>CM068952.1:74959395-74972599 GCA_035128595.1 Eptatretus atami
TGAGTAACTTACAAGTAACGTGTGCCGACGTGTGTCAACGATCGCGTAACGCGCCTACAACTTATGGCCAGTGTATGCGGAACGTGTGCGTCATACGCTGGCATACGTCTAAAAAATTTGAGCATGCTTAAAATTTGTCGACAAGAAGAGAGTTAGATTTATATATATTACACTGTATACAATATTAGTATTATTTATGTTATGTCATTCGCATTAATAAGTTCCTGTTCATATATATTGGTCATCACATTAGAGAACTTTAGTATGTTGTATATGATTCGTAGTACATATCACTACTCTCTTATATTTTATCGATATGCTTGTGCTTATTAGCGATTGGACTCATTGAGTAATATCATAGTCTCACAGCTCATATTTCATAATTGGCGTGCATGAATAGATGTCTTTCATAGTATAATATTTGACACGTTATATTTGTATTGTATGTGTATATATATGATATATAATATAATTTTTAATGTAAGTGGTATGATATATTATTATTATATATATATATTATATATATATATTTATGTATGTGTATATATATATAATATTTTAAATGTATGTGTATATATATATTTTTAATGTTGTTATTTATATATATATATATATATATATATATATAATATATTATAGTATATATATATTATATATATATATTTATATATATGTACTGTATTGTATACATATATATTTATTTATATATATATTATATATAATATATATATATTATATAATAATTATAGTATATGTATACCTCCGTGCGCTGACGGTTTCCTGGATTCCGGAGAGTGGGTGGTGGGAACCTGAAGGTAGCTGCCCCCCCCCCCACCCCACGTTGGTTTCTTCTCGCCCCTGACCCGGGTCCGCAAGCAACATTTATATGTATGTTAGACTATGTCCGCACACACACTGCGGTCTCTCTCACACCAAGTGAATAGCAAATTTTGGTGAGGTGGCGCATCCCCACCTGACCATAACTCCCCCTAATTCATCTCTGTCTCCTCGGCCCTCATCACCCTTTCACACTTTGCCCTGCTCTTCTCTCTCTTCTCTCTCTGCTCTTCTCTCTCTCTCTCTCTCTTCATTCTCTCTCTCTCTCTCAACCCCCCCCCATTTTATTGACCCATTGGCCAATGAAACGGATTGTATTTGCTCGTGTATCATATAAATATATATATAGTATATATATATATATATATATATATGTACAGCATAATACATGCATATGGTGCCAATAGAAAAATGCGTTACACCCCCCCTCTTTCAATTTTTCAGGCTTTTGTTGCGTTAGGCCTGGAATGAATATTGCAGTTAATTGACGTTTTTTCAAACATTGGTAACCACAACTTCGCGAAGTTTTTTTTGAAAAAGAAAAAAACGAATATTCTCCAAAATTTCAAAAAAATTATAAAAAATACAAAACATAGAAATATTTGGTTGGATATTGGTTGGTTGTTGGTATTGGTTTGATATTGGTTAAGATCTTGGTTCGCTGAGTGGAGTATACTTGTGGAAGCACCTTTGACCAGCAATTACAGCTGGTGAGTCTGTTTGGGATCGGTCTCTACCAACTTTGACACACCTTAATTGGCAATATTTGGCCTATTCTTCTGCACAAACTTTCATAGCTCAGTCAAGTTTGCTGGGAGCGTTGATGGAGCGCAAATCTTCAATCATTGCCACAGATTTTCGATTGATTTAGGTCAGGGTTCTGACTGGACAAAACTCAAGGACATGTTATATTTTTTGTCCTTACCCACATCCAGTGTTCGCTTTGCTGTGTGCTTTGGGTCATGTCATGCATGAAATAGGTTAAACTTCCCATCCACAATTTCAAGCTTTTTTGATGATAGGGTTAGACATGGTTTTATTCGAGGCATGTTTCTTATTCTATCAATCCGTTTTCCCTTCGATCCTGTAAAGTGGCTCCAGTCTCGCTGATGAAAGAAACATCCCCATAACATGATGCTGCCGACCATCATGCTACACAGTAGGCATGTGTTCTTTGGTGATGTGCTATGTTTGTTTGTGCCAAACGAAACGTTTTACATTTAGGCCAAAAGTTCATCTTGGTTTCATCAAACACAAAAGTTTTTCGCCACATGCGCTTCAGAATCTCTGGAGTAGTTTTTTTGCATGCCTAAAACGGGACAAGGCAGCCTTTTTGACTAATGGCTTCCTCCTTGCCACCGCTTACCGTACAGGCCAGATTTGGTGGAGTGTTGGGATATCGTGTCTTATGCACAGTGACCAGTCTTTGCCATAAAGGCCTGTAGCTCTGTCAAA
The DNA here is from genome assembly GCA_035128595.1 of Eptatretus atami. Lineage (NCBI taxonomy): Eukaryota > Metazoa > Chordata > Myxini > Myxiniformes > Myxinidae > Eptatretus > Eptatretus atami. The sequence continues at coordinate 74,961,688 of CM068952.1, forward strand.
GTTGCTGTGGCCTCTTTGTGGCCTCTCTGATCAGTCTCCTCTTGCTCAGTTCATCCAGTTTGGAGAGGCAGTGTAGGCAGGGTAATGGTGGTACCATACACCTTCCACTTCTTCATGATTGTCTTGACTGTGCTCCAAGAGATATTCAAGGCCTTTGAAATATTTTTTATACCCATCCCTAATGTGTGCTCTTTCCACAACTTCATCTCAGAGGGTCTTTTGAAAGCTCCTTGGTGCTCATGTTAGTCGTTACTGTGACATGCACTGCCCAGCAGGGACAACCACAGGAACAGCTGATTTTATTAGAAAATAATCAGAATCACTGGAAATTTAACACAGGTTGGAGGCCAATTAACTTGGAGTGTGATTTTGAAGGGTGATTGTTACAACTGAGTTAATTTACAATTGCTCTTATAAGGGGGTGGCCACGTGTAGGTCAGTCAGTATGGGAGCATGTGCCGAGCAGCGCGTCGGCGTCGGCTTTCTGCTGGTACTCCGGGGCCTCCGACTGGCATCCTCCAGGCAGTTGCCTGGCCCATCCCCTTCTCTTTGAGATGCTGATCAACTCTGCTGCAACCATGAGGCACGTGAGATCGCCTCCTCATTCACGAGGCTCCCTTGCTGAGAGAATCTGTGAGCAGGATCAGCATCAGGAAAACGAGCCACATGTTCATACAGCCGCCACTGACGCTCACGGACTATGCACGTACCAAATCTCATTTGAGTCTCTCTCAGCAACTGCTCATTGGACACAAAGTCCAACCAGCGACAGCCAAGATTCTCTGAAGAGACCTGGTACCAAAGATGAAGTCTCCGTCTCAGATCCCTTGTCAGATGTTCCAAGTCTCACATCCATAGAGCTAAAGTGGAAGAACCAAGGACCTCAAGACTCGGACTTTCATCCTCCCTCACAGGTACTGCAGCGCCACACCCCATGATCCAGTGAATCCATGAATCCCCAGGCCGACCCAGAATGTCTGTTTACCTCTGGCTCACAGCCAGCAGAGACATGGAATATCACTGCCAAGGAAAGTGAATCTCTCCGTGACCTCAAAATTCTCACCACAAACAGGTACATACAGGATAGTAACATCCAAGATGTCATTGAAAGCCTGGATCTTAGTTTTGACCAAGGAAACCCATAATCCCAGCGGCTCCGACTCCTCATTCAGCACCTCGAGGGCCCTCAAAGGATATCTAGAGTTCCCGCAAATATGACTGCATCATCTACAAAATCAAGGTCAGAGATCTTGACATTCCAAACGGTGCACCGCATCTTGATCTCTCCGACATCCTCCCTAGAATCCAGTCCATACAAGTGCTGAAAAGTGTGGGGGCCAGTGCACAACCTTACGAACTCCAGTAACAACTGGAAATAAGTCAGAGATGGTATGACCACATCCCACAGCACTCTCAGTACCAGAGTAGAGTTCAGACATCAGATTGATCAGTTTTGGGTGGCACCCCACGAAGACCAAGAATCTCCAGAGGGCATCCTGGTTCACTGAATAAAACGCTTTACAGAGATCAACATAGGCTATAAGCAGCCCCTGCCAAAACTCTCATCTGCATTCGGTGAGGACACAAAGAGCAAGGATAGCGGTCATATGGTTGACCTCTTTGGTATAAAGCCTGACTGCTCTGGACGCTGGTGCTGAAGCAGATGGTTGCGAACTCAATCAAGAATTATCCGAGCAAAGACCTTGCCCGGCACTGAGAGCAACGTCACTCTCAGGAGTTGTTGCAAGTCTTGGCGATCACCCTTCCCTTTCCAGAGAGGGACAATAAGCCCCTCTTCCAGTCAGTTGGGATGATGCCTGTGTTCCAGGCAGAGCAACAGAACTTCATGTAACAACACGAAGTGCAGCATTTCCACCAGCCTTGAAGATGTTCACATGGATGCCACAGATCCCAGGAGCTTTACTCTATTTCAACCGGTTCACTGCAGCCGTGTTCCACAACGAAGTTGGAGCAGAGTTGATGGACGTCAGCATAGGGATTGTATCACCCCTGACGTCCAGCTCGACAGCTGGTGGCTCAGCCTTGTACAGCTCCTCAAAGTAACCGGCCCAGCGTACTTCACTTCAGACTCCTCTGTCAAGAGCCCACAACCCTCTGCTCTAACTGCAGTACAACAGGGACGGGCTTGGAGGAACGCAATGCGTGAATTCCCCTTAAGCAAGACGAGAATCACTTGATCACAGGTATGCTCTACCCCCCACAGATTCCACGCAAAATAGGCTCCTTGTCTACCCTGAGTGCACGTACAGTTTTAGCCTCAGCTCCCGAACAGGAGCTGCATCAGCCTGGCCCTGTGACTCTGGTCAATGTCCCTTGCCAGTCTCCAGTGTCCCTTGAGAGACAAAATTCTTCTTTGCTCTCCAGTGAGTTCCAAGAACATCCACGCGGCAACATCAAGGAACGGTGGTCTTGAAAGGCACTCCACAACTCTTCAGACCCCCAAAGCACCCAGACACCCCAAATGTCCACTCAGCCTGTTTCGCAAACTCTCAGCTACCCTCTCATCTTGAGCTTACCAATATCCAGCCTCGTTGGGATGTGTAATATTTCTCCTGGATTTCAGCTGCAACTTCAGAGTTGCTACAACAAGCCTGTGGTCCAGTGTTGAGGAACTAAGCACTAACTAAGGTCGACCCTGGTAGTTCTGGATCATCCTCCAGCGACCATCAACGAGCACATGGTCAGTCTCATTTGCCACACCATCAGGCGTTGGAATACCAAGTCTAGCGATGAGCCTGTGGGCGCTGAAACCATGAACCAGCCACCCTAAGTCCATGACTTCTTGCAAAGTCAAGGAACTTGGTGCTATTCTGGTTCACAGTTCCAGACCATGGGGACCAACACATGTCTCATATTCATCCCTTTCAGTGCCAGTCGATGGATTGAAATCCCAAAAGACTAAAGAGTTATCTCGCCTGGGGCACTGATCAACCACAGACTCGAGCGTGGCATAGAATGCGTCTTCACGGTGAGATCACTCTCCTCAGTCGGAGCATACACAGAGACCAGAGGAAATGACACCAAGGAGTGCCGAATCCTCACTCTCATCATGCACTTCATTGACCGTGTTTACCTCAATTATTATTGGAGTCAGCTTATTGGACACAGCTACAGCAACTCCTTTTGCATGGTAACCATCAGAGCGACGAGACCAATAGTAGTGTGTAACCACCCACCATGAATTTCACCGGCAATCCTGTCTCCGAACCTCAGAGAGTGCTGCAATACCGACATCCATACGCTTGAGCTGAAGTGCTAACAGGAGACAGGTGATCATCCTCCTTCTCAGGATAGGCATTCCAGGCACCCCAAGGGACTGCAGTCTTGTGGATGACACCTCAGCACCACCCCCGCCACACACTACCGCAATCTGACCCAGGAAGGTGACCCCATGGTTTCCCTCCTATCATCAAAGATTGGGGTCCTGAAGGCTTTGCCCCAATCCCGTCATCCTTGAGCTGCCCTGTTAAGGGCAGCTGCACAGGAGGTCTCCCACAGAGTGGGTTTTTCGTTTTTTAAAAATGCTTTTGGAATGTTTGCGGGATGAAGCAATTACAGTGGCCGTAGTGTAAATCCTGCCACCAACCTTCTATATAAAAAGTAACCCAACTGCATATGGACGTCTACAGACACAGTTGGGCACTAGATAGGCATGGCCGTTGGCTGACAAGGAGGTCCTCTGCTTTGACAGGTTTTTCTTCATCATGCTGGGTGTCCATATCATACACCCTCGTCACCAAGAAACTTGGTGGGGGAGACGGTTTAGTCGCCGACAACAGACCATGGAACAGGTTGGTACAGGTTTACATGGTACCTGCAGCAAGTCACAGATCTTAATTGTCCTAACGTGACTACAAGTATCCAAGATACGTGGACATGTATCCAACCAAGATATTGTTATGTTTGTGGGGTAGATGGAGGAACTTGATCGTAAAGGTAGAGTATTGTATCATGTCGCCCGGTCTGTGGATGAGCAGGAGAACATTTTGATGTAATTTTAAGTCGGGAAAAAGAAACTGTCATGCTTAAGTTGTTGCGTTGGTTCCACCCGACTGGGGGCGGTGCTGTGTTAATTAGGTAGGTTTCAGGATAATTTCTCCCAGTATGTGATTGTCCTCTGTGACCTTTTCCTATGTTTTGCCTTTACAAGACTGGAGATAAAAAGGAATCTTGTCCATTAAAAGAACAATCGAGCCAAACGTTCCAAGCAGACAAAAAACCACCTCCAGGAATGACAACGTGCAAACCTTTCCCTGGGTGGATGATTGATGGCATGAGGTCAAACGTTCAGTGAGAGGAGAGTTGTGTGAGAGTATTGGGCAAAAGGACCTAAGCTCACTGGCTTCCTCGCGACACGGTGAAGAAGGCTGCACAATTCTCTTGTTCGTGCTGAGGTGAATTTGTTCGCGTGCTGGAACTAAACGCAAGCCATTGACTGTTTGGCTGAGTCGTGAAGCATGTACGTTTGAGAAGACCAGAAGAGCAGTCTCTCAGCAATAACTCGGCGTGATCCCATTGTGTATTTGAGGAGGTGGGCCGTCATTGTAAGCGGGTTGGCAATCTCGAACGTGAGTGGAAGGCGGGTTTCTGGCCCTTTACGAACGGACCATCTGGCGCAATTATCTCTCGTGCGCTTCCTGCCCAGAGAGGGGCTCAGCGCCATTTCGATTGTCGTTTCCCGCACAGTGGACTAATGCGGTTTCGACGACGCTCGTCCAAAAAGGATCATCTCTCGACGAAGTTGAGTGCCAGAATAAATGGAGGGATTTCTTTTATTTTATCTTTCCCCATGTCCGTTTTGTAACTGTGGTGTCGAGGCGCCTCGACTTTAGGCTGTAAATTACCCGCACGTTTCATTACCTTCATGCTTTGATTTTCTTTCCAGGGAGATTAAAAGCAACGAATCCACAGGGGTGGATTGGAAGGGTGCGAAGAACTAACAGTGGTGGATGACACTCTGGACCCGACTAACCTGCGACAACTTGCACTTAGGTAAGGTGCCTCTGCTTACTGTCCCAAGGATTCAGTTTTGCTAGAAATTGGGACATGGGTAATGAGGATGGGAGCGGGCGAGAGCGACTCATTGGTCAGTAAAGGAATCGGTTTGGAAACCAGAATTGTCTTATGGTGGTGTTGTTGTTTATGTGACAGAATTGAGTTTGTTTGGAGAATGAATGTGATTATCACATGTAGCAGGCCAAGGCAGTAGAGGAATATGATCACCATTTTTGCATTGCAATGTTTGAAAATTTAATGTGTGGGGGAGGAAATGACATGTTGGATTTTGTCGTGGGGAAGATGTGGGTCCGCAGGATGGATCCAAGCTCTGGAGGAGCGGTGACTGAGACCCCCCCCCCCCGAGATAATTGTCCCTGGCAGCCGTGGGTTGTCTGGAAAATGGAGACCCGTCGGAGGGTGGGGTGGGGGGGGGGTCTAGTTGGACATCCAGTGGTAGGAAGACCTCTGGCAATCCAGATGAGGCCGAGAGAGCATGGATGGTGGCGGAGACCCTCCTGGCGGTATGTATAGCAAAAGGGCTGTTTGACTGTGAAGGACCGAATAGTTGAAGGTGGGGGAAGAGGGGCAAATAAGTCATAAGTCGGCTCACTTGTTTTTGGACTGCGGGCAACAACCGTAAGTGCCCCCACCATTATTGTTATACGGTACCTCCCCACTGCTGAGTTGAGATCACACATATGTGTAATAACATTTTACCCATGGTCTTGCAGGATTGGAATGAATGATTGATTATTGGGTTATGTATGATTGTGTGAGGGAAGGTTCACTGAACCATGTCACTAACCTGTACGCGGAGGACAGGGCACGGAAAATTGGATAAGGTAAATTGGGATGGTCTGCGCAGATAGCGTTGGGTATTGTGCATCCATTGTCTTTATGGACATTGTCATTGAAACACAGTCTTTATAAGGGGGTTTATAATGTTAAAAAGTTTTGGTTAAGGTTTCGTCCATTATGGTAGATTTTTGTGTGCTTTCTGTCATTTTTCTACCTGCCCCAGAAGTTCAGAGCAAGGACCAAGAGTTAGCAAATATTTGAATTGTTGTGTTTAAGTGGTGTAGAACGTTAAGAAGAATAGGTAAGTTAGCTATGGTTCACTTCCCACAGCCCCTCATAATTTATTTCATAGCCTAATTAGGTGCGAGTCGGTAAGTGTAAGGCTGGAACGGTAACACCTTCATCAAACCTTGCAGGCTGTGTTATGTTTGTGGGGTAGATGGAGGAACTTCATGGTAAAGTAGGATTGTATCGTTGTAGCATGGCCGTGGATGAAGCAGGGACATCTCCATCCATCCATCCATTGCGACCATACTCTGTGTAGAGCGTTGGTGCTGCTTAAGCGTCTCCTTGGCTATTGGGCACAATCCTGGACAGGTCACCACTCCGACACAGGATACCAGCATGCTGGCACTCATTTTGCGACCTCGGAAGGATGACAGGCTGATCACCCAACCTGGTATTAACTCAACAGCCAAGCAGGATTTGGACCTCGGGACTCTACGAACCCAGCCCTCACCCTCACCATTAAGCAACACCAGGGCATAGGAGACATCTCGATGTAATTTATGTAGGGAAAACTGTGAGCTTAAGTTGTTCAGCATCACCGCACGGGGGACGGTGTGTGTTAATTAGGTAGGTTTAAAGATAATTTCTCCCAGTATGTGATTGACCCTGTGAACCTATGTTTTTTGCATTTGCAACACCGGTGATTAAAAAGGGATCGCATCCTTAAAACAACAACCGAGCCGACGTTCCAGCTGGGAAAAACCCCACCTCTAGCAAACCACATCCTTGGTGTGGATGATGGATGGGCGTGAGGTCAGAAGGTTCGGAAAGAAGGGAGGAGAGTTGTGTGAGGTATGCGATTGGTGGAAAAAGGATCTAGCTCACTGGATTCCCCTCGACACGGTGAAGAAGGCTGTACAATTCTCGTGTTCGTGCTGAGGTGAATTTTGTTGTCGCGCCGGAGTCAAACGGTGTGGGATTCCCACACAGTGACTACGCGGTTTCGATGATGCTCAGTCCAAAAAGATCATTTCTGGACAAAGCTAAGTGCCAGGATAAAGAAGGATTTTTCTTTTATTTTATCTTTCTCCTTGTCCGTTTTTGTAACTGTGTGTAGAGGTGCCTCGACTTTAGGCTGTAAGTTACCTCACGTTTCATTACCTCGTGCTTTTATTTACTTTTATTATTATGTTTTGATTTATGTTCATTAAACCCTATTTATTAAGATTGCTCGTTGTGGTTCGAGTGTAAACCCTTGTCCTCTGTTCTAGCGAGCACCACTGTAAGGTGCTTTCTGCCTCATCCTGCACTCGCTTTGATCTCCAAGGATCACGTGTTCGACTCAAGGGACAACTGTTCGGCAATCCATCCAGGTTGGTCTTAACCGCCCCGGACATGACAATATTCTAGTTTTGTATTTTTCATCATTTTCTGAAATTTGTAGAATTTGTTTTTCACTTGTAAGTTGTGGTTACGATGTGTAAATAAAGGTGGAAAAAGTCTGATTTAATGAATTTAATTCCAGGCTATAGGCAACAAAAGTAGAAAATTTTGAAGGGGGTGTAGACTTTCTATAGGCCCTGTATTATCCGAACCCTACACTATCCCCGAGAGGGAAGACACTGTTGGTTGTGTTTTACGCAGCACTGGAGTAAACACGTACTCAAGTCCTGCTCTCTCTTCCTCCGTCCATCAGGACGGACTCTTTGCTGGTATATTTAAGGAACTAGTGCAGCCCGTACGTGCGTTAGCCGTACGTGCAAAAAAACCCCCCAAAAACTTCAAACCACGTGCCAGAAACACAACCACACAGGCCGTTCCTTCGCTCTCGCATGCCCGTACATGCGTTGGCCGTAGTGCAAAAATATATATATAAAAACTTTCAACAACCCACAGGCCCGTCCCTTCGCTCTCGTAAACGACGACTGGATTGGGCATTGTGTTTATCTATAATGCACATAGAAATCGAGAAATTATTAGAATACAGTAAGTCATCACTATCCGGAAGTCCATACGTTGCAACTCGTAATGGGGAACGCGCTGGGTGAAAACGCCAAGCAACGTGTCCTGTCATTGGTAACTGAGGATCTCTTCCCCAACGGCCACGCCTATGCAGCAACGTATCCTGTCATTGGTAACTAAATGGCGCCCTTCCCCATCGCCACGCCTACGCAAGCACCTGTGCTGTCATTGGTTTGGTAAATAAATGGCCATAACTTAGGAACCTCTTGTCCGATTAATATCAAACCTTGAAAAGGCACATACACAGGTCCCCAGCAATATACTGGCAAGTTTCAATTAGATCGACCAGTGTTATCGAGAAACAGCGGTCACACACACACAGACACAGACACAGACACAGACCAACACACACACATTGCTGGATTATAGATAGATGACTTGCCGTTAATTTTAATATCTTGGGCTTATCCTTCTCATATTCCCTTTGACTTGCCGAGTAATTTTCTTACTAGCCCTTGTTTATTCCTATACGCAAACGATTCAATTCCAATCCCACTATGTATACTAATGTCTTATGCTTATCCTTAATAACACTCCTTACTTCCCTGTTCAACCATGCTGGTCTCTTTATCATCTGCATTTCCACGTCGCTGGAATTTACTTACCCTGTACTGCTTTATAGTGCAACCTGATATAATCAATGACAATGGTGGGCCTTTACAGTGGACATCCGGTCTAGTTTGACAAACACAATACTTCACAGGATACTTCGTCCAGCTTTGCACCATAACCATCCTTTATAGCATAGCAAGTAGTGTAGCTTAACACTATGACGTTTCTTTTTTCATCTTTGATTTCTTTACCTTTCAGTTGTCAACTTCAGCAGATGGGGATTCTTCAGTACCATGGTGGATCTTTTCTATCTCACTACAGTATGTTGTCCTCGTTTAGTCCATGTGATCCTTTACACACACATGTGGTCTCGTTTTGCACCATAGCAGTAATTTTGGGCCAAACTTTAATTCAGCACCCTTACACACTAGTTTAAAACCAGTGGTCTTTGACAGCACAATGGTCTCGTCTGGTCCGAGCTATCCATAGTGGTCATTTACAGGAACACATCTGCCAAGTTAAAGAATTGTGGAAATAATTTGTAATCGCACACCTGCTAATAGATTAGTACCGTAGTGGTCGTTAACTGTACATACCTGCTAGATTACCATGGTGGTGAGGTGCAGTATAGCGCTGTCAGAAAGACGCACGGTGACAGGGGCACTCAAACACATGGGGCAGTGTTATTATGTTGGAGGCGTGTTAATATGCTATGGGCGTGGTACAGGGATGAGTGACCATGGTTAAAGCCGCTGTCACACCTTGACGATTTAGCCAGCGTATGCGACGTATGAAAATTTGTCTAAACGCTGGCACACGTCGAATACGTTATGGGTAAGTTTTGTATACGTTAACAGCACCGCTGGCATACGTCGTAGTACGCCGAGCACATCGACAAATTTACATGCTCAAAAATTTTCGACGTATGCCAGCGTATGACTCACACGTTCCGCATACGCTGGTCATAAGTGTAGGCGCGTTACGCGATCGTTGACACACGTCGGCACACGTTACTTGTAAGTTACTCATAAGTCGAAACAGTCGAGGTAATGTTAGCGTACCCGAAACTTATTTCTAACTATGAGTAACGTGCTTTGAACCTATGTGTAACGGATCTCCACGCATATTGACGTATGTAGATGTATTTGACGTCTTCTGGACGACCACAGAACTTACTGAACGTGTTTCTAACTTACAGCTACCGTATAATGGCGTATTGGCAGCGTTTAGGGAATTGATAATAAATGGGGTTCACAGGAGGAACCCGTCAGTGTTTCAGACTCCATGGTTTTTTTTTTTTTTCTTCTTCGGCATGACGGTGATGTTGACACTTCGATTTCTAGTGCGGTTATGATTTAAATCGTTGAGCGGCAGCCTATTAATTATATTATATTATAAGCACTAGAAATCGAAATGTCAACATCACCGTCATGCCAAAGAAAAAAAAAAACCAAAAAAAAAACATGGAGTGAAACATTGATGGGTTCCTCCTGTGTGAACCCCATTTTTATATACCAATTCCCCTAAACGCTGCCAATACGCCATTATACGGTAGCTGTCAGTTAGAACATGTTAGTAAGTTCTGTGGTCGTCCAGAAGACGTCAAATACGTCAATTTGCGTTGGAGATACGTTACTCATAGGTTCAAAGCACGTTTATCATAGGTTAGAAAAAGTTTCGGGTACGCTAAACATTACCTCGACGTGTTTCGACTTATGAGTAACTTACAAGTAACGTGTGCCGACGTGTGTCCAACGATCGCGTAACGCGCCTACAACTTATGGCCAGTGTATGCGGAACGTGTGCGTCAACGCTGGCATACGTCTAAAAAATTTGAGCATGCTTAAAATTTGTCGACGTGCTCGGCGTACTACGACGTATGCAAGCGTGCTCTTAACGTATACAAAACTTACCCATAACGTATTCGACGTGTGCCAGCGTATTCGGCATTTTTCATATGTCGGCATACGCTGGCTAAAACGTCAAGGTGTGACAGCGGCTTGACACTTCGATGTCTAGTGCGGTTATGATTTGAATCGTCAGCAGCAGCCTTTTAATAGGCTACGCCACGTGATCGTCGCGAATACGCTGCCGCGCTATGCATACGTTAGACTATCGTTGGGCATAGGTTGTGAAGCCAACAACACCCTAAGCTCATTCGTGTATAAGTTATCTATAAGTTATCGAAACTTTCTGTGTACGTTACTAATACGTTATGCATACGTCCAACTCGTTATGAATACGCCAAAAACTTAAAAAAACATCAATAGTTCAGCGTACGCCAGCCGTTTTA
>CM068952.1:74976102-74990115 GCA_035128595.1 Eptatretus atami
ACCGGCGGAAAGTGGACGCAGCGACGCGCTGTTCTGGCACATGCTCCCATACCTGACCTGACCTGAAAGATGGGATTTCTTTGCTGCGGTGAAGTTATTTGAACTATGCTGAGCTGCTGTGGAAGTCTAAGGCCCGTTGAGCTTTGCTGAACAGGAAGACAACGTTGGGACCTGGAGCATCGAAGGCCATGGAACTCAGACTGTGAGTGAGTGCCATTTCTGTTGTGTCACGAAGATATGGCAGGCTATATCGGTAGCATTGAGCCGTTTGATGAAGGGTGGGAAGACTGGCTAGCATATTTGGAGAGGCTGGAGCAGTATTTTTCTGGTGAAACACAGGTGCCAGCATTTCTGAGCATAGTTGGCAGCAAAATGTACGGGTTGCTTTGGAATCTCGCTGCACCGGATAAGCCATGCACAAAGCCTTATGGGGAATTGGTGAAAATTCTCCAGGATAATTTATGTCCAAATCCCAGCATAATTGCACAGCGATTTTGATTCCACAAACGTGATCAGCATGACAGAGAATCGATATGTGATTTGGTTGCTGAGTTAAAAAGGTTGTCTCAGCACTGCGACTTTGGTGACAATCGAAATGACGCATTAGACAGGCTCATCTGTGGATTAACGATTGAGAGTATTCAGAAGCACCTGTTGTCGGAAAGTGAGCTTAGTTTCAGGACAGCTGTTGAACTCTCTATTGCCATGGAAACTGCTGCAAAAGACTCTGTGAAGTTACGGAATACCAAGGTCCACAAGGTGACGACTAAGCCTGGGGCCACGCCTTCCAGGTCGTCTGGTGCCCTGAGTGATGGAAATTACAGGGGGTCTTGTTTCCGATGCGGAAGGAAACACCGCCCTGATACTTATTATTTCCGGCACGAGAAGTGTTATAACTGTCACTTGAAGGGTCATGCTGCAAGAAGATGCCGGAAGCCTGGTAAGAAAACGAACACAAATGTATATACTGTGAGTCGTAGCAACAGTAACAGTGACCAGGAAGACCCGCTTGTAGCTAACATTGGAACCAACCATGTCAACAAGCTGGTCGTCATCTGAATTCACCTTAAGGTGGCGGGGAGAAATCTGCGTATGGAGTTGGACACCGACTCGGCAGTCTCCGTCAATTCATTGTGCGAGTACTCTAAACTGTACAAACATCTGAGACTAAAGAACACTAAAGATGCACTTCGTACTTTCGTCTGTGAGCAAATTAAACCAAAAGGCAAGCTATGTGTGCTGGTACAGTACAATCAGCAATCCTATGTGCTGGATTTGTATATTGTGGACACTAAGAGCCCAGCCTTGTTGGGAAGAGACTGGTTGTGGAAGATCAAGCTCAACTGGCACACTGTCAAGCCAGTACATGTCAACTCAACCATTTCCGGAATCGATTGATCAGCGGTAATGCAGATGCCGCCTGTCACGGGGCTTCCACTTGAGATCATCCAGCATCTGCAGAGGAGGATATGTGATGCAGTTGATGTGTTTCTCATGTCAACAGATTGAATTACTTCCAGTTAACAAGTGATGAGATCAGACGGGAAATGGCAACGTGACATGGAGTTGTCTCGAGTGTTAGAGTCTGTCACTTAAAGGGTTGGTCTCCAGAAGCGAAACAGATTCAACCTTTCTACAACTGTAAGGATGAACTATCAGCCCATTGTGGCTGTCTGTTGTGGGGCACATGCGTAATTGTACCCTAAACATTGTGCAGTCGTGTGCTGGGACAGCTGCATGAAGGACACATTGGGGTTGTAAAGATGAACGCATTAGCACGTAGCTACGTATGGTGGCCCTCAATTGATAAGGGTATCGAACATATAGCTCAGTGCTGTGATGGGTGTCAGCTACATCAGAACATGTCACAAGTGTCACCTTTGCATCCATGGGAGTGGCCCTTGGTCCCATGACAGAGGATACACGTGGATTATGCTGGGCCGTTTCTTGACACGATGTTTCTTGTGGTGGTTGATGCATATTCCAAATGGCCAAAAATTTATGTCATGAAGTCAACTACATCACAAAAGACCATCACCAAACTGCGTGAGATTTTTTTGCCAGGAATGGCGTACCTGAACAGCTAGTATATGATAATGGTCCTCAGTTCACATCGGATGAATTTAACCTCTTCATGAAATGAAATGGAATTAAACACATTTGGTCTGCTCCTTACCATCCAGCCACAAACAGTCTGGCTGAATGTTTTGGCTAAACTTTCAAACAGGCTTTTCAATCTGCAACGGAAGAGGAGGGCACCATTGAAGCAAAGTTGGCCCGTTTCCTGATATCCTACCGGAACTCTCCTCATGCAACAACCGGAGAGAGTCTTGCAAAGATGTTTTTTGGCAGACCACTGCGTACAAGATTGGATATGGTTAAACCTGATGTCAGAAAAAGTGTCAATGATAGACTTTTTCAACTGGCTCTTGGTGGAGGTAAAAGCAACATGCGTGAATTTCTGGAAGGACAGCCTGTTCTTGTGCACAACTACCATCAGGACCACAAGTGGGTAACTGGTGTTGTCAGGTCGAGACGGGGTCTCTTAAATTATGATGTTGTAGTTGGACCCTTTGTTTGGAAACGGCATGTGGACCAAATGCGGGATACCGGGCTGAGCTGTGAAGCTCAACATTTCCAATCAGCAGACCCTCCTGTAAGAATGAAGTTAGAGGGGTCGGGGTCAACTGAGAGGATACCTGCACCAGCGGAAGCAGTTCCCGCTGAGACCGATGCTGTACCGGCATCAACAGATGCTGCATCTCAACAATCCAGAAAGCTCTGGGGATAAGGCGGTATCAGCAGAGACACCATATAGTCCATGAGGCCGAGCCCAAAATTTTGGTCATTGGTACCAAACAAAGTGCCCTGTTCTAGTCATAGTTTTTTGTAAAGATGGGTCCCCTGGGTATCAAAATCACTTGATAGCAAGGAATATCGGTAGCTTATATCGTGTAATGGCACTGTTTATACGCGACCCCCGCTGCACAAAATCGAAGATTTTCGATAATTTTTATACACCATGGATTTGAGTTGGGAGCGTTTTATACTGTTAATATACTTTAATGTGTATAATCTATATATCAAAAGAAAGCTCATGGAGTACAGTTTATAGCGTATAAACATAAGAAGAAATAAAAACACTCACAGAACACCCGACATGAAATACTGCGGACCCTTGATGCGAACAAATTTTTTTCTTCACTTAGAAAAAATGTGTCTTCCAACATGTAGAACGACATTTAGAAACTTCAACTCAGGCACTATAATAACAGTACTTGAATACACTTAATATAATTTGAACTTGTCATAAATGACACCTTACATATATAGGAAACAAATTCTATCATAGAAAATATGTAATTATGTCTTTCGACATCAAGTTGATCATTTGGTCCAGATTTCAAATGTCGCAGCTGTAACAGCAACACAGAAATAAAATATAAGGCATGTTATAAGACAAACACATTATATTGTTATTCAAACACAATAATGAAAGTACACAATCTTGAATATTTGAACTAATAGTCTTCAGTTTCATAATCGTCTTCGCTGCTCAACTCCATTTCGCTGTCTGTACCGTCGTTCATTGGTTGGTTTTCACATGGGCTCAAACTACAAATGTCAGAACTTCAATCCATTTGCAGCACAGGGACATTGAGGAACTCGACAGGACTTCCGACATTTGCAGGACAGCATCTCAAGAACAGCGTCGGGGGCCGGTGCACCATCCATCCAGTCTACGGCTAAGTGTCTGTCATCACATCGCCAACGAATTTCCAGCCATAGCCTGCAGGATTGGGCGTCTTGGGATCGTTCATCAAACTCTGTCTCCAAATTGCGGTTTGATAATTTGCTCCGCGCGTGCATGTTTTCCAAGACAATCTGCACATGGCGGTAACTGGTAGGACTCTTTCTCCACCTTTCTTTGCACAAAATAGTTTGTACCGAAACTCGTTGACTGAAGCATCTCCAGATGTAGCATCATATATGGCACAAACAAAACGTTCCAATCGAGCTTGAAGAGAAGACGAAAGACTCCACCGTTGGCCAAGCTCCTTAAAGAGACTCTGGAAATTCTGATTTGCTTTGACCAGTTTGAATGCTTTCATTTTCCACAACCTGCGAAGGCACTGACGAGTCGCAACCTGAAAGCGTGCAATCCAATAACTGCCTCTGAGACATCAGATCCATTCATGTTGACAACAGCTGTGATGTCTATGTAATGTGTGCGAGTTTTAGTCCCACATTTCTAATAAAGAGGAGCAGTAATTTGTGTACAGAACGCCATGCTCAAAAGGAAGACATCTGTGTCGTCCTCCATAAAGATTACAGCTGCACTTCCGGTGTCACTTGCGTGTTTTCCATGAAGCAGTACCCTCGTGTCTGCTCTCTCTTGCTGGCAGCAAAGCTCCGGTACATCTTCAACTGCTGAGTCAGTAATTTTGATGCACTTCTTCTTTGAGGTTACAAACATATGCTTTGACTGCAATAATGACCTTGAATGTGGTTGTTGCCATTCCTGAAACAGAAATTCAATGAGTTCAGTCTTGTTGTCACTACTCTGCAGTAACTTCTCCACTGACGGACAATTTGTTGGGAAGTTATATTCTTGAACTGTATGCCTGGATTCTTGTCTCTCTCTTCGTGTTTTATTGCTGTGTGGTTGATACACATCAAACACGATGTCAATCCTATACTGTGTGCACCTTCTCTAATTGCAGAAAGAAGCAAGGTGTTTGCAATGTCTCCAAATGTTTTCTGGTCCCCCTTCATCTTTTGAACCAAAGCCATGCCATCAATAATGTGGCTGATGTGTGGGAATGTTCTCTGCTTGTGCATCTTTTTGTAATGCTTTGGCCAACACAGCTTTGTTTGTCTTCCTGATACTCCATCTTCACAGGCTAGAGACCATGGCAGGGACCTAGGGATGTGCCAGGACATCTTTCATATCCAGGTTCTTTCTTGTTTGTGCAATGAGTACCATTTGCCCAAACAACTTTCGGTCTGCTTTCAGAATCATTTCTTTTCCATTTGAAGAAACTTTCTTCTGCTTCTTGGTCATATCTGAAAAGGTCTTGAGCCTCAGCTTAGGCAATGGATCATGAAATTTCACGACTGTGGACTTGATTCGAGTCTTTCAGACTTAAAGCTCTGATAAGCTGCCTCACCACGCTTTTCTGCTTCTAGCAACTGTGTGGCAATCTGCCTTGTTGCAGCAGCAGCTGTAGACAGACTGACTAGTTCTTGTTGATTTTCTTCAAAGGGATTAACCCATTTTTGCAGGGTTTCTACAACAGCATTGACAGCCAGTTCATCCTTTTTAATTCTGCTGTTCTGTAACTCTACATGTCCATGATCAGATTTGCCTGTGACTAACACGTCTCGGAGATGACGCAAGAAGGATGACCGGTATTCTGCTGTCAGGAAGACCGACTCACTGCACCAGGTTTGAGACTATACTTGCGCACTCCTCCCGCAACTTTTGTGTCACGATTGGCTGTCTCTTCAATTGTCTGGTCCAAGGGTATCTTAGCAAAGGGGTTCTTTTCTCCTAGTTGGACAGAAAACTCTCCTTCAAGGAAGTGTTGAAGCACTTCTGGATGGTCATTTCTGAGCTGGGACATTTCAGCTAGTATACTGGAAGGTACCGGCATAATTCTGTCGGTCATAGGCGAAGCACCAGACAATCATGCACGAACTGCAGCCATGTGCAAATTCCAATCACCTTCTCTGGAAGAGGAATTAGGGCCAGCAATACTCCCCCAACCATGTCAAAGTATGACATCCATAACGCTGAAAAGGTCCATTGTGTGCGTAGATGTTCACAATATTTCTCAAAGTGTTCCAGCATCTGCAAGAACAATTCATGGTTCAGCGTCTCTTCATATTTGGATTATACGAGAAGTGTCCAGAAATCACTCAGTAATTCAATAACTGATCGATCTGGTTCATCTGTGGAGGTTGTTGTTCCTTCAGCCATAGCAGAAATCCCGCCCATAGCAATCTGAAAAGGGCCTCATATATGTATTTGTGCGTTCGGAGAGACCTGTTGTACTGTCTGCCTGCCATGACACTCGTTACAGACCCCTCTGCCACTATTCCTGCCTCAATGCAAAGTCACGCAGGCCTGCATCCTCAAAACGTTTTCCAAGTATTCCCAGAAAGTTGCAGACCATATGAAAAGAGCCGAGGCGAAGAATTACTCCGGGATATTGACATCTGTGTTTCCACAGAACTTCTGCCACTTTGGAATAAAGGCCTGGTCGAATACCAGTACAACCTCTTGAAGATGTAGTTTCTTTTACCTTCATTGACCTGTTCAAAATCTCAGCTGCTGTCGCCATGCTGGTTTCTGGAAAATTAATTGGGTTAAGATAGCCTATGTTGTGCTGATGAACTGTCTGGTCCTGTCTCATAATGATGTTGATTCCTGTCCATCCTGAATAATTTGGTTTTCCGGGTGCATTTGCCGTAGAAGAATCCAGATCAAGTCCTTTCTGTGGATGGATTATTTGAGGAAGAGCGTGGTATTCTTCAGCAAATGTTTTGCTTCCGGTCCTTCTCTTTTCCAGTGTTATAAATTGGAAGCTGTTGTTCTTCATATTGATGGAACGTTGCTTTTTCTTTTCTATTACAGGTCGTGCCGATTCCAGCTTAGGACCATACACCTTTTGTTGGACAATGATGCCATTGACCCTGTGGCTTGTTCCTGCTCCTGTTGCAGTTTCCTCGAGGAAATCTATATTGTCCAACGAGAGCGGAATATATGTAGGGGTTAACACAATCAGGAAGTGGGACAGAATCATCTGAGGATGAGGCTATTTTCTGAAGGCTCAAGGCAGTGTCGTTTTCCTCGAGAACAGTATATGAAACTCCATGCCCTAGTTTGTTCATTATCTGGATGATTTCCGAGTTTCCTGTCAGTGTTTTCACTGCATTTGATAGCAAGATGTGCTTCGGTGGTTTCACACGACCACAGGTGACACTGTAGACCAGATCTTGGCCATATGAATCCACTAACAGTTGAATTTTCTGCGAGGCACTGTGATAGCTTGGTTCACCTGAAAGGACACACGTTATGAAGATTTGCAGAAGTTCTGGTAATCGGAAGCCACTCCAGTTCACCAAAGCGGGCGTGAAAGGCCACACTTGATCCTGGCGGATCTCTTTTATGGAGATCGAATTATTTGGCCAGCTTTGATAACGACAGAAGAATCACCAGATGTTACTGCTGTAAGGGTTTCTATCTTGTCCTTGAGCTTCTGGTCTCTTCTATCAAGTTCGTAGATTGTGAAGAGTGTGAGGGAATACGAGCCCTTATCATCTTTACAGAAATGTAAAGTATCTGCAAATTCCTTTTCAATATTTCGTCGAATATGCTTCTTGGTGGATTCTTTGGTATGGTGATCCCTGTTGTTGACATCACCTCAACGACGATTGTTGTGAGATCAATCATCTTTAATACACGAGGATTCGTGAATAAATCATCACGGATAAATGTGTACGATTCGTTCGCATGTCTTTCAGCCTCGTTGTACAGGCAGTCTTCGCATCAGACACATCAGTTGTGCAGTTTCACCCGCTTATTAGTTGTACATGCGGTAACATGAGTGGTGGTAATGTGCCTCAGCGGCAACTAAGTTCTTGACGCAACTGCTTAGATCTTCGGGTCGCTCTTTTGCATTGCGCACTCCCGTATTCTCTTATCGCATCCTCTGTGCACTGTACAATTGATTCTCTTGTTTTTTTTTTTATACTTTTCTCTTTCACAGAATATGCATTTTGTTTCGTAAACCTTGCGTGTGAAGGCTTTTACCGGAATATAGTTACGCTACTCAATTACTGTTACCTCATTGACATATGCGACTGCGCTTTTCTCGATGTTTTCTAAAGCTGGTGTCACTGGTTACTGTTGTTTACTCTTCATATGAGTTCGAAGTCTTTGTATTAGAGACCGACATGTCAGTTGTTTCGGTGATTATATTAGTGTCAGGCACTTCCTGATGATTTGGATGACGTCCTACTCGATAGTGATTGTGTGAACAATGGCTGGATCCTAGTATTCATCATGCTAGCTATTATAATCCATAATGCTTCTGCGCATTGTAGTGAAAATAGTTTATTTAGGTAGAGAATGTACAGATGCATATATTGTGGGAATATTCTTTTACCCTGATGAGTGTTGATATACTATAAAGGTGTCTTGATACTTTTTGTTTGTTTCCCTCAGGCGGTGCTGTATACTGATAGTGATACAATGCAGTTGTGTTTGGCGCGGTCTTCAAGAGTCGTTTCTTCCTATCAATAGTGTGTCTAGTAATATAATGTACCTCATTCGCAAGATATGTGGGTCTTTTGTATTCTTAATTTATGCTATAGAGATTTGCTGAGTTACTCTGATGAATATATATACAGCGCAGATAGTAGCATGCTATAAAGTGTCTATACATTTGTTATTTGTTTCCCCTTCATGAGTGTATTAATTATAATACGCAAACGCTCAACTTCTTATAGCTATGAAGTCTCTCGAGTGTTCTTCACGTGTGAGATTAGCATTTATGTATAAGTCGTACAAAAAGTATTTATGGCTCTCTTCTGTCCAACGAGTGATATTTTTATACAAAGTTGTGCTCACAGTCCTATCAAGAACATAGTTTACTGCATATGAAGTAGCGTTTGATTATTATACTAGTGATCATATGTATTTATGTATGTTTTACACTCTATGTGTGTAAGGAAAATGATGTAGTTTCATAAGTAGTCTTCTAATTATATCTTAGTCTTACCCTCAACCGCGTGGTTTTCTAATAATTTTAAAAGATGTGTCTATTACATGGTGCTCAATGCGCCACCGCAAGCTGTCTTCTAATAACGGAGTGATGCTGAATCATCACTATATTGTCCCTCATCAGTCCAGTGTACTGTAAGGAATTTCCTCTATAAATAGATTACGCAGTCGAGAGTCGTAATGAAGACCGTTATGTGCCTTTCCTCACGTAGAGTGTTCTATTATGAAGATATAGCATGTAATCTATCTCTAGTGTAGATCTAACCCACCCAAGCTGAATAGACTGATATATCACCTATCATAATACTAAAATGATTTCTCAATCAAACATCATAAGATACTTAATATTATATACAGTCACGAGCTTGTTTCTCGATTTTTATATAGATTGTCCATCTTGTTTATATTTGTCTGTTTACTCGTGACGATTGACATAGGTGAGAGTGTATTTAAATACAGTTCTGTCAGTATGGTTTTAATGGATAATTACTCTCTGTTTCCTCACGAGTGTTGTTTATATATGTATAAAATATGTCATATATTGTTTAATATGTGACAATACATCACTCCTCGTGCGTGCTTTTTATTGTATGGACTATATTTCTCTCTAATTAGTGTTATTACTCACTTTTCTGTATCTATCGCGTGAGATGTGGTGTATAGAGGATATATTAAGCATCTGTAATGAATGATGTACTCTCCGAAATAGTTTTTATCGTATATAATTACAGTTATTTGCAATCTGTTACTGAGTTGTTATGTTATGAACATCTTCTTAGGATAGGAAGTTTGATGTGCAGCTTTAACATAAAGTGATGTCCTTATTCTGACTTATTGTGTGTATATGCAAAATTATCGTCGTGTTATATATAGAAAAGTAGTACATCTCAGTATTCAGGTATTTCAGCGTACCTCATTCTCGGTCATTTTGGTTGTTGTACATGTATGATTTCTATAATACTGTTGCTTTTATTACCTGACTACGCAGTTCTGTTGTTGTGCTTTGCAGTGATGTCTATATTGTGTGGTCGCCCTCATCTATTAAACAACGATTGAGTATGGTCATTTAAGTATACTTAATACCGCAATTCGATATTCTCTGAATTTAACCACTATCCCGAGTGTGTATAGGCACTAATTTGGTACCGACAAAGTGGTCGGCCTCATGGACTAATAAGGCCCCAGAGAGATTGGATCTGTGAAGTGATTCAGTTATGGGGCAGACTAATCCCCTCATAATCGAGCCAGTGTATGTTTCACCCTTGTGCTCAATCCAAACGATGGTACATTTCAGTTACCTGCTGTAGGTGATGGATTGAAGTATTCTATTGTTATGATGCTCTTGTAATGTCTTTGATGATGCTATTTTGTTGGGTTTATCAAATGAGTAAAATGTTAATTTATTGTCATGTGGGTTGACTTGTTGGTGTGGGCTTAGATCGAGAAGGGAGGAAATGTGGTGTATTTACAGCCTTGCATATTGATATGCTGTGTGGCATAAAATAGTTCCTGGGCCGTCATTTCCCGTGCCTGTCATGGTTATGTCGAGCTCCACTTAATCCTATTGCATATGTAATACCAACGACAGATGATTTTTTCCGTGCTACGTGCTTCAGCACTCGGCGGTCCCGTTCTGTGAGCTTGTGTGGCCTACCACTTCGCAGCTGAGCTGTTGTTGTTCCTCGACGTTTCCACTTCACAATAACAGCATTACAGTTGACCGGGGCACCTCTAGCAGGGCAGAAATTTGACGAACTGACTTGTTGGAAAGGTGGCATCCTATGACGGTGCCACGTAGAAAGTCACTGAGCTCTTCAGTACGGTCCGTTCTACTGCCAATGTTTGTCTATGGAGATTGCATGGCTGTGTGCTTGATTTTATACTCCTGTCAGCAATGTGTGTGGCTGAAATAGCCGAATCCACTAATTAGAAGGGGTGTCCGCATACTTTTGGCCATGTAGTGTATGAGGACGAGAGATTTGGAATGAGTGGTTAAATGTTTGTCCATGTTTGAGAGAGAGATATAGATGAAGTCGTCATTGTAAGGAGACTGGTACTACACACAGATGAACAAGAGGTGGGAGTGGATGGGAAGTTGCAGTCAGAGGTACTCCTGGGGGTTAGGAGGTATAAGGTCACTACAATAACAGTGGGAAATTTAGTTCTTGATGTAAAGTGCAAGTGTTTTGAGTGGGTTGGGTGTGGGGGAATGTGTGTGTGTGTGTGTGAGGGGCACGGAGGAAGGTTTTGAGTGTGTGGCGTCTGGGGGAGTGTTTGTTTATGGGGTCTTTTGACCCTTTTTAGATGTTTTGAGATCCCTTTAGACAATTCAGACCCTTTAAACCTTCACTTACATCCTTTGGATCCCTTCGACACTTTAGACCCTTTCGACCTTAACATATTTTCAGATCTTTGCCCTTTAGACCTTTAATTTGTAATGAATGATTTTTCATTTAGTAAATGCTTCCATTTATTTGCCACACCAAACCAGTCCTGGCAAGGGTCTGCAATCTCTGATTGCTCTTTCTAGTTTCACACTGTGATGCTGTTGTTTGGCACACATGGTAATTATTCTGGCACAATGGCAGAATTTTTTGAGCACACACCTTGTCTAGTTTAACACCATCGGGGAGGGGGGTCCTTCACACGTACTTTCCTCAACTCCTTTCATGAAAGCTGGTAGCTTGCAGTCAAGAGTACACACAGAAGATACATGAGCCATTGAAAAGAAACCTGGGCTTTTTGATGATACATGAACCAAAGCATGATGCAAGTTTTGAGAAAAGGGGTTCAAATTTCAGGTTCCTGTTTAGAATACCATTCTATTCCCATTGAATGAAGGTCAGTATCAGCTTTCCACATTTAGTTGAAAACTTTCATTAATGCTGACTTGGAAAGATTGCATTTGGGCACTTGAGTTGACATGGGATAGCCCGGTTTACCTCTCAAGGGGTAATATTTCAAATTCCGTTGGTTGTTATCTCTGTTTGTGGGTTTCAGGAGGTGGGAGGAAGTTCCTCCCAGAACTCAAAATCTCCACCTCCTATTTGGTAAAGGATCATGATTCATTAATCAAACTGTGAAGTTTTTTCTCATGCCTTGTTCCAAGGGCTCTTTTCAAAATCTTCACTGAACCTCTGACAGCCTCCACTTGGAGCGTTTTGGAGTGATATTCCCCGGAATGATTTTTAAACGCTCAGTGAGGGTTTTCTTCATCATTCCTGGAGCTCCAACTATCACTGGTATAATTTCAGCTTTCTTCAATTTCCAAGTCCACTTGACCTCATTTTTAGCTTCTCTGGAATTTAAATTCCAGATAAGGTACTGTATTGTCATCACGCACTGTCCATCTGTCCGTCTCCAATTTCGACTTCTCCGGCCAAACCGCTGGGCCGAACTGCCTGAAATTTGGCAGAAACCTTCCTCTCCTGACTGATAACAGGAATTGCAAAGCTCATTCCGGTCACATGACTTTAATTAGGTCAAAAAGGCCGACTTAGTAAAGTTCTTCAAAAATCTTTTTATCGAAACCCACCAGTCAGACTGCTACCAAATTTGGGTTATATTAGGCCAGGGTAGGGATGTTAAATTGCCAAAGTTATGCCGATCACATGACCAGAAGTGTGTCAAAATGGCAGACTTGGTCAATTTTTGGGAAAATTGCATAAATTTCTTCAAAAATCTTCTTCTCCAGACCCATCAGTCAGAATGCTACCAAATTTGGGTTACAACATTAGGATAGGGTCCTGATGTTAAATTGCGGAGGCCATACTGATCACGTGACCGGAAGTGTGTCAAAATGGCGGATGCGCAAATTCCTTCCAAAATCTTTTTATTGAGACCCACCAGTCAGAATGCTACCAAATTTGGATTACAACATTAGGACATGGTGCTGATGATAAATTGTGTAGGCTGTGTTGATCACGTGACCGGAAGTGTGTCAAAATGACTGACGATCAATTTTGGGGAACATTGCATAAATTCCTTCAAAAGTCTTCTTCTCCAGACCCACCAGTCAGAATGCTACCAAATTTGGGTTACAACATTAGGACAGGGCTCAGATAAGCTCCAGGTCCAGTGGTCCTATTTTTCAGATCCTGGTATTGTTGCGGAAATGGGCCCTTAGTGGGTTATTAAATATAGGATTAGCCCAGATCCCCCCTTAAATGCATGTTTAGCCAGGTTGTTTGGTAATCGGACGCTACATGTGTGTCGGGAGGTGTAGCAGGCTGTCCAGGGTTCATACAGTGGTGGTGTACCGAGAGGCGCCTTGCTTCTTTTTCCTTCCCTCCTTCTAACTAGCCCTGCCCAGCGCTCTGAGAGTGTCGGTCGGCGAGACGTGTCGGCAGCCCATTGGTGGAGAGCGGCTGCGGACTCGAGGGATGGTTCCAGAAGAGCGAGCCCCGGGAAGGCAAGGAATAAACGACTAGTGTGGAGTCGGCGATCTGCTTCGTGAGAAGAGCGAGCCCCGGGAAGGCAAGGCCGAAACGACTAGTGTGGAGTCAGCAATCTTCTTCGTGAGAAGAGCGAGCCCCAAGAAGCAAGGGAGTAACTGCCTGAGTGTCGAGTCGCGATCTGCTGTATAAGGGAGCGGCTGTGTCTGTCTGCGATCTGCTTCGTGAAAAAGGCAAGAGGAACTGCATGAGGTCTGTCTGCCTTCTGCTGGATGAGAGGCTGCTGGTGTCAGTCGGCGATCTGCTTCGAGAGGGACGGCTGTGTGAGTCTACGATCTGCTTGGTGGAAAAGGCCCGCCCGAAAGGCAAGGGGAATGACTTGTGTGAGTCGGTGATCGGCTTTGTGGAGAGTGGTTTTGGCCGGCTGTTCCTCCTTGGCATGGACCCAGCCTGCGGAGCCCAACACCCCGATTTGGCCTAGTCTGGTGAACAGGCCAGGCCTGGATTTGTATACTGGACCTTGTGAGAAAAAGCTGCAACACACCATAGATCTTCCTATCTTGTGCCGTCGACCTTACGGGTGCTGAATGCGCTGAGGCTGCGTGCGCAAGCAGTGCCGGGAAAAGGAGTACGAGCAGCATCTTGCCACGCGGTGTGTTCGAGCTTGGGCGCTCGAATCCGTTGACATCGGCTTCTGACGAGCCGCATTCGTTCCTTCAACACTTCCTCTCGTCCATGAGGCATCACCAAGTACTCCGTGTCTTGTCTGCATGTTGTCTAAGATTTATTTCGCTAGGGCTCCCTTCGAAACCCGCATCCGTAGCTCCC
>CM068952.1:74992238-75004357 GCA_035128595.1 Eptatretus atami
TTTACATACATTTTGATACGTTGCCATACGCTGGCTAAAACGTCAAGGTGTGACAGGGCCCTAAGTGACGCCGAATCTTCAACATTTGGCTGTCAAGATTAGGGTGCGAATCCCGCCACCGTCGAATCTATAACAGTATTTGGTCATTTTCCTGATTTCGGTAGCATTTAGTCCAAAGTGATTGGTTTCAAACTTCAGTTTAGGTTGTTGTGTTATCATTTATTTGCTCAACCTTTATGATTGATATGTCTCACGGATGTGGTCATTTTGGCAATAGTTTACATATGACCTCATAAGGAATGAAGGAAAGTGTTTGACAGCAGTTGAGTTGATTCAATGCTTAATAGCAGTGGTAATAATCATCATTGTTATCATCTATAGTACTCAAACTGCTGTTTAATAGCAATGTTGATCATTTCAACCATATTTCCTTGCACAGCTTCATTATACTAATCACTGCACTAGCAGGCGAGACAAAGAAGCACCATTTTGATGTCATGCTATTTTTGTCCCTTATGCCTTGATTAGTACACCATTGGCAGGTTTATTTGGCTGTACAATGTTTATTGGTGTTCTTTGCTCCCTGCTGATGACCAGCAATTGTCTGCACCATGAAGTCGGTTTATGTAACATAATTCTTTTTTAACGGCCACAATCTTTAACGGCTTGGCCCAAGCCTTTCACGAACCAGCTGGCCAGGCCTGACGTTCGATTAACGTTCGGGCAGGAATTCATAATTTGTTCAGGGTGCCCGTGATAGCCAGCCTACTCTTCGCGA
This sequence comes from Eptatretus atami, assembly GCA_035128595.1. NCBI lineage: Eukaryota > Metazoa > Chordata > Myxini > Myxiniformes > Myxinidae > Eptatretus > Eptatretus atami. Next base: position 74,993,017 of record CM068952.1, read on the forward strand.
AGGACACCATGGGATATTTAACATCCACCAACTAATGCAGGCAGATGTGACGCCCAGTTCAACGTCCGTCCGAGGGACGGCACACACATTGACGAATCGCCCTGCCTGTAAAACACCGGGATGACAGTTTAGCGCTTGCCCGAGATTCGAACCCAGGCTAAACAGCTTAGAGGCAAGTATGCATACCTGCTTACCTCCAGGACATCCTGGCAGCCAAGTTTATGTTACATACATGATGGGAAAATTGTTTTAAAGACGAATTATTTTTTTGAATGCTAGGCAAATGGACATGAATGTGGAATGCAGTGAGCTTTGTTCAGCAGTACTCCCTGCCCTGTCGTGGCACCAAGTGAGTGGTGCAGGTTGTTTGGGCCACACCCTGATCCGAACCATGATTCCTGCGCGACTCGCCGGTCACGTGGCACGCTGGATGCTGTCTCCGCTCCTGGCTTTGCAATTCTCCCTTTATTCCCAAACTCCCGATCAGCAGAAATTCCCACCATATCATTTGCTTTTGCAGTGAACAATTTAAAGAGTAAAAATACAACCAATCAAAAGTTTGGGCGTTTTTTGCCACAGTCAGAACGAACGAAACGCTTGTTACGAGTATAATTCACAAATTGATTTATTGATAATTATAGAAGCAACTAAAAAATCAATCCCGATTCCCCGAGCAATTCTTTAATAAAATTAGGGTTAAGTAGCAATACCTTGTAAAATGTCGAAATAAATGACCCATTATGTTAATCCATGATGTGTCTCCTGCCAGCAACAATCAGTATGGCAATCCCTTTACAATCCTCCCTCTGGAAAGATTTCCTTGATTTGATGTAAGCATTTGATCGGCAGAACATGGTAATCAATATGCAAATTGAGTGACGCTGCTCTCTTGTCTTCAAAGGGCCGATCAATTTGTGACCTTTGAGCTCCGCCTCCCCATATGTTTGTACCGCAGATACCCACAGTGCGCTTTGCTGAACAAATGGTTACGTCGAGCATTTCCTCCACTCATCCATATATCTATCTATCAATATCTCTCTCTCTCCCCCTCTCCCCTCTCTCTCTCTCTCTCTCTCTCTCTCTCTCTCTCTCTCTCTCTCTCTCTCTCTCTCCACAGCATGGCCCAGGCATATTGTAAGGCAAAAATATAAGGGTATGTTCTTTTGAACATATGAGTCCCCTAGAACCACCAGGTGGCGCCATGAATAGATACACAGCGGTAGGTGCTGCCGCTAGGCGAGTAGATGTTTAGCAGCGTCATCATGGTTGGCGTCTCGCAATATAATATATTAGCGCGATTAAAAATACCGTTTCTTCCTCGCATCTTCATGTCTGTCAAAAAACCAGTATCAAGGTGCACAACTACAGCTCATAACCTATCCATTGAGGTGTTCTTAGCCCCCCCCCTGCTTTCCCGTTTTCACGCCGCTGTCCACACAAAATTCATCAATCAATTCTATACAGAGTCCGGGGGACTCAATAACAAAGTTTGTCATCCTGGTAAAATTGGGAGAAAAATGGAAGTAAAACTTTGGTTTAAAGAATGGGGCCTGCATTGTTCGGTCACAGTAAGTGGAGGTCATTATGATACGGCATAGGCATTGAGGACACTTTCTAGTGGAGAAAAGACTGTAAAGTAAAACATTAATGATTTTTCGTTTTTTCCCCCTACTCCTACTCTACTGAGGTGGCTCAACGGATCGTTTTGAAACTTGGAATGATGATTCATCATGTCGAAATAGATTCATCATGTCGAAATGAATGAATCATCATTCATCATGTCGTAAAAACGAAATAGAGCCCTTTTTTGGTGAATTTCCATTCAAGTGGTGAGATGATTAACTTGAAATGTAATTGTGTGAATATAACATGCAATCTATATAATATAGTGGAGCAAGTGTTTTTATGTACAGGGTGGGCCAGAAATCATTGAAGGTTTTCCTTTTTCTTTTTAACCTTTTCATTTTTAATTAATTTTTAATATTTCTTTTTTTTTAAAAGATAAGACCAGGGACATTCATTATGAATAAATTTACCAACGACCAGCACGTGAAAATTGTTGAATTTTATACTCCAGTGAGAAATCAATCATTTTAACGTTCGAGAACAACCATCAGAAAACACGATTTGGAACTTGATTGCTCGTTTTGAGTCAAAGGGGTCTGTTCATAACTCAGCCCGCAGTGGAAAAACCAAAAAAAAGTCGTACTCCAGAAAACATTGACCGTGTTCGTGTTAGGGAGAGTTAACGAAAACCAAGAAACATGAACTCGTAAACGTGCATCTCAGCTCGGAATGGCAAGATCATTATTGCGAAGGATAATGAATAAAGATGTGTTGCTCTTTCCTTACAAGCTTCAAATTGTGCACGAAATGTCACCTCAATATCCAGCAAATCGACTAACATTTGCACCCAAATTGCAGCAACTCCTTAGGGACCATCCTGATTTTATGCAAAAAGTCATTATGAGTGTTGAAGCCCATTTCCACCTCAATGCCTATGTAAACAAACAAAACGACCGAATTTGGGGTGCTGAAAATCCAAGAGCAAGACTTTGTCAAGAAACCAATGGGGGCCATTTGCAGGACATTATTTTTCACAATTAATCTAAAAAAAACAAAAAACAAATTCCATGAATTAAACTACCATTTGCAATTTATTTCATTAATTTTTTATTTAAAAATAAAAAGTTATTAAAAAACAAAAACAAACCTTCAGTGACTTTTGGCCTACCCTGTATATGTCTGCTCCATACTAATTGGTTGGACATCTGACCTGATGCCACCCACGATTGTAACATGTAAAATTCATACATCCGCGATTTTGGTAAGCCTAAGACATCTTTGGAAGTGTCATATCCACAATTGCTATGCCCTCCATACAAGTTTTCCATTTAGTGTAAAACAACCTAAGCGACTGTTAAGAATAATCAAATATTGAAATGTTGGAGCTGATAGGCGTCTTGGGCCTTGTGAAGGCAATAATACATATAGACCTCAGTCCTTAGACTTCAGGCCCCTGGCATCAATCTATGGGCCACTGAAATCGGAATAATCCGAGCTATATAACCACGATAAAATTTACCTTAAATGGTGGTTGATCCACCTTGAATAAAAGGAAAAACTGATGTTTCAGGCCTTATCCTTTGTTGGAGCAAGATTGAACAATAGGAGCAGAGGTTCAAACAGATTCTATCCTTTGCCCCGATGAAGGATCAGGCCGAAAACGTCAGTTTTTCCTTTTATTCAAGGTGGATCAACCATCATTTAAGGTAACATTTAATCTATTCTTACTTCCTTTGCCACCCATTCCGATCGTGATTTATGTGATAAAAGTAGCGATTATAATCTTGTTACTGAACCACAATGTATGCACATAAGCAGTATGCATGTTTATGCTTCATGTATGTAACATGAGTTCTTTTCATTTCTGGGAGTGATCGAGGCAGCGGTATGTTGCCTATACGCCGCCCAAATAAAGGGACGTCTCGGAAGAACTTGTTGCATGCTTGAAACAAGACGGTCCTTCGGGCGGGTACTCTGCTCATGATAATTTTCCATCAAATTAAATTGAAAATCAACTTTATCACTGAATGCGAGCTACGACCGCCCTCCATCGAGAGACAAGTGTCTGTTCCATTTGGGACTATTCATTTAATGTATCGTACAGTTGTCATTTAATTCCAATTGCCTTAAAAGTGTGTACATGCATGTGTTCGACCAATCTCTCCCCCACCTTCAGCCTTAGAATTTGATCCCAAATCACCTAGAGTGAGGAATTAGATGTGATGCAACTTTCAAGGAAGCAGGAATCCAGAGCACAAGGGATCTGCAGCTTCCAGGATGAAGGTGCTGAACCCTGTATAGAAAGCTTCACCTGACACCTCCACCTTAACTGCTGGAAAGGGACCGCATTGCGTTTCCTGAAACACAAGTCGTCATGTCTGTGGTTAGAGTTTGGTTACATGAAAATGAGATCAAGGTGAAATTGTGATGAGTAAGGGTTATGGAAAGTTGAAGCAAAACTGTTGGGAAGGAATCACACGAGGAATTCTATTCTATAAAATAAGGGAAAGTTTGTATGTCTGTTCCATATATCAAAAAACTGAAAATAGGACTACAAGTCCTGGAGCTCATCTGGGTCAAGAGCACCAGTCAATGACATCAAAATAACGAAATTTTGTTCATGCACAGAATCTGGTCAAGCGATTGGTTGAATGGAAGCTCTCTCGATGCTGATTACAGCGATACATGGTTGCAGGTCATGTTTTTAGCCGAGGGCATGGCTGTGCTGCTGATGCAACACCTCCTGTAGATTAAGGCAGGAATTTTGTCGAGTTTTAGGCCCAATTTAAAACTGTTGATGAGCGCGGATTTTTGATGCGGTCAATACACCTTCGTTGGGCATCAAATATGAAGCTGGTGGCCAAGTCTCATCAAAATTATGCATTTGGTCTCAATCATCGTCTCAATCGCATACAGTAAGCTCACCGGACTAAAGCCCAAGTGAGCTAAAAACAGCTTGGCTGATCAACTCCAAATTTTGCATGTGTGCTTGGGGTAACCAGGGTCAAATCACCCCCCCCCACTCCAATTGCTAGTGTGGCGAGACGACTTGAAATTTTTGCCTGTAGACGTGGAATAGTGCAAGTGATTTCACCACTGGTCCCTGCCCAAGGGAGGGGCTATTGTGGGTGGTAAACGAGGCCAATACCTGAAAACAAATCCTCTCGCTCTCCAGAGTGGCAGAAAGGCAAGGGGGCAGAATTAATTTGAGGGCAAAAATAATTACAGGGTGTTCCAAAAAGACTTGGACAACTTTGGTTGTTAATATTGTTATGGCTGTGGAAATTCGCAATACACCATAAAGGGTCCTTAGATCAGTTATGACGATAAGTATTGTGTAGTTAGATTTCCCCACCGTTGTTTAGAGGGAATTTCCGTGTTCACCGGGCTGCGATCCTTTGAGATAGCCGTTTTTCTTTTCTCTATCATTATTTTGGACCAATCATAGCCCAACAACCAAATCGCCACCACCAACATCATTCCCGAACAACTACAACTCAAACACCACCACCTTCGCCTCTTTACCTCCACAACTCCACCCCGCAAACATCGCTTCACCGCCATTCTCAAACGACCCGCCAACAACCAAACTCCCACCACCTCCGCCTTTCTACCACACGTCGTGCCATGGGCTGTGAATGCGTTCCTTTCGCCTCAAAAAGCGGATCAGGAATGCTTCACGCCCCCTTTTCATCCGCCCAATGGCTGAGCATCGGGTGGTGTGGCCCCGCCTCCGAACCCGCTGTGATCCACAAATTTGCATAGACGCCCCTCCCCGGGCTATATAAGTGGCGAGCACGGCGCAGCTCGCGGCAGAACAGTCAAGTGGGAGCGGCGAGTGTCGGCAGAACAGTCAAGTGGGAGCGGCGGAGTGTCGGAGGAAAGTCAAGTCTGGAGGGTCTGGAGAGCGCAGAAGAGTGGGAGCAGTAGAGTGACAGCAGCAGTGTCGGCGGGGCAGTCAAGTCTGCAGTGTCGGCGGGGCAGTCGAGTCGGGAGACGGAGCTCGAAGCCGATGGGAAAGGCAGACGGGGAGCGCCGGAGAGCGCTCGCCGACCACGCCAGGGCACGAAGCCAGGCGCAGCTACGCTGACATCGCGGCTTGCCCGCCATCGCGCCACGAGGGGCGCGGTAAGACCCTTCGGTTCGTGGACCTGGCCGCTCCTCCAGGTTCCACGCCATTAGGCCCACGGGCCCAGTCTGACTCCCTTGTCTATGAGGGGGTCTTTTCTTGCTTTTCTTTGAATGCGTGTTGTGGCGCCGTGTCTTGTAAAGTAGAAACTGTTTAAGTGCATGAAATAACATTGCTTTATTCGGTTGTAACTCTTGCTTGTAAATAGCATTCTTACTGTATGGCTGTGAATACGTGCTTACCTTGTCTGAGTGCGTAATAAATGTACTTGTCGAACTGTTTCCCGTTTCGTTGCGTCCTTTCCTTTGTTTGAAAGTTCCATCTTGCATCACGGAAGGAATTGATGAAGGGTGTAAGCACCCGGTAACTAATCACGTCCGTCGGGGCCGGCGATAACACCGCTCGGTTATCACTGAAGCACGGAAGGACGCTTAAGCGGTTCGTGGCTAGGCCGGCCAGCGGCGAGGTACGATCGCCCGGTTAACTACCCGCGCAGGTATTAGGTAGGTCGAGTTTGCGAACAACCCTATCCTGCGCTGGGGTGGCCGATTGGCACGATTGTGGTGGGGTCGAAACCCACCCGTGACTAGCTCCTGGCGATAGTTCCAAGGAGGGTCACGACTGAATTGTCCGTTCCGGTGGGCGACGCGGGTCGCGATTTGAGTTACGTGGCCGATCGCACGCCGGGCGGACCGAAATTCGTAACAATATATTTAGTACCACAAATGACAATGATACCCTTTATTTTATGTGATACAGAAACTCAAAGTTTTCTTTATTTTCAGGTCTGGTGGATTAATGTTAGAGAAAATGGTGACTCCACAGGAGAAAGCTCAGTGCGTCGAATCATTCATCGAGACAATATTGACATGCAAGTTCAGCGCAATTTCCGTCCAGGATATGGAAGGAATCTGCCATCGCGGACTCGTATCAGAGAGTAGTACAAGAGCTTTAAGGAGACTGGAAGTTGTCAAAAACAGAAAAGTACTGGATGACCAAGCACAAGTGCAGCAGACATTGAACGAGTGTGTGAATCATTTCAACAAAGTCCCAGAAACCAGAGAACTAGGACTACCAACCACCACTGTACACAGGATTTTGCATAAAAGACTGAAGCTTGATGCCTATAAAGTGGCAGATTCTGCAGGAACTCAAACCAATTGATGGACCCAAACGCAAGGCGTTTGTCTTGGAAATGCTCAGTCGCATAGAAGACGATGAAAATTACCTGAAAACGGTCATGTTCACAGACGAAGCTTGCTTTCATGTATCAGGGAAGGTGAGGATATGGTGCTCTGAAAACCCCCACGTGGTTTGTGAACACATACATGACAGTCCAAAGGTCAATGTGTGGTGTGGCCACCTCCATGACTGCTTGGTGGGTCTGTTTTTCTTTGCAGAGGATACAGTGACCTCAACAACAATTAACATGTTGGAAGGATTTGCCTTCCCACAGATTGAAGACCTGCAGCCCGATATCATTTTTCAACAGGATGGCATTCCCCCTCATTGGGTCTTAGTCGTTCGAGTCATCCTGAATGAAACATTTCCAGTTTGCTGGATTGGCCGTGACGGACCAACCACCTGGTTCCCACGATCACCAGACATAACCCCCCTTGATTTTTTTTCTGTGGGGGTTTGTCAAAGATGTCTGCAACACCAAAGTGGCAAACCTGCAGGATCTTCTTTCTCAGATCACAGCTGGTGGACATAGATGCAAACATGCTGAGCCGAACATGGCAAGAACTCGTGTACTGCCTTGATTACTGTGTGCAACAAACAGAGCGCACATTGAAGTGTACAGATGGAGTGCACAAAACTTTATGAGTTTCTGTATCATATAATCTAGAGGGTATCATTGTATCATTTGTGGTCCTAAATATATTAACAACCAAAGTTGTCCGGGTCTTTTTGGAACACTGTAAGAACAACATATTCTTCCCATTATTGGATTAGGGGAGAAAAAAAAATATCTGGAGATGAATAGCAAGCTAAATTGAAGAAGAAATTGAGGCCTAAAATCTGACTAAAAAGCGACAGAGAAATTACATGTAGATCATGACGATCATGATCAAAATGGACGTGCACTCGTTAGCTGTTGCATACTAAAAGGTCCGAAAAAATGATATCTACCACGTGCTGTAAGATTATTTTAATTAATCGTGATACTGAGAATTATCAATAATAACAATTAATGGTAGTATACTGCACAGCACTTACTATTCTAGCGCATTATATGTAGCTCTATGGCAGCTGTATGTTTGTCAGGTAGCATCATTCGCTGCGAAGATATGTGCGGTATCTCGTCACAGTGAAAATTGAGGCCATCTTAAAGAGCCAGATCACCCCCACAGGTTGTGCTTATACTGGGATTTTTACGACCTCTGGTTGCCGTGCACACCTCCGGTTGAGTTTGCATGCAAGACAACTGAACGTGCACTTTCATTCACTATCACTTAGAGCATACACACTGTACCTACAGTGCATATGGAAAGTCTACATCCCCTTAAAAAATTTTCACCTTTTGATTTTTTCCACCTTTATTTACACATCGTAACCCACAACTTCCAAGTGAAAAACAAATTCTTCAGATTTCAGAACATTAACTGAAAATACAAAGCTAGAATATCTTGGTTGGACCTTTGGAGAGGGAGGGGGGTGGATTTTGCAAGTATCGTGCTTTGCACGACGTCTTTTTCTTGTTTATTTGTTACTTACGAAATCTAAAGATTTCGAAAGTATATTGATGACTTCCGTCATCTGTTTGTGTGTTTGTGTGTGTGTGTGTTTGTGTGTGTGTTTGTGTGTTTGTTTGTAGGCACGATAACTCGAAAACGGAAGAAGCTACCAATGTCAAATTACACCACGTGATTCAGGAGGGTGATGGCTAGCGCTGATTAGATTTTGGTCAAAATCGGTCAAAGGTCAAGGTCACAGTGAGGTCAAACATTCGATTTTTGATGGTTTGGTACAGAATCATCGTAGAAACTTCTGGTTTGCGTCGCTACCTTCTCTAGAGACAGCTTTTATTAAACAAGGTCAGAGGTCAAGTTGACGATTTCGTAAGTACCAGTCTATGACTGCTTGTTTGTCTGTTTGTTTGATTGCTTGTCCACACAGAACATTAGTGTTTTTCTCCACAACCGCTTGTCGGATTGAGACTAAATTTTCACCAGAAGTGACTAATCATGTATAATGTTATATATTGATAATTATGACGTCATAGGTCATGTGGTGTGGCAGCCATGTTTGAAAAACAGAAAAACTTTGGACCTCTGTATCTCTGAAACTGCACCAAGGAAAAAATTGAAACTTGGTACACGGCAAGTACTCCTCATGGGGAATAAGTGTGATTAAAAAAAAATGACATCATAGGTGCCTACTTTTTGACATTGTAATTACATATGTATAACGCTACATCTGATCAGTATGAATATTTTTGAGGGTCATGTACGGTTAAAAATGGCCCCCAGAAATTTTTTTTGATGATGTCAGATTTGGCAGCCATATTGTTTTATTTTTGTTTTGTTTTTTAACCTTCAAAGATCTTCTCTGAAGTGGCTGAACAGATCAAGGTGAAATTTTACAGGTATGCCCACCTATCCATGAGGAACAAAAGGTTCACACATATGATTTCATAGGTCACATGGTTTGGCAGCCATATTGGATTTACCCTAAAACCAATAAAGATCTTCTCCAGAAAGGCTAGACAGTTCGAGGGGAAACTTCACACAAATGTTCCCCAAGCCATACGTGTAAAAGTTTGTTTTGGAATAATTGATAGGTCACATGGTTTGGCAGCTATATTGGATTGAAGAAAATATTAAATAATGTTTTCTTTGGAACTACTTAATCAATCGATGTGAATCTTCTAAATTATGATCTAGAGGTGATGGGGAATACATGTTTTAAATTTCAACTTTATCAGATGCATAGTCTGACAGACAGAATTATATATTTTTTATCTTGATCTTGTTTTTAATTTTTTTCTTTTTGAATAAGGCTCACTTGGCGGTGCCTGGATGGGTTTGATGGTAGAGGAGTAGCAGCTGAAATGCAAATCCTATCCAGGTTCCTCCTGATGACTTCATCTATTATTTTTTGCTTGTTTGGGTTCCTTCTGTTTACTCCAATGCAGGAATGTACCTATTTGGTCTTTCATCTGATTTGAATTTAATTTATTTGAAATCCCATTCTGAATTCAATAGAATAATAATAAATATCATGGGTCAGGATCAGGTGTCCGATCAAAGTGGAGTTGCATCAAAGCGGGACGTCTTGGTACCTGGTCATCACTGCCAGCAGTTATAAAGTGGCAGTTCTAGTTATGTCTCTTATTAATTACATAACACTCCAGTACACAAACGTCATACAAAATACACCACATAAAACTACACAAACACCACACAAAACAAGTCCTGGCAATGATCTGCAATCTCTGATTGTTTATTTTTCTTGTTATAATTAGGTATCACTTGTGAAAATATAGAATTTAGTAAATTTTGACATACTCTGTCCGTTGTGAGTGTTGAATATTTTTGCTTAAAAAAAAAACCAAAAAACATTTACTCCATCTTCATTCAGTCCTTTTCAACTTTATGTAATTAACATACTTCCAATTGATTTATTTGAAGAACGTTGTGTTGAATATGTTGTGATCTCATTGCCGACATTGGGGCCTCGCCGCTCCAAGTCAAAAGGCCCGAACACTTAGGTTGTGAGGTCACATTTGTCAAGTTCAGCGCTGTGCACAGGTTCAAAGCCACACAGGAGGTTGTAAGTTACCAGAAGCACAATGGCCGAGAGTAATGGCTGCAGAGTTATGCTGCTCGTGGCCTTAGACCATTTGATGATAGCTGCATTGCAGCATTGAATCACAGGTTTCCCCCAGTTGTTTCATGCAAAATATGTGGGATCTCCGATGGCAAGTCAATCAGGTGTAATCTGCGGTAGAAATGTCGTGAACACAAATGTGACCATTTGTTAATGATTAGTTTGTCTCCTGTTCCATCTGGCTCCCCCCATGTCTTCGCAGTCTCTTCTAATGCTGCAGTGAAGTCTGATCTCATGGAAATTTCATCTACATCACACTTGCCATGAAAGGATATTTTTCCACTTTCTTTGCAGAATGTGAAGTGCATAAGGCAGATGCGCATGAAAACACAATTTTGAGAATTTCCCAGAAAATCCTATGAATGAAAACAACTTAAAACAAGAAAAAGAGCAATCAGAGATTGCAGACCCTCACCAGGACTTCTTTTGAGTGGAGTATTTTATATCGGTTTTAGGGTAAATCCAATATGGTTGCCAACCATGTGACCTATGATATCATAATGTGTGAACCTTTTGTTCCTCATGGACAGACGGTCATACGTGTAAAGTTTCTCCTCGATCTATTCAGTTACTTCAGAGAAGGTTTGTGAAGGTTTTTAAATTTTTTTATTTTTAAACAATATGGCTGCCGAATAACGTGACCGATGACGTAATTAATTTTTTTTCTGTGGACCATTTTATCCCAAGATGACCCTCAAAAAATTTCATACTGATCAGATGGGGCGTTCTACATATGCAATTATGACGTCACAACGAGGGCACCTATGACGTCATAAAAAAATCAAACTCATTCCCCATGAGGAGTACTTGCTA
>CM068952.1:75004367-75014423 GCA_035128595.1 Eptatretus atami
TTCAATTTTTTCCTTGGTGCAGTTTCAGAGATAGAGGTCTAAAGTTTTTCTGTTTTTCCAATATGGCTGCCACACCACGTGACCTATGACGTCATAATAAAAATAAAAAAATCGCCAATTTTAATATTTTCAAGTATGAACAGCACCACCTGCGGCGGTTATTTGGCTATTTAAGATCGCCTCAATTGACCAAATACAGCACAAATTGGAATCATCAAATTATTTTGTGGAAATTTAGAGGTCTGCCTCATAAAGGCTCCTGAAGACTGTCGATGCCAAAATTATTAGCAGTCAAAGAATATGATGCATTTTAGAAACTTCTTGCACTCTGTTAGTTAAGAAATGTGGTCAGACATTTTCGGGCGTTTGCCTGATAAGGCACTTCTCCCCACCCCTCCTGGCAAAAGGCGGGGTGCATATTTGCTCCCCAGCCTCGCTTTGGCATCCCAGAGAGCTGGTATGACTAGTGAGGACAAAAACAGCGTGGGTGGATGGTGTGTGTAAATGACGTTACGGAGGAATGAAGGATGAGAAGAGAGTGAAGGAAAGAAAACCAATGTGAATAGGAAGGTCAAGTGCTTGCAAGAAGTTATTCCAGGAGTGTCTGTGGGAGGGAGAGGGGAGGGGGAACGAGGAGTTTTGCTCTTTCTTGCTCTTCCATGCATACAAAAATGATGTGACTACATTATGTGATGTATGACGATGATTCATGCTTATGTTATAATTTGAAAATAAATGTTTGTCAGTTGTTCTAACTGTTGTCAAAGTCAAGAGGGAGATTTCTTGTGATGTTGAAGGGAAAAGTCGAATCATGCTGCAGGCAACATTTCTGGGTTAGGATACCATCTTAGTTTAATTTGTTCCATACATGGTAATGATCTGTAAAGGCCTATCAATAGTAGTTAACATCCATTCACAAAGTTATTAAAAATTAGGGATTTAAGTGATGACTGAGTGTTTTGTGATGTTTTCCTACCTCGACTGCACGACCAGTGAACTGGCTGTGCGTGGCACTGCTCTCGAAGGTCCGTGTCTGTCCAAGGTCTATTTGACCCTTGCGATATTGAAGGGCAATACGTGCTGTTACCCCAGAGCCAGTGGGACACCGATCTACCTGCAGAAGTAAATATAGCACCAGGTATGAGAGTAAAACAAAAGCGTGGGGAATGAAATGGAGTACACACAAGAGCAGACTATAACATTTTGAAACTTACTACTCAAATGAACTTAAGAGCAACATTTCAAATGAAAAATCGGTGCCTTAGACGACACTTGGCGAATTAGTTGACCTTTCCGTGTGGTGGTCCAAGCTGTAATGTCATGGAATGTGTGGTGTTTATTTGTTCGTACATTAATAAAATGACGCGACGTCACAAATAACAATTATCAGGCGCGCGTTGTCATGGTAACGGCAGCAGATTGAAAATTTTCACAACTCATTTAAAGCCACCATGTGACATTCAACAACTTATCATCGGTGCTTGTTGCCTTCATTCTGATGGTAGAAAATATTTGAAAATACCTAGGAACATTGCTTTTCAACCAGCTTACGACCCGTTATCAGGTTTGAAATATGTTGTAAAACAAAAATATGTATTTTATATGTGTGTTTTTCATGTTTTGGGTGACTGACCTTGACTTGGTCAATTTCGATCAAACTTTGTACACATGTTAACATTACATGCATAAATAGACAGTATAAGTTTCATATATAAGTGCAAACTGTTTGAGAATAGCCATGTGTATTCACAAATTACCCATTGGTTTATAATGGCGATAATATAAAGTGATGCAGAATCCAGAATTCTGATCTTGAACACACCAAGAAGTCACATACTTTTTGCACTGTGGATTTCTATCAGCTGTTAAAATTTCATCCAAATCGGTTAAGAATTGTGACCTGTAGAACGAATAGAATTTTTTTTAATCACGCGAATAGCTAAAAACTTTGACGTCATACGCTTGCGAAAACTGGTGCATAATTTGTACTAACAGCATTTTAAAACATTTAGATATTCCATTGAAGTTTGTTGGCGTCAACAGGAATTTGCTACGACTTCGGTTACTGAGTTATGTTCAAAACTTGTTTCACCTTTTTTTGACGTAACGTCGTGACGTTAAGTGCGATTATGACGTGATTTGATCCCAGACTATTTCAGCAAGATTGGCTATACACGTGTTAAAATTTGAGAACGATATGCTGCAGTAGTTTCGGCTGCACACGAGCGTAAATATTTTTTTAAAATGACGTCAATAGGCAAAACTTTGACGTCATGCGCTTGCGAAAACTATGCGTAACTTGTCATAAGATGCATTTAGTAATCATTTAGATATTTGAATGAAGTTTAATTTGGCGTGTAGCGACTTCCGGTCACTGAGTTATGTCCAAAAATGTGTTTTCACGTTGTGTGACGTCACGTCGCGACGCAGAGAGAGATCCGAATTCGTACATATATTTAGTACCAGCAAATGACAATGAATACCCTTATTTTATGTGATACAGGAAACTCAAAGTTTTCTTTTATTTCAGGTCTGGTGGATAATGTTAGAGAAATGGTCGACTCCCCAGGCAGAGCTAGTGCGTCGAATATTCATCGAGACAATATTCGACATGGCAAGTTCAGCGCAATTTCCGTCCAGGATATGGAAGGAATCTGCCCATCGGCGACGTCGTATCAGAGAGTAGTACAAAGCTTTAAGGAGACTGGAAGTTGCTCAAACCAGAAAAGTACTGGATGACCAAGCACCCAGTGCAGGCAGACATTGAACCCGAGTGTGTTGAATCATTTCAACAGAAGTCCAGAAAATCAATCCGACGCACATCCAGAGAAACTAGGGGGGGAAAAGGAAAAAGGGACTATACCAAACCACCACTGTACACGGCATAATTGCATAAAAGACTGAAGCTTGATGCTATAAAGTTGCAGATTCTGCAGGAACTCAACCAATTGATGGACCCAAACGCAAGCGTTTGTCTTGAAATGCTCAGTCGCATATGGAAGACGATGAAATACCTGAAAACGGTCATGTTCACAGACGAAGCTTGCCTTTCATGTATCAGGGAAGGTGAGGAATATGGTTGCTCTGAAAACCCCCACGTGGTTTGTGAACACATACATGAGCAGTCCAAAGGTCAATGTGTGGTGTGGCCACCTCCATCGACTGCTTGGTGGGTCTGTTTTCTTTGCAAAGGATAAACAGTGACCTCAACAACAATTAACATGTTGAAGGATTCGCCTTCGCCACAGATTGAAGCCTGCAGCCCGATATCATTTTTCAACAGGTGGCAATTCCGCCCTCATTGGGTCTTAGTCGTTCGACGTCATCCTGAATGACACATTTCCAGTTTGCTGGATTGGCCGTGACGGACCAACCACCTGGTTCCACGATCACCAGACATAACCCCCCTTGATTTTTTTTTTCTGTGGGGGTTTTGTCAGATGTCTGCAACACGCAAAGTGGCAACCTGCAGGATCTTCTTTCTCAGATCACAGCTGGTGGACATAGATCAAACATTGCTGAGCCGAACATGGCAAGAACTCGTGTACTGCCTTTTGATTTACTGGTGTGCAACCAAACAGAGGCACTTGAAGTGTACAGATGGAGTGCACAAAACTTTATGAGTTTCTGTATCATATAATCTAGAGGGTATCATTGTATCATTTGTGGTCCTAAATATCTTACAACCAAAGTTTGTCCGGGTCTTTTTTGGAACACGTGTAAGAACAACATATTCTTCATTATTGGATTAGGGAGAAAAAAAATATCTGGAAGATGAATAGCAAGCTAAATTGAAGAAGAAAATTGGGCCTAAAAATTGACTCAAAAGCGACATGAAGAAATTCCTGTAGATGCATGACGGGATCATGGATCAAAATGGACGTGCACGTCGTTAGCTGTTTGCATACTAAAGGTCCGAAAAAAATGAATATCTACCACGTGCTGTAAGATTATTTAATTAATCGTGATACTCGAGAATTAATCATAATAACATTAATTGGTAGTATAACTGCACAGCACATTACTATTCTAGCGCATTATATGCTGCTCTATGGCACGCTGTATTGGTTTTGTCAGGTAAGCATCATTCGCCCTGCGAAGATATGTGCGCGTATCTCGTCACAGTGAAATGAGGCATCCTTAAGAGCCAGATCACCCCACAGGTTGTGGCTTATACTTGGGATTTTTAGCGACCTCTGGTTGCCGTGCACCACCTCCGGTTGAGTTTGCATGCCAAGACACTGAACGTGGCACTTTCATTCCACTATCATTAGAGCATACATCACACTGTACCTACAGTTCATAATGGAAAAGTTACATCCCTTTACAAATTTTTCACCTTTTGACTTTTTCCACTCTTTATGTTTACACATCGTACCCACAATTTCCAAGTGAACAACAAATTCCTACAGATTTTCAGAACATTAACTGAAAATACAAAGCTAGATATCTTGGTTGGCCTTTGGAGAGGGAGGGGGTTGCATTGTTGCAAGATCGTGCTTGCACCCCGACGTCTTTTTCTTGTTTAATTTTGTACTTTACGAAATCTAAAGATTTCGTAAGTACTATTGATGACTCCGTCATCTGTTTTTGTGTGGTTTGTGTGTGTGTTTTTGTGTGTTGTTTGTTTGTAGGCACGATATCGAGAACGGAAGAAGCTAGCCAATGTCAATTACACCAACGTGATTCAGGATGGGTGATGGCTAGCGGCTGATTAGATTTTTGGTCAAAATCGGTCAAAGGTTCAGGTCACAGTGAGGTCAAGAATTCGATTTTTGATGGTTTGGTAAGCAGAACATCGTAGAAACTTCTGTTTGTTATCGGCTACCCTTCTCTAGAACAGCTTTTTATTAAACAAGGTCGAGGTCAAGTTGACCAATTTCGTA
This sequence comes from Eptatretus atami, assembly GCA_035128595.1. NCBI lineage: Eukaryota > Metazoa > Chordata > Myxini > Myxiniformes > Myxinidae > Eptatretus > Eptatretus atami. The sequence goes on from CM068952.1 coordinate 75,009,254, forward strand.
AGTACCAGTCCTATCGACTGCTTGTTATCTTGCAAACGAGTTTTGCAAGATATGTTAGTCAGTCTGTATGTTTTTGTCTGTTTGTTTTGATTGGCTTTCCACACAGAACATTAGTGGTTTTTGCTCCACAACCGCTTGTCGGATTGCGACTAATTTTCACACAGAAGTGACTAATCATGTATAATGTTATATAATTGATAATTCATGACGTCATAGGTCATGTGGTGTGGCAGCCATGTTTGAAAAACAGAAAAACTTTGGATGACATCATAGGTGAACATCAAAAAAAATGACATCATAGGTGCCTACTTTTGACAATTGTAATTACAATATGTATACGCTACATTTGCTGAATCAGTATGAATATTTTTGAGGGGTCATGTACGGTTAAAAATGGCCCCCAGAATTTTTTTGATGATTGTCAGATTTGGCAGGCCATATTGTTTTATTTTTGTTTTGTTTTTTTAAACCTTCAAAGATCTTCTTGACGTGGCTGACAGATCAAGGTGAAATTTTATCAGGTATGGCCCACCTATCGCATGAGGAACAAAAGGTTCAGCACATATTGATTTCATAGGTCACATGGTTTGTAGCCATATTGGATTTACCCTAAACCAATTACAAAGAGTCTTCTCCAGAAGGCTAGACAGTTCGAGGGGAAACTACACAAATGTTCCCCAAGCCATACGTGTATATAGTTTGTTTTGGAATAATTGATAAGGTGACACATGGTTTGGCAGCTATATTGGGATTGAAGAAAATATTAAATAATGTTTTCTTTGAACTCTTAATCAAATCGATGTAATCTTCTAAATTATGATCTAGAGGTGATGGGGAATAATGTTTTAAATTTCAAACTTTATAGATGCATAGTCTGAAGACAGAATTTATATAGTTTTTTATGCTTGATCTTGTTTAAATTTTTTTCTTTTTGAATAAGGCCTCACTTGGCGGTGCCTGGATCGGGTTTGGATGTAGAAGGAGTTGCAGCTGAATGCAAATCCTATCCAAGGTTTCCTCCTGATGACTTCAATCTATTCTTTTTTGCTTGTTTGGGTTTCATTCTGTTTACTCCAATGCGGAATGTACCTATTTGGTCTTTCATCTGATTTGATTTAATTTATTTGAAATCCCCATTCTGAATTCAATAGATAATAATAAATATCATGGTCAGGATCAGGTGTCCGATCCACAAAGTGGAGTTGCATCAAGGCGGGAGCGTCTTGGTACTGGTCAATCATGCAGCAGTTATAAAGTGGTCAGTTCTAGTTATGTCTCTTATTAATTACATAACACTCCAGTAACACAAGACGTCATACAAAATACACCACATAAACTACACAAACCCACACAAAACAAGTCCTGGCAATGGATCTGCCAACTCAGATTGTTCTATTTTTCTTTTATAATTAGGTATCATCTTGTGAAAATAATAGAATTTAGTAAATTTTGCATATCATTGTCCGTTGTTGGAGTGTTTGAATATTTTGCTTAAAAAAAACCAAAAAAACATTTACTCCATCTTCATTCAGTCTTTTCAACTTTTAATGTACATTAAATACTTCCAATTGATTTAATTTGAAGAACGTTGTGTTGAAATTGTTTTGTGATCTCATTGCCGCCATTGGGGCGCTCGCCGCTCCAAGTCAAAAGGCCCCGAACACTTACGGTTGTGACGGTCAACATTTGTCAAGTTCAGCGCCTGTGCAGCAGGTTTCAAAGGCACACAGGAAGGTTGTAAAGTACCGAAGCACAATGGTCCGAGAGTAATGGCTGCAGAGTTATGCTGCTCGTGCCTTGAATTTAATGATAGCTTGCATTGCAGCTTGAATCCACAGGTTTCCCCAGTTGTTTCATGCAAAATAATGTTGGGATTCTCCGATGGCAATCAATCAGGTGTAATCTGCGGTAGAAATGTCGTGAACACAAATGTGACCATTTGTTAATGATTAGTTTCGTCTCCTGTTCCAGTCTGGCTCCCCCCATGTTTCGCATCTCTTTAATGCCTGCAGTGAAGTCTGATCTCATGGAAATTCATCTACTCACACTTGGCCATGAAAGGATATTTTTTCCCACTTCCTTTGCAGAATGTGAAGTGCATAGGCAAGATGCGCATGAACCCAATTTTTGAGAATTTCCCGAATAATCCTATGAATGAAAACACTTAAAACAAGAAAAAGAGCAAGTCAGAGATTGCAGACCCTCCACCAGAACTTCTTTTTGAAGTGGGATTTTATATCGGTTTTAGGGTAAATCCATATATGGTTCCAACCATGTGACTATGATAATCATAATGTGTGAACCTTTTGATTCTCCTGGACGACGGTATACGGTGTAAGTTTCTCCTCGATCTAGTCAGTTACTTCAAGAAGGTTTGTGAAGGTTTTTAAATTTTTTATTTTAAACAATATGGGCTGCCGAATAACGTGACCGATGACGTAATTAATTTTTTTTCTGTGGACCATTTTATCCCAAGATCGACCTCAAAAATTTCATACTGATCAGATGGGGCGTTCTAAACATATGCAATTAATGACGTCACAAACGAGGGCACCTATGACGTCATAAAAAAATCAAACTCATTCCCCATGAGGAGTACTTGCTATGTCCAAGTTTCAATTTTTTCCTTGCGTGCAGTTTCAGAGATAGAGGTCCTAAAGTTTTTCTGTTTTTCAATATGGCTTGGCCAACACGTGCTATGAGGTCATAATAAAAATAAAAAAATCGCCAATTTTAAATAATTTTTCAAGTATGAACAGCACCACATGCGGCGGTTATTTGGCTATTTAAGATCGCTCATTGACCAAATACAGCACAAATTGGGAATCATCCAATTTATTTTGTGGAAATTTAAGAGGTCTGCCTCATAAAGGCTCCTGAAGACTGTTCGATGCCAAAATTATTAGCAGTCAAGAATATGATGCATTTTAAAGAAACTTCTTGCACTCTGTTAGTTAAGAAATGTGGTCAGACATTTTCGGCGCGTTTGCCTGATAAGGCACTTCTCCACCCTCCTGGCAAAAGGCGGGGTGCATATTTGCTCCGCCAGCCTAGCGCTTTGGATCCCAGAGAGCTGGTATGACTAGTGAGGACAAAACAGCGTGGGTGGATGGTGTGTGTAAATGAACGTTAGGAGGAATGAAGGATGAGAAGAGAGTGAAGGAAAGAAAAACCAATGTGATCAGGAAGGTCAAGTGCTTGCAAGAAGGTTATTCCAGGGAGTTGTCTGTGGAGGGAGACGGGGAGGGGAACGAGGAGTTTTTGCTCTTTTTCTTCTCTTTCCACCATGCATACAAATGATGTGCTAATTATGTGATGTATGGACGATGATCTCATGCTTTGTATATATTTGAAAATAAATGTTTGTCAAGTTGTTCTAACTGTTGTTCAAAGTAAGAGGCGAGATTTCTTGTGATGTTGAAGGGAAAAAAGTCCGAATATGCTGCAGGCAACATTTCCGGTTCGGATACATCTTAGTTTAATTTAGTTCATACATGGTAATGATCTGTAACAGGCCTTCAATAGTAGTTAACATCCATTCAAAAGTTATTAAAAATTAGGGATTTAAGTGATGACTGAGTGTTTTGTGATGTTTCCTTACTCGACTGCACGACCAGTGAACTGCTGTGCGTGGCACTGCTCTCGAGAGGTCCGTGCTGCAAGGTTATTTGACGCTTGGCGATATTGAAGGGGCAATACGTGCTGTTACCCCGAGAGCCAGTGGACCCAGATCTACTGCAGAAGTAAATATAGCACCAGGTATGAGAGTAAAACAAAAGCGTGGGGCGAATGAAGATGGAGTACACACCAATGAGCAGACTATAACATTTTGAAGACTTACTACTTATCAAATGAACTTAAGAAGCAAACATTTCAATGAAAAATCGTGCTTAGCACGACACTCGGCGAATTAGTTGACCTTTCCGTGTGGTGGTCCAAAGCTGTTGTATGGAAATGTGGTGTGTTTTATTTGTTTCGTAGCATTAATAAAATGACAGCGAATCGTCACAAAATACAATTATCAGGCGCGCGTTGTCATGGTAACGGCAGCAGATTGAAATTTTCACCAACTCATTTTAAAGCCACCATGCTGACATTCAACAACTTATCATCGGTGCTTGTTGCCTTCATCTCCTGATGGTAGAAAATAATTTGACAATCCAGGGAAACATTGCTTTTCCAACCAGCTTTACGATCCCGTATCAGGTTTGAAATATGTTGTAAAACAAAATATCTATTTTATATGTGTGTTTTTGCATCGTTTTGGGTGACGCCTGACTTCGACCTTTGGGGTCAATTCGATCAAACTTTGTACACATGTTAAATTACATGCATAAATACGACAGTTAAAGTTTCACCTATAATAAGTGGCAAAACTGTGGAATAGCCATGTGTAATTCACAAATTACCCATTGGTTATAATGGGCGATAAGATATAAAGTGATGCAGAATCCAGATTTCTGTCTTGGAACATACCAAAAAGTCACATATCTTTTGCACTGTGGGATTTCTATCAGCTGTTAAAATTTCATCCAAATCGGTAAGAATTGTGACCTGTAGAACGAATAGAATTTTTTTTAATCAGCGATAGCTAAAAACTTTGAACGTATACGCTGTCGCGAAACTGTGCATATTTGTACTAACTGCATTTAAAAACATTTAGATATTCCATTGAAGTTTGTTTTGGCGTCAACCGGAAATTTGCTACGACTCCGGTTACTGAGTTATGTTCCAAAGCTTGTTTTCACCTTTTTTTGACAGTAACGTGTGACGTTAAGTGCGATTATGAACGTGATTTGATTCCCAGACTATTTCAGCAAGATTGCTTATCACGTTTTTAAAATTTGAGAACGATTGCTTCAGTAGTTTCTGGCTGCACACGAGCGTAAATATTTTTTTTTTAAATGACGTCATAGGCAAAACTTTGACGTCATGCGCTTGCGAAAAATAGCGTAACTTGTCATAAGATGCATTTTAGTAATCATTTAGATATTGAATGAAGTTTAATTTGGCGTGTTAGCGACTTCCGGTCATGAGTTATGTCAAAAATGTGTTTCACGTGTGTGAACGTCACGTCGCGACGTTTAGTCCGCGATTAAGACGGGTTTGGAACGCGGACCGTCTCAGGTGGATTGCGCTATCAGGTTGTAAAAAATTAGAACGACCTGGT
>CM068952.1:75077290-75088197 GCA_035128595.1 Eptatretus atami
TCGTTGCTTGAGTGGGTTCTTTTTCATATTCCGTGTTGCCTGTGTCTCTTAATCTTCTTCCTGTCAATGGTTTGGCAACCTGGCGTCCCAGTTTGTTGGCGTTAGTGGTGGGGTGTTACCACATTTGGTACTTTTCTCGTTGGGGTGTGTGGGCCATAATGCTGTTATTTCTTCTGGGATCTACTTTTTGCTGCAAATGCGACTGTCGCCTTCGTGAGTGGCTGCTGTTTTGAAGGCCGGATCGTTTTACCTTTTGCCGGCTCCCGTCGGTTCAAGGAGGTTATTCCATTATGGTGTGGCTTGTTAACTTTGCACAAAATCGGTTGGGGGATTGGTGACTCCTTTTTGGTTTGCTTGTTCGAGCCTTGCGGTTTTTAACCCATCTCTTTGCCGCATGTGTGCGTCAAGGTTGTTTTTCGAATTGAGAAGTGGATTGCTGCGGGTAATGTGGTCGTGGGTGCTGCGGGTTTGACGTTCCGCGAACTTGCCTCGGTCGTCACTGGCCCATGCCTCCCTACAGTGGTTTGTAGTACGGGCAAGAGGTTTGTTTGGGCTAATGGGGTGGTATGGCTAGCGTCACGTCAGTGTGGGGCCTCGCTGTGTCTGCTGGGCCTATTCATGAGATTTGTCGCTGTAACAACATGGCGCCCATAAAAATGATGTGTGTGCGCGGCTCTGGCTGGTGCTGTTTCCGTGCTGCGGCTGCGCAGCGCTGCGATCGCGCCGGCCAATTGTGCGACTCCATTTTGGCCGGCTAAAGGTCGGGTCCGCGTTCATTGAAGAGATGAAGGGTTGGGGGATGTCTTGCGCACCACATTGGCGGATTAAACATCAGCAGGCGAGTTTATAAAGAACCCATCCCGGGCCATGACTCTAATTTACCTACAGGGGCCGGCATGGATGAGCATTGGTACTAATATAGTGGATTGAGGCCTAAATGTGCCACTTTGTTGTGTAAAGAAAATCGTGGTAAAATGTTGGATTTGGTACCAAATGGCCAACTAGGTGTGGGTGGGTTTGGTAAATGTGAAGATTTGAAAATGAAAAGTGCACAGCCCCGCTTGAAGTTTGGTATGTGGACAGTTGGTAAAATGGCAGTGTGGTCGCGCGCTTTGTAGGACTTGGATTTGTACCACCCGCATGGCCATCCCCGCTCTTGAGTGTTGGTGGGAGTTTCGCCATATGTGTAATTTTGTACTCACGTATAATAGGCGCGCAATCTAAGATGGTGTTGGGGTGGCGTCTGCTTCGGGTTAAGTTTTGTGGAGTGGTGGAGCAAAACGGGGGGGCGGGGGGGACGTTCGCCGTGGTGTGTTGCTACGAGATCATGGAATTTGGTAACATGGCACTGTGGTGGGTTTGTATGTGGAATTGTGAATGGAATGAGTGTGGTGGGTTTGGTATATGGAATTGATGCTGGTAGATATGCATGTGCATTTGGTAAATGGCACCCCCTGGTCCGATCCCCGGATGATTTAGCCTGGAGACGGGAGAGTTTGTTTCCCCGCTCGCTGAACACAGTGTACGAATCGCAGTGTGGTGGGTCTTGGGTGAACGTGGATTTATGGTATATGGCCAGCCCGTGTGTAGTTATGGAAATGTGGCGATTTGGTCAGGGACATGATGGCGAAAATCTGACTCTGCGTATGGCTAGAATTTTGGTAACAGTGTGATAGTTGCTCAAAAAATAGCGGGAAGCTCGCTGTGGTGGGTTTGTTGTGGATATTGGGCTACCACGGGCCCGCGCGCAGTGTTGGTGTTGGTAACTGTGGTATTTGGTAAATGGACTTCAGGGAACGGACAGATGGGTGTCTGAGCGTAAGGTTCTGGTAATGGTGGATTCTCGGGTTAGAAGCCATCCGGCACCCTCCGGGAAACTACCGCCCGGGGAGTGTGGCCAGTCAACCGGGTGGTGGGGTGGTGTGTTAAATAAAGGACTCTGGTCGTAAATGACACCGTGTCTTAGTAGTGCAGCCTTTGGTATGTGGATTCACTGAGCGGCTACTACAGTAGGCCATCCCAGCGCCGAGGATTGGGTTTATCGGTCTTATGAATATGTAAATGGCAAAATATGGTGGTTGGTACCTGTGATTGTAAACAGCTACCACCTGTGTGTGGCGTTTGGTATGGAATTTGGTAAAACAGCCTGGCAATGTGTGTGAGGTTTGTATGTGGATTTGGTAATGGAGCTGGGTGTGGGTGTGGTATGTTGCGGATTCTGAAGTGAGAAATTGGAGACTGGTCTGCGGGGTTGAGGATGTTGCGATTTGGATAAATGACCGAGGCTAGGTCAGAATCTTGAGATGCCATCGTAGGTTTAATCTGGTAAAAGTGGCACAAGTACCTACGTGTGTGTCGGTTTGGTAACGTGGATTTGGTACATGCCCTCGCGCGATAAGCAGTACCGAGGATGTTGTACCCCAGTGCCCAGTGGCTTTGTCTGTGGATTGGTCCATGGCCCACATGCGGATGGGGTGTTTCGAGATCAGTGGTTTCGCTAGAAATGGCAAACTGTGTGGTAGGAATTTGGTAAATAGTAGGATTATGAGGTAAACCATGACCACCCATCGAACGTGTGGGGAGTTTGGTACTCTACGATATTTGGATGAGTGGCACCAAGCGGTGAGTTTGGATGATTTGTGAGTGGCATAAGCTGTGAGTTTGGTAATGCGGACGTTATTAGGTACATGCGCAACTGTTGGTGGGTTTGCTCATGTGGTATGTCCTAAAGTGGCTACTTAGATGAGCTGAAGGTTGGGACTGGTGGTAGTGGATTTGGTAAATGGCAGTAGCTTGCGTTCCATCGGGTGGTAGGGAAATACAGAGATGCTTTGGCTACATGGCACCACCGCTGTGGCTGGAGTTTTATGTTGGATTGCGGGGTACATGGCATACAGTTGGTGGTTATGGTTTATATGTGGATTTGGTATCCAGCTGCGACCACCTGCCGTCGGTGGGATTGGATACCTGGATTTGGTAATGGGCACCTGGCGTATGGTGGTGGTATGTGGATTTGGTAATGGAAACTGTGTGGTGCTTGCGCTGGTATGTGTCGATATTTGTAAATAGAATTGGTGTGGTGGGTGCGTATGTGGATTTGGTAAATGGCACTGTGTGGGGGGTTTCAGCAGATGTTGGTCAGTAGTGTATATAATTAATCGTCCACTGTGTGGTAGGTTTGGTATGCTGATGTGGGTAAGTGGCACTGTGTGTAGATTCATTGGCCCAGTGGATTTGGTAAAGTGCACTGTGTGGTGGGTTGGTAAGTGGATTTGGTATATGGCAACCGTACTGGTGGGTGGTAGTGGTTGCGTAAAGTGCAGCGTGTGGTAGTTTGGTTTGTGGATTGGGTAAGTGGCACGTTTGGTAGATTCTGGCATGTGATTGTGGTAAATGGGCACTGCGTGTGGTGGGTTGTGTATTGCATTTGGTACTCAATGGCCACTGTGTGGGGTTTGAGTATGTGGATTGGTAAATGGCACGTGGTGTTGATGTTTGTAGTGGATTTGGTTGTGGCTCATCTGTGGTGATTGGCATGTGGATTTAGTAATGCGAGCTGTGTGGTAGTTTAGTATATGGATTTGGGCTATGCACTGTGTGGTTGGTTTGGTATGAGTTGGATTGGTAACATGGAACTGGTGTGGGGGTTTGGCATGTGCTATTGGTAACTGGCACTGTGTGTCCGGTGGTAACGTGGATGGTAATTGGGCGGCAGTGGGTGGGCTTGGGTGTGTGGAATGTGGTAAATGGCAGTGTGGTCGGTGTAATGTGATTTGATACATGGCAGTGCGGTTTGGTATGTGGATGTGGTGATCCACACTGTGTGTGGAGTGGTCGAATTGTGGATTTGGTAAATGGCACTGTGGGTGGGTTGGTATGTATTGGTAAATGGTCTCTTTTAGTATGAATGTGGGTTTGCTATGTGGATTCTGGTTACATGGGCAACCTTGAGTTCAGCCGGAGTTCCTTTGGTACTTAATGGAAACGCTGTTGATGCAAGATGAGTGTGATGTGCGTTGGCAGATATATAAATTAGGAGGATACAGTGTGCACCATGCAGCGGTGGGAAGCGAGGTACTTAGGGCTCGAACGGCTGGCTGTTGGTCACATGGCGCTGTGTGGGAGGATTCATGAGGTAAACTTGGAACTGTTAGGTTCAGATGAATGGAAACGAATGTGAGTGGGTCAATTGTGGTAACTAGTTGGATTTGGTCTAAAATAATGGCACTTATTAACGTGGAAGTAGCGGTATCTGGTACGAACACTTGGCGAGACATGGCATGGTGTCGACTTTGGGAAAAATATGGCCCATACCTATCAGTCAAAGTGTGGTGGGTTAATGGTCACAATGGACCAAATCGTCAACATGATGTGGTAGGAGTTTGCGGATAACCAATTGCACAAGGTAGCGGTAAGATCGATGCGTACAGCATCGAGTGTGGTGGATTTGGTATGTGGATTGTAAATTGCCACTAGGTGTGGATGGTAATGGGATTGGTAAAATGACAAAGGTGTGGTGGGGGTTGGGACGTGATTGTACAACATGGCAAGCGAGCGAATTTGGTTTTGAGCATCATATGCTCATTTGCGCAAGGCGTGCGGTGGTTGGTGTTGGATTGTAAATGGCATGTGGGGGTGGTATGTGCGATTGGTCAAAAAATGCCCTGTTGGGGTTTGGGTATGTGAGATTGGTACAAAACTGGTGTTGGTGGGTCTGGTATATGTGGATTTTATGTGTACCACGCAGTGCATTTCTACCTCGTTCAGGGGAGCGGTGGAACTTTGGTACAATTGCGCACTGTTTGGTCGCGTGTGGGGTAAACTGCTTTGGTAAATGCACCGGCGTCTGGTGATAGTGCTAGTGGATTTGGTAACGGAACTGTGTGGTGAGGTTCGGTATGTGGATTTGGTAAATGGCACTGAGCGTGTGGTGGGTTTGCTAACATGCCGTTGGTGGATTGAGGTAATGCACTGTGTGGTGGGTTTGGTACTATGGCGCTGTGTGGTGGATTGTAAAAACATGTGACCCTAGTGCGGTAAGTATTTGTCATGGTACTATGTGTTGTGGATTTGGTATGTTGGATTCCGTAGTAATGGCTGCAAAGTATGGTGGGGTTCTGGAGATAAGGGAAGAGATATATAGGCCAGAAAATCGTCAACTGTGGTGGGTCTTGGTATGTGTTGTAAATGGTGTTGTGTTGGTCTTGGTAATGGTGGTAAAGGAAACTGTTGGCGCTTGTCAGATGGAATTGACTAAATCGGAACGGTGTGGTGTGTTGGTATTGGACGGTGGTTAAATGGAGAATGTGCGGTGGTTTGGTCAATGTGGTTTGGTACATGGACCGTTGTGGGTTTGACGAGTGATATCAGGTGCGCTGCAACGAGAGACAGGTTCGTGCCGGGATGGGTCGGATGGCACTGGCATATATTGAGTAACATAGTGACGTGCACCCGGATATCGTTCGGTGGGTTTGGTTGGTGGATTTGTAAATGGAAGTGATGCTGGAGGTTGTGAGAGCTGGATGATGTGATTTGGTACATATGGCGTGGTCGTTGGTAGTTGGATTTGTATGCAACTAGGATCGCCAGGTGCATGCGTTTGGTTATTGCGATTGGATACATGGCAAATGTGGCAGAGAGCGTCTTAGAGAGTAATGGGTATTTGGTCTATCACCTGGAACCATGTGCGTCGGGTTTCGGTCATGCTGTCGCTTGCTGACATGGACCTCTGTGCGGGGCTTTTGTGAAATGTGATCTTGGGAAAGTGATCGTGAGACGATGTGGGGTGGGGTGTTGGTAGGCTGGGGCAACGCCCGGATAACTGAATTGGGCAACGGCGCGGGTTGCGATATTGTAGGTACGCTGACGTGCGGTGGTTTTGGTATGTGATCGTTGGTTACCATGCAGTGCGTGGGTTTGGCTGTGCGTCAATCTTGGTCGCACCCTGTCGCACATGCAACGCTAGCGAGCGGTTGCCCAGACACGACCATGGAGCCGGGTGCGCGGTGTGACTCGGGCTGATACCCAACCGGGAAATCACGATTCAAAAGAAATTCTCCCCGGAACCATTGTGGGGAAAAATTTGTGTCCCGGGTGGGGAAATACGCTCTGCTGCATGCGAGTCCTTGTGGCAAGCACAGCGACGTGCGCGGTCTTAGCGGGATCTAACCCGGGCACACATGCCCTTCCAAGCAGGTCTCGCTCGAGAATAGCTCTTCGCTGGGGCTCCTCCCGCACAGGTGTGAAAATCAGCGACAGAGGAGATGAACGACAACCGAGCGAGCGTGCTGCGTGCATGCGTAGCTCGGGCGCTTTGGATGCACGAGCGGGTGAGGAGAAGCTTAGCGGCCGATGATCGTCGATAACGGCGCTTGCAAGGCTCAGCGACGAGCATTTTTGCTATGTCTTGGCAAAATCCACACAAAGAACTCCACTTAATAAAAAATTGGCATACAATTGCGGCAGCGAAAGTGTCTTGTGATGAAGCCAAGTTTCTGTACTTAAACCATCTCGTCGAAAAATAGAATCTGTTTCATGCCATTTAATGAGCATAAAATAACGCTGCGCGTAATAGTTAAAACGAAATCGTGGTTCTGCGCCGTTACTCGCCTTCGTATCGCCATTATCAGCGTATATGTGAAAGAGGGATTACGTGCTCGCTCTTAGCACAGCTCGTCGGCGGTTTTTTTCGCTTTTTCTAAGAAGTTGGTGGTCTTCCGTGCAGACGGATTACGAGTCAGCAAATCGCGGGCTCGAACGCGCTTGGGAGTCACCTCGCCAATCTCTCCGAACACACAGCGCTTGCCTCACTCTGGTCTGACGTGTTTGTGTAATGTAAAACACGCTTTCGCTCTTCACGTGCTCTCGATGCAAAACACCCCTTTGCGATGTCACGGGCAGTGTTTCCGTGCCACACTTGCCGACGCCGTTGTCCGCCGAACTGTCGGCATTGTGTGTGTTTGATCGATGTGGTGCCTATACAATGTTGGTCTGTGGTGTTTTTGGGGTGTGGTCGTGTCTAGGTACGCGTTCGACACACACACACACACATCACCACATCATCACTTCCGAAAAAAAAGACACGCCAAGTTCGTGATGCAATGCACGTGTGTCTGCTTCAATCGGAATCACAGAACGACGACATGATCATTTGTATCCTAAGCTGGGTCAATTGTATAAACTTTCATAACACAATGCGATCATTTGCAGACCCGGTCCTCTCAAGCTCGTATGTGCATTTATTATTATTGTGAAGCTATGTCATAAATAACTTTGTCCTAGAAACCAAATATTAAGGTAGCTTTGATTCATGCAATGAATTCCGTGCAGCGAGCAAAGCAGAATACAGAACTCAGATAAGAGGCTCACACACCAGCAATTCGGCGCAGCACCCCAGGTTCATGGATTAAGGGGCAGCTTTGTGTTGGACCTCCACAGTCCATGAGTATATATATATGATAATATATATATAATATCTACTATATATATATATATAATAATATATTTAAGTAAATACATGATGTTGCAACAGAAATAGCAGACACAATTCAAGACAGATTAAGTTGCTGAACTGCCCATGAGAAGAAACATGATTCTCTGTGAGTGCGTAGCTTTGTAGTGGTGGTGTGGGAGTGATTGGCAGAAACAAGGTCCTGCGTGTCTGCTGTGAGCTGCACCCGGCCGCACTCTGTAGTCCTCTGAGCTGGTGTATGAGCGCTTGGAATTGCATCTCCCACGATTCCCCCACGAGTGTTCTCTGGGAGAGCTCTGCAACGTTTCTGGTTTCTTGAGATGCTGGGTCTGGTGTCTCGGCCGTGGCGGCAAGTGACTCTAATCTCGGTTGTCAGCGTTGTGGCGGGAATGCTGGAGGGGGGGCGGGGGGAGTAACATTCGTGCTGTGTTACTAAGCCTCCGGCTATCAGTCCCATCAGGGAGAGGGGAATGGCCTGGCTGGCTTGGACCCCGTCTGGACGGCTAACGTGGTTGTGTTCGGTACTGTTCCGGAGTCGACTTCCAAATGCCTCAGTTCATTGAGGGTCCTGTAATCGTGGGCATCCGTCCTGGACCTCAGATCGGTACCAATACCTGAGCTGGAGTTCTAACCCTGGCCGTCCCGATTCGTTGTGCGCGACGCATGCGATCCGCCAGCTCCCTTCTGCGAGTGCTATTTTGTTGCTGGCTGGGTAGAAGCAGCAATTTTCAATTCTCTTTGGTTACACACACACTTTTAGCATAGACTATCTACGGCAAGCAGCAGATTAAAACACACCCTCCATGACACAGATGAATTCCACACACACCATGCCCGCAACAATCGTTGCAGACCGCCGTCTTCATCTTGAACTCCTCAACCCTTGGGCGAAACTGCCCTAATTCGGCAATTATCAGCATGTGTGTCAGACGCTCAGGGTCCGATGTAGTTCGAACGCCAGCACCGCAAAGCCCCGTCCCTTGGTGGCATGTCTGCTAAACGCGAACCTTGGAAACGACAGAAAAGCGCATTTCAATTGTCCTTGCGTCATAAGAGATCGCGTTGACCCGACCTGCCAGAAAATGGTTTCGGTTGACACCCAGGGTTCACAGGCGATGGAACACGACTTGGAATGATTCCATTGACGCGCCGCCTGCAGACTGAACCTGCGACCCATAACCGGTGCGCGATCCCTTCGAATCTGCCGGAGCTTAAGCTCGCCCTCTCGGGGAGTGGCTGATGTTAATGTGCCATCAAGTTGTGAAGTTTTGACAAAAAGGAATTCCCAGAGGCCGTATAGTCAGCGTTTCTGTGGTCAGCTCCCGCCTTTGCTATGCACCGCGCGTCTTATTAGTCCTGGGCAGCGAGCCAATTAGCCGTCGCCATAGGTGCACAATTCTTTCTATGTTGGATCATAAACACCGACGCGATTCGTAGTGAGGAGCTAAGGCTAGAGTAGGATGGCAACGCAGCCCGACCCAGGGGGTGGGGCTGCACTGCAAATCGATTAAATCCCCTTGTTAAATCGTGCACCGTTAAGGCCCAACCACCCACAGCCCGGCTTGCGGGTGGCTCTCCCGCTCCTAGACTACAACCCGAGGCTGGACCTCGAGTGTTAGACAATGCGTGCCTTGTGCAGTAGTGATGTTGGCGGTTTGATCCCCCCAGTTCCGGTTCGCATATTGGGCATGGTGATTGGATTCAATTCAAAATGGTGGCGTCGCTGACCTTCTTTCTGATTTCACAAAGCGCCGTAGAACGTTTTCCTACCCAACAACTGCGTTTCCTGTCCGCTAAAGAATCCAATCCCGCTGTCTTGCTCATGTGTACTCAATTACACCTCAGTTGGCCCCTACGGGTGCATCTCTGCCACGAAATGTCGGAATTTTTTCTTGTTGAAACTTTGTGAAAGGCTTGTGAGACTTCTAAAGCGTGGACATCTCATTGGGAGGCGTGCTGGTCCGCGTCGCCCAATGTGTCTCATCCAATCCCCCTTGCCCCCTGGTCCCTTGTCTTACTCCCACGATGCTGCGTCCTGGAGGTTCTGTTTAAGGGTCGGGTGCCACTGAGACGCGCCGGAGACAACTCGAACCAGGGGTGTGCGCGTGACGCTTGAAAGTCCCTGTTGTGCCTGATTGCCGCCTTGGTCCTGACCAGTTCCTCTCCTTACTCACCGTGGTTGGACGGCTTTGTCATACAGCTGTCTGATGGCCACCCACGCGCTGGCCATTCTGCTCCTGCAGGTTTTCCTCCACTGGCGTGTCGCATCCTTAATCCGCTGCCCGTGCTTGTTTCCTTCGCGCCTCAACCGGTCGTGGACGCCTTCGCCGCGCATTCTGTTGCTCGTTTGACATGTGGTCCACTGGCATTGTATCGCCCCGGCCTGCGGTACGTGCCGTCGGTTTCTGTCGGGGTCTGGTAGCCTGGTCCACTGCGGGACAGTTTCCTTCGTGTGCCAATCCACGTGATGGTTTTGTTAATTCCCCCCGGTCCGAACGGGCCGGCGCGGGAGAGCCAGGACCCACCTCCACACGATGCGTTTGGGTGGTTGATGAACTGGTGGTGTGGTCGACTGCTGTCTGGAAGATAATTGGAGAGGTATGGCGAAGGTGGGGGGGTTTTGCTGGTGGTGTGGGTCGTTGGTGTTGTCGGGCTGTCCGTTTGGGGGATGCGCGTGGCGGTGAAGCGAGGATGTTTGCGGGATGGAGTTGTGAAGGTAAAGGTTAGTGTGGTAGTGGATTCATTGCTCCGGGGTGGGACTTATCTTGTTGGGCTGCCCGTTCCGTCCGGGATGGTTTCTCTTTCTTCTGGATGGACCCAGTCCGCTGGCGGTGGCGGCCGGGTTGGACCTGTTATTCCCGCTTACAGAAGCATAGAGCTCCTCTCAGGATCGAGTGTGAAAAACAGCACTCCCGTGCTTAAATAACGGTGCCCAGGGGGTAAATTCAAGATGTTAGAAGCAAAGAAAAAATGCGCGCTAACTTGCGGAACAAGCGAAGGATCTGCGGGGGGGTTCAGGGAGCGGGCTGGAATGGACATCAGCACCACCCTGCGGCGTGGCTCTTATTCCGCGTCATAGATACTAGCATTAGGCACGGTTTGGCTATACTCTCATTGAACGTCGTCGTATCCGCATGCTGTACGGCTACCGATTATATCTCTACCTGAAGGACTCTTTATGTGTAGTAATGCTGAATTGTTTCCAACAACCGTAATCAATATTCACGAGGAGTTTATCTACCGCAAAGTTCGTGCTCAGTAAATGAGGGTGAGCTCCCCCACGGATTGTAATTAGCGGTGGCGTTATAAAAAAAACCATCCCGGGCCATGGATTCTATATTCAAACACATATTCATTTCTACCCCCGCACCCGCTCGCCTTGAAACTCCATCTTATTTCTCGTAAGGAATTAATTTAGCTTTGCTCGTAATTTGGG
>CM068952.1:75141125-75154693 GCA_035128595.1 Eptatretus atami
ATCCAGGTCGCGGCTTTCCGCTCAACGCCGGAAAACCAGCCATGGGTGTGTTTTTAACCACACCACAACCTTGTCCGCACTCTACCCGCGCTACAGGTCCGATCGCCAAATCTTCGATTTACCTAATTATTCGCGCGGGTAGGTTACCGAGAGATTGTACCTCAACGGACGCTTGGAAACAAGCGGCTTAAGCAGCTCGCTTCCTTTTGGATAACGACGGGGGTATTATCGCGCAGTCCCGTTGGACCCGATCACTTTACCGGCTATCTAAAACCAACTAGATTCCGAGTGCAGATGGGGCAGTTCAATGTGGGAATGGACGCAACGAACAGGTTTACATGTCACACAAGGACATTTATTAAATAAAGCACGTATGCAATTAAACAAGCAAAACACGTATGCAATTATACAAGCAACAAAGCACGACAAAAGAAGTACGACCGTCTATACGAAGCAATGCAACATTTACAGCACACAAAGCACTTAACAATTTCCTACTTTTTAGACGGGCCACGGACACACGTACGCACACAACACACCAAGAAATGGTGGCAGAGGCCTTTATACGGGCTCCAGCTCGGAGGACAGGTGAGCTGAAACCCAGAGCCTATCTCGACCTCTCCACCTCGTGTGGTCTTGAAGTTGTTTCGGACCCGGGCGTCCAGCGAGAGAGCAGATGGATCAATCGCCGTGAGCTGCGATCCTTCCCGAGCTCCCGCGAATCCTCCCGCACGTCTTCACACGTGCTGGTGAGACGAGGCGCCGATCCTTCCGTCGATGCGTCGCTTCCCGAGGAACCACTTCACGAAGAGGTCGATGAAGCAAAAAGCTTACTACTCCAACTCGCCACGACAAAAAAAGATCTCCTGTTATCTCTCCCGCCCTTCCCCCTCCCGGCGTGACTCATGACTCATGCCCTCGTGCTCCATCGCCCGCTCAACCATGGGTGGGAGGTGTTGTACATCATGAGTCAGGGACGGAGGGTATTCTTCTCTTCGCAGAAGAGGGGGAGGGATGTCTCCATTGTTCGTCCTAACTATTAATCATCCGCAGCTCTAATCATTTCTGAACATTTAAACAATGGAAGGTGAGCTATCTAGGAACAAGCACTTATCGACATAGCTGACTAAAGGACCTGTATGTGTGTGCAATCAAATTCAAATTCGTAAGACTACCCCTCCCTTTTTACAGACTCGTCCCGAGTCGTCAATTTTCGTGTGACCACATGTGTAAGTTTTCCCCTAGTACGTTCTATACCTTCGGATCCTGAGTGCGACATTTCTTTATACGTGTCCAAAAATAAATAACCTAATCGCTGCGTAAACTAAACTAACAAACTCTCACAGACTCATTCGGACAACTTAACTAAAATTGCCGGCGCTAAAACAAACATGCAGGTGGGGTTCAACTTATCAACAATTTTCACTCAACTTATCCATTACTTAACCATGGCCCAGGACTGTGATCTGTGAAAGGGGAGAAGGTAAAAGTCATTCAAAGTTCATTGATGCAGGGGAATGGATGGAGATGGTCGCAAAACACAAATGAGCATGATGGATGCACGGGCTGCTGCAGGGCAGTCCTTGCAAACTGGATGTCTCTGGCGCACATGGTGATGGATGACACAAGGGCAAACGCAAACAAGGGCTAGCAGGCATGGGGTCATGGTAGAGGCAGCAAACGAGAGGCAGGCCTACTCCCAACCTACGTTCCCTCTCTGGGGGAATAGGGAGAGACTAGCGCCTGTCTCGAGGCCCAACAAAGCTCAGAATGGCCTCCTCAGAGTTCAGCGATCTACAAGGTGAGTCCAGCGACATACAACGAGCGAGGGATGGATGGTACAAGGGGTAATCTCCTATCTACCTAACATTCATTAACTGAAACTACCCGGGTTTCCAAAACACCTCACATTTTAAAACTATTGGTTCTAAACCATGATTCGTCGCCTGTCTTGGTGTCCGTTATAAATTTGGGCCTTGCCCTCAAATTTTCATTCGTGCCCTCGCAGAATTTCCTGGCTGGGTAGCGTGGCTCAACTGGCAGAATCCCCTCTACCGACTCTAACCATGGACCCCCAGCCGCAGGCTGCTCCGAGCTAGCTGCGCCTATAAACCGGGGGGTTGCCCTCTCTGGCATTGCCCCCTGCGTCCACACGTGGCGATGTTGATGCCCGGGTCCTTTCTGAGGGTCGCTGCCACTACACTGCCCGTGGCATTCTGGCGCTACGGGTCCCTGTTTCGACGGGTTGCCCATGCCACTACACTATCCGGCCCTCTTGGGCCTTGGCCTACTCTAGCCGACTGTCCGGTGCCGGGGTGCCAGAACCAAAATCACTTTCCACACCCGCTCCCAGCCGTCCATGACTCCTGCACCCCTCCACAAGGTTTCGTGCTTCTCTCGACACCACAACACGACCTCCTTTTAATAAATTTGAATACCCACTAGCTACATTAAACTGACCCCAGGGTCACTTGGGGGGGAATCACTCCTCCCCAATCAGTCATCGCACCATGCATACCAATTCGCTCACTCACACACTTGGGCCGCGTGTCCCATACTCACTCATTGTACACTTTTCACTCTTTTCCACTCACACCAACAACTTCACACTGCATTCTCTAATAAATCCCTGACTAACTCGTGCTCCCTCGTCATCCTTAAAACTATGCACGTTCATTACTCTACGTAGCTAAGCTACGTCTCACTAACATTTCCATGTCTGTTCCATGTCTCCAAAATCAAAATTCCTCACTTCTAAATTAAACTGAATCCTTAACTAATCATTCACGAGCTCATGAGGAAAACCATATCCCATGAAGCCGGTCACTATCGCTACTCATCCCCTAACTAGATTCCTGTGCCCCCTAACAGGGGTTTCCCCCTGCTGGGCTCGTGTCCACTCGAAGTGGCGAGGCTTGCTTTTTTAAATTTCTTTTCTATGCGCTCAACAGCGGGCAACTCGCAACCTGCACTCTTTTCCCGTGAGTCATGGCAGCTGTCGCGTTTCTCGCATCATCCCTTATCGGACGGTACATCCGGCAGGGATTTCCCTTCTGCCGGATTCCAACCACACGCATGACGTCACACCTGCGCATCAAAACAAGCCTCGCGTTTCGAGGGGTTCCCACCGAGCGACATGTCTCTGCTGTCGGAGCTTCACACACGCTCGCCTGGAGAACCTCCGTCGTCCAAATCCATGTCCAGCCTACTTATGTCCGTCCGCGGGATGGCTAATCCACCGCGTGCGTTACGGACCGGGTTTCACTCGCGTAGCCGGCACGGTGCGCCTCGTGCGACGCACAGCACGGACCCGCGCACGCTGCCGTACAACCCGGCACGGTTTCCCAAAATAGCTACGGCCGCTACTCGGCCTTTGCCCCTCATTTGTCGCTGTCACCGCGCATCTCGTGCACAACTCCCCGTGCCAAGACGCTCACACACCTCCACATGAACTCACGGGACATGCGGTTGCATGTTCCGCATGCCAGCCGCCATCTCCCTCACATACAGCGACCTCACCACACGGTCCCTCTCACACGACGGCCGTGCACTCACGCATGCCTTTCACTCGCACAGTTGGTTCACTCACACACGGCCTTTCACTTGCACAGGGGGTTTCACTCACACACACCTTTTCACTCAAGTCGCTATTTCACTCGCACACGCGTCGTTCACCAATGCTTTCACCACGCTATGCACACGTTTTAGCACACATTCACCACATTGTGAACACGCACCGGGACAATGACTGGGGATTAGCGCCACACAAGAGGTTCCAGGGGCTTCTGACCCCCAAGCTTCGTTTGCACCTTCAACAGCACTCGCGCCCTCTACTCGCAAGCTTGACCGGACCACTGGTCGAGATCCGCTTCAAGGGAATATTCCTCCCTCGTTCCTGGAGGAGGCTATCCGGCTGCTTGCACGGGTTCACGAGACATTCCCCGAGCTCCTCTCATCGTCCTCGCACTACTCTCATGTGTGTGTGCTCGTCTTTCACCCCATCTATCACCCGTCTTATCGTGTTAGTCTCTCCTCTACCGTTTCTACTCCGTGTCTCTGTTATTTTTTATCATTTCCGTCGTCTCACAGTGTCTCTTACACGTCTCCGGATTATTTTGGCCCCACCAGCGGGGCCAGACAATTTACACTCCCTCAGCTCGCTCGCTCCAGCACGTGGCGCGGCCAATTTTGTAATCCATCGTCCGCCTCCTCTCTCCTGCTTGCTTCTGCAATGCATCGCCACCTGGTCATTCATGCTTTCCAAAATCGCCCCATAAACTCTCATGCGGCCCCCATGTTTTCGCATCGCCCTCATTTCGTTCATATCCTCCATCAATCGTCCCATCACTCCACAGCTGGTCCGTGCTGGAACACACGTGGGATGGTCAACCTGCATGGCGCTATCGTCCTGGACATGGATTCTACATTAAAAATATTTCCTAATCCTCCTGCACCTTTCGCTTTGAGCTGCCATGTTGCTTACGGAATAATTAAAAAGCTCGGAAATTTGATGGAACCAGGGTCGCCTCGCACACCCTTGATCTGGCTCCGTTAATTTGGTTTGGTGTGAAGGCGGGAGAGTTTGACCCCACTCCTCAGACACCAGTGTTACGGATTCCGCCCGCCGGCGTGCGAATGACCGCATCTAACCATAAGCGGTCGCTTCGCCACCGAACGGACAATCCAGTCGCGGCTTTCCGGATCAACGCCGGAAACACAGCCACGTGTGTTTTAACCACACACAACCTTGCCGCACTCTACCGCGCTACAGGGTCGATCGCCAAATCTTCGATTTACCGAATTATTCGCGCGGGTAGGTCCGAGAGATTGTACCTCAACGGACGCTTGGAAACGAGCGGCTTAAGCAGCTCGCTTCCTTTGGGATAACCGACGGGGTATTATCGCGCAGTCCCGTTTGGACCCGATCACTTTACCGGCTATTTAAAAACCAACTATATTCCGAGTGCAAGATGGCAGTTCAATGAGGGAATGGACGCAACGAACAGGTTTACATTCAACACAAGGACATTTATTATAATAAAGCACGTATGCATTAAACAAGGCAAAACACGTATGCATTATACAAGCAACAAATCACGACAAAGAACTACAACCGTCTATACGAAATGCAATGCCAAACATTTACAGCACACAAAGCACTTAACAATTTCCTACTTATTAGACGGGCCCGACGGACACACGTACGCACACACACATACCCAAGAATGGTGGCAGAGGCCTTAATAACGGGCTCCAGCTCGGGAGGACAGTGAGCTGAAACCCAGAGCCTATCTCAAACCTCTCCACCTCGTGTGCTTTCAAGTTGTTCAGACCCGGGCTCCACGCGAGAGCGAGCTGGATCAATCGCCGTGAGGCTGCGATCCTTCCCGAGCTCCCGAATCTCCCGCGCTCACGAGGAACATCCTCCAGAAGAGGTCGATGAGTCGACCAAGCCGGAACCAAATGGGAACAAAGAGCTCCACAAAGCAAGAAGAAGAAAAGCCCTTCACAGCTCGAGCGAGCACCGCTCCAACTTCCTTCAAAACAAAGAGCTCGAAGCTAAAAAGCTCTCCGAGCAAACAGAAGCCGAAGCTCACTGAACCAAAGCAAAAGCTCCAAAAGGCCTCTCCAACCAGCTCAGCCGACGCTCACTGAGCAGCCGAAGCAAAAGCTTCCGAAGCTCAACCTAACGCAAGCAAGCAGGACCCGACGGTCTGCTGAACGACTACTCTCTGCCGAAGCAAAAGCTTATCCAACTCTGCCACGACAAAGAAAGATCTCTGTTATCTTTCTCCCGCCTTCCCGCTCCGGCGTGACTCATGACTCTGCCTCTCTGCTCCATCCCCGCTCAAACCAGGTGGGAGGGAGCTTGTTGAATCATGAGTCACGGGACGCAGGTTATTCTTCTCTTCGCAGAAGAGGGGAGGGATGTCTCCATGTTTCTGTCCCATAACTGTTAAATCGATCCGCAGTGCATCGAATCGATCTGAACATTTAAACAATGGAAGGGAGCTATCGAGAGGAACAAGCACTTTACGACAATATCATGACTAAAGAACCTGTATGTTGTGTGCAATCGAATTCCAAATTTGTAACAATATATATATATATATATATATATAACATATATATACATAATATATATACATATATATATATATAATATTATAATATATATATATTGTTATAGATTTCCACGCGTTCGGCGTTGCAGACGACCGTTCTAGCCAATGCGGTCGGCGCGCCACCGAATGGCCGCAATCCAGTGTGGCTTTCGGACAACCCGGAACCAGCACGGATGCCTTAAGCAGCATGATAAACTAGTCAATTATTCTATCCACGCGCTACAGGTAATCGCGCATTGTCGTATACCTAACTATTCGCGCGGACAGAATACCGAGAGTTTAACTCGACGGACCTTGTACGAAAAGACCGCTGAAGTGTGCTGTTCCGTGTGCGAAGCGACGCGGTTTTAATTTGCAAATCCGTCTGGACAAGATCACTTTTATCGTGCCTTAATAGCCAGTTAATTCCCGATACGTGCCATGGCAGGCAATACAGGAAAGGGACGCAACGAGCAGGGTTGACATTCAAACAATGGTATTTATTTTTACACGTAGCAGTCAAAATGAATGGGCGGGGGGGGGGGGGACATGACCGAGAAAAGCCTACAGCGGTTCTATTCGGAATGTACAACGGCATGCACTTAACACAATTCTACTTATCCAGACTGGCCACAAACAGACACACGCACATGCAGACAGAAATGGTGACTATTGCTTTAATACTTTCAGCTCGGAGGGGCAGGCGAGCTGAAAGCCAGGGTCATCTTGGACCTGTCCTCGAGACGACCACGATGCGATCACCAAGACGAGAAGTCCAGACCTCCCGACGACGAAAACGCGATCAACCAGACGACACAAATGTCATGTACCGAGGTGTGATGTACCTCAGCGGCGCGCGCAGGACCGAGTGATACTGAACAGAACGAGCTCTCAATGCGCCGATCCAGTACGAAACGAACTCTCTGACGCGCCGGATACCATAGCAGATCGCACTTCGCGCGCGATGCAGTACAGAAGACTCTTCGACGCGCCGATCCAGTACAGATCGCGCTCTTCGACGTGCGATCGCAGTACGAAGAACTCTTCAACGCGCCGATCCCATACAGAACGAACTCTTCGCGTGGCCCAGATCCAGTACAGAACAAACTCTTCACGCTGCCGATCCCAGTACAGATGCGCTCCTCGACGCGCCAATCGCAGTACAGCAACGAACTCTTAACGCACCGATCCAGAGAACGCGCTACCTTTTTAGCGCAAGAACGTGCTCCTTTGAACATGCGCAGAACAGCGGCCGATCCCGAACAAGAACGCCCGCGCGCGCGCAGACCGCACCAGACCAGAACGCCAGGGGAACACCCGTGCTGGCCGCGCTATTTTTCTCTCCCCGTTCGAAGGGCGGGGGGGGGCGCCTCCTCGCAACTCCGCCTCTCCCTCATGGCCCGGATTGGCGTGATCGCGGTCACCCCACCGCTGCATGCCGATTGGTCGAGGCCACTGCGTGGCTTCTCTCCGAACCCTGCCTCTCCACACGGCGACTTCTGCGCATCGGCCCTCGTCATTCCTCCATTCGCAAAAACGGGTGCAACCCCGCATTGGCCAGTGGAGAAAGCGAATGCTGGCGAGGGCGCATGCGGTCGTGGCGGCGACGTCGGCGGTGCAACCCGAACAATAAGGGAACCACCATTATAACAAACGAGCGCTGAACATTTAAATACCCGTTAGACTAGGGAAGGGCTATCATAAAACACGTACTTACCGAGATAACTGAGCTATAAGGACTGAATGTTGAGTGCGATAGCTCTCAAATCCGCAACAATATATTAATAATATGTACATAATATATAATATACATTATACATACATATACTAATATATCATATATATATATATATATATATATATTATATATATATATATGTATTGTTACGGCTGTGGAAATTCGCAACCACGTTCAAGATCCAGTAGTGGGTATTCTTTAAGTACTGTGTAGTTAGCCCCAAACCGTTGTTTAGAGGGAATTAATGTGATTCATTCGGGCTGCGAACTTTGAGTTAGTCGTTTTTCTTTCCTATCTTTGATTTCACACCAACGCAAACAAGGGCGCAAGAAGAAGGCACACAGACTGGAGCGCGGTTTTTCCGCTGTTTTTCCTCCGCATTTTTCCCCGCACAGGAGTGTGACAAGAAGCGAGGTAGGGGGCAGCTGGCGCCCGATTGGTGAATGCGTGGTGTGACGGCGGCCAGGAGGCAGGGAACGCCCCTCTTAGAACCCTCTCGAAGGAAGGGAGCCAAAAAGTGGGCGAGTGGAGGCGCGGAGCTCGGTTATAAGAGTCGAGAGCGGGGTGAATGCTCTGGGGTTTGGTCGACGGCTCTGGTTTGTCGATGCTCTTGCTTCGTGTTGCTCTGGCTGCGCTCATCGTCTCCGGCTCGTCTCTGGAGCTGCTGGTCTTTGTGGGGCAGTTTGCAGCGACCCACTGGCGGGAAGGAGCGTCGCCGATTCCCCTCTCCCGAGCTTCGGGCATCACGTTTTCCCCTCTATCCCGCTGCAATAGCGCCGAACACGGTCCGGGCGTCGAGTGGTCAACACGTGCAGGCGCGAGGCGACGACAGGGAGATCGCACACGCCAGGGCACGGAGAATGGGCCAAGCGGGCACGTGACGGACGTCGGAGAGGGCTAACAACGGCCCACAGGAAGTCGCACTTCATTTTTTTGGTCAATCTGTGTGAACGTGTGTGTTGAGGCCACTGTGAATAAAACTGTATAAGTGTTGCCGTGATGTTGCGTAGTGTTGTGCTTGCGTCGTCGTTGCTATTGTTTTTTGCGTTACATATTTGCTTTTTGTGCATTTTGATGTATGCGTGTATATGTGTGTCTCGTGTTGTCGTGTAATAAAGTGCTTGTGTTGAGATGTTCCCGTTTTTGGCTGGTCCTTTCCTTTGTTGCATTCCATCTTGCTCACGTAAAAGGGGTGTAGTGGGCTGATACGCCTAATTAATTGAGAACACGTCGACGGCCGACGATAAGACACTCTCGGTTATCCCGATAGAGGAACGGACCGTTGAAACGGTCCCAGTGTACGGAGTCGACCTGCGCGAGGCGTCCCGGTTTACCCTCCGCGTGGTTACTTAGGTAGGTCGAGTTTTGGCGAAAAACACCTATTCCACTCGGTGGCCATATGGACGACGTGTGAAGGTCGAAAGGCCACCCGTGATGGCTTCCGGGCGAATTAGTTCCGAGGGTCCGACAATTGTCGTCCGGTGGCGAGGCGGCGCCATTCGATGAGCACGTAGCCGTTCACACGCCGGCGGGCGCGAATTTGCACACAATATTATATTATATTATATATATATATATATATATTATATATATATATATATATATTATATACAGGGGGGCAAAGTAGGTATACAGTAAGGAGATATAACCAGTATATCGATTATTGTATACTACTATTGCAGCCCTGTTATATTATACATATATATAAATAGGTACTATATTATTATATATATATATTATATATATATATATATATATATATATATAATCAATCACATGGAATCAACTCAATAGGGTAAAAAACAAAAGTATCCAGCGTAAACAAGACGTACTCCTTGCAGTGTTTGAGAACAAAATGAGCTTCCACTTAAAGGTTAAAGAAAAAAAACTTTTCCAACGGGCTATACTATTTGTCCAACAGCAAGAGTTGAATATCCACTGTGTGCCCGAACAAAAGGATTTGTTTTACAATGCCATTATTACATAGCACTGTCAAACCGCAGGTCTTGTGCCCCTCAACTTGAAAAAACGGGAATGGAAAAGTCAAAAATATGGTATCGTCAAGAAAGCAGATCAATATATGGTTGCTGTGCGCGGCCAGATTATTTTTGAATTGTGTCCATCAAGAGAGGGCTTGTGAGGAAGCTGTAAAGAAACAGTCAAAGCAGATACAGACTCTTCAAGCCAATCTGTTCTGATATCAAGGAAAAGATGCTGAATTGATGAATACTTTTTGGAAAAAAAAATATTCACAGCGTCTGAGGAAAGGAGAATTTTTTTTTGCAGAAATCCGGTTCATATATGTTCAGTAGAATAAAATCAGCAAAGAAAGTATCCAAACCTTTAATGAGCATTTCTTTTTGGCGGCCTTCAAATGGTGTCCAGAGAATTGTTCTATGTTATACGCTAGATATTGCTTTTCCTACACGAACGTCACACGCAATTCGGGATTGCGTGTACATGCAGTTTCAGGTTGTATGTGGCGTGTGTGCTGAATTGCTTGTAGGAAGACGATTTATGCCCGCAGCCCGTGAACTGATAAACAATGGCATGGTCACAAAATGCTTGTTAAAAGCTGTAAATACAATCTGGGAAGGAACAAAATAGTTGGAGGAAATAGGTCGTAACAAACACAGTATCCCTAATGAGGTGTCAAGCGGCTGTTGGGCGTATTCTATATTTTTCAAAGAAAACAAAGTTTCACAATTACAGAAGTGTTTAGCTTAATTTGATACATATTGTCGTCTATGATAACGAATTTCTGCTACAGTGTATCAAACTGGATGTGGGATGAGGTAACAACCTGGCGCACATGGTGATGGATGGACACAAGGGCAAACGCAAACAAGGGCTAGCAGGCATGGGGTCATGGTAGAGGCAGGCAAACGACCGGCAACTATTAGAAGGCAAGTCCATGCAGAACAGGCGGCTGCAGCACAACAGGCCGGCAGATGAAGCTGGCCGGCCTCTGGTGTGGTTCCATCAGGTCTGGAGGAGTGCGTGGTGCCGGCCGCTCTGAAGGGCGGCCCTCGACTAGCCTACTGTCTCCCCCCACTCTATCTGCCTTTGCCTGTCTCTGTCCATACCCACTCCCTTAATTTGCCACACAAACACAACAAAATTAGCCCCTCTTTATTATTTATTTCCCTTTTATAATTGTCTCCCTAACCCCCTTATCGTCTTTGTCTGGCTAACCTATCCTGTCAACCTAGCCTACTCCCAACCCCTACGTTCCCTCTCTGGAGGGGAATAGGGAGAGACTATGCCTGTCTCGAGGCCCAACGAAGCCTCAGAATGGCCTCCTCAGAGTTCAGCGATCTACCAAGGTGGGTCCAGCGGCCTACAACGGCGAAGGGATGGATGGTGCGAAGGGGTACATCTCCTATCTACCCTAAAGGGCTGTCACACTTGACGATTTACCAGCGTATGCCATTTATGAAAAATTGTCTTAAAACGCTGGCACACGTGAATACGTGTGATTGGGTACGTTAGCGTGCCACGCTAAAAAACACTACCATAGGTCGTTATTACGCTGGTTTCAAAAACGTTGCTACTTTTTGGTTGTCCAAAATATTTTGCATGCTTGAAATTACGACGTACTCGGCCTTGGCTCACACGTTCCGCTACGCTGGCCATAAGTTGTAGGCACGTTCATGCGATCGTTGACACATGTTAATGTATGTTACTCATAAGTCGAAACACGTTAGAGTAACAATCGCGATACCCGAAAAACTTATTTCTAACCTATGAGTAACGTTTTTAAGCACGCTACACGAACGTTGTTCACACGTTCGCAAACACGCTACTTGAAAGTTCCTCGATACCTATAGAGACATAGCAACGATCAAAGTAATGTTTAGGGTACTGACCTTCCTTGACTTATTTATATAACTATGAATAACGTGCGTTGGGATTAATTACGTATGCATTACGCTAGACTATCGTTGGGCATAGGTTGTGGACGACTAAAAAACACGATAAACAATCGTATGGTATAACTTATCTATAAGTTATCGAAGCATTCTCTGTGTTCATTACTAGTACATTATGCATTTTGTCAAAGTCGTTTTTAATACTTAAAGAAGCAAAAACAAAGAAATATTTCATCGTGGGAATGAGAAAAAAAAATTAGCCGAAAAGAACATCGGAACAATGGGTGCCAAAAGTAGTCTCCTATTCGTGGACGAAAGAGATGCCATCATCACCCACACCTTCCCCATCACGCTCACATACTACTACTATTACAAACTACTACTGACTACTATTACTACTGTCACGCACACCAACTACTACTTAATAGTATTACTACTACTGATACTACTGGCTATGACATCTACTTCAACATGCGAGTCTGACAATGATGTGGTTGCCTCTTGTGAAGCCCATTTGTATATTACCATTCCCCTTAAACGCTGCCAATACGCCCATTACACGTAGATGTAAGTTAGAAAACACTTCATTTAAAAGTCTGTGTCGTCTTCGCGCGAAGACTCAACTCTAAATTCTTCTACTACGACAATGTGCGTTTTAGATCACGTTACAAATAGGTTCATAGCATGTTACTCAAAGGTTAGAAGCCACGTATACTTAGGTTCAAAGCATGCTACACATAGCGTTAAAACGCACCGTTGATCTCGATAGGTTCATAGCCACGCATAGTCATTAGTTTCAAGGCAAGTACAAATAGGGTTCAAGTGCCACTTACTCATAGGTTTTCAAGCACGTAAACATAGGTGCAGAGCACGCTACTTCATAGGTTAAAGGCACGTTACCCATTGGTTAAAAATTAGCGTGCGGCGTATTGCTTAATGATTACCTTGACATGTTTCGACTGTTATGAGTAACCTACAAGTAAACGTGTGTCCGTCGTTGTGTAAAACAATCGCCGGAGCGTGCAGCGAAACAGTATAGACCAACGCAATGCGAACGTGTTACCATACGCCCAGAGTACCGTCGCTAAAATTTCAGCCATAGCTTGAAATTCACGACCGTATTAACACGTTCCAATGTAAGTATGACAGCGTACTTCATTGTTTTCCGCCTACTCTTAACGTAACACAAACTTACCTATACCGGTATTTGACGTCGCCTAGCGTTTTAGACACCATTTTTCATAGGCGCATACGCTGCCAAAATCCACGTCACATGTGTGACTGCGCATGTTGACACTTCAAATCTCATGCGTTATGTATTAAATCGGCGTTCCGGGCAGTTCTTAACAGGCTATGCCACGAGTTCTCGCCGGCGATACGATTTAGCGCGCTATGCGTGAGTTAAACTGATCGGGCATGGTTGTGGAACGCGACAACAGGCTAAGCATTCGTGTAGAAAGTTATCAATAACACAACAAAACGTCTTATGTGCCGTTACTAATATGTTATGCATTACGACCAAACACGTTATGATACGCCAAAAACCTTTAAAAAACATCCAAAATTTCAAGCGCTTACGCCAACGTTTTACATACATTTTTATACGTTGCCATTGCTGCCTAAAACGTCAAGGTTGACAGGGGCCCTAACATTCATTAACCTGAAACTACCCCCGGGCTTTCCAAAAACACCTCACATTTTAAAACTATTGGTTCTAAAAACCATGATTCCCGTCGCCTGTCTTGGTGTCCGTTATAAATTTGGGCCTTGCCCTCAAATTTTCATTCGTGCCCTCGCAGAATTTCCTGGCTGGGTAGCGTGGCTCAACTGGCAGGAACTCCCCCTCTACCGAAC
>CM068952.1:75165473-75175640 GCA_035128595.1 Eptatretus atami
TTTGCCGGCTCGTCTCGTCTTCCGGACTTCGCTCTCTGGAGGCCGCTGGCCTGGTTCTTTGGTTGGGGCATTGCAGGACCCCGCTGGCGAAGGAGCTCCCGCCATTGCCCTCTCCCGAACTTCGGGCATCTCGTCCCCCCCCCTCTATTCCGCTGCTGGGCATGCGCCGTAACACACTCTCGGGGGCCGAGTGGTCAACACGTGCCAGGGCGCTGAGGCAACGAAGGAGAGGACTCCGCCTATCTAAAAGCCGGGGTCCAACGGAGGCGCGGCCAGCGCGGGACCTTTAACGTCGAGCGGACGTCAGAGAGGGCGCTTGAAGTTCGGCCAGTCACAGGACGTCGCATTCTCTCATGTCTTTTGGGTTACTGTTGAGAAACGTGTGTGTGTGGCGCGGTCGTGTGAAGAGTAAAGCTTATAGCAGTGTGGCCTTGGTGTTGTAGTCGCTTCTGGCTAGTCGTTGTACACTCTGCGTCGATCGTTGCTTTATTGTTTTTCGCTATATAACATTTGCATATTTGTGCATTATCTGACGTATGCCTGTATATGTGTGCTGCTCCGTAGTGCTGTAATTGAACATTCAAATGTGGCATTATGTTGAAGATTGTTCCCCCGTTTCGCTGCGTCCTTTCCTTCGTTTGAAGATCTCCATCTTGCTTGCACCGTAAAAGGGTTGTATGGCAGTGATACCCCGATAATTATGGAACCGTCGGAGAGCGACGATAACAACCGCTCGTATCTCCGGAATAGCACGGAACGGAACCGGCTTAAGACGGCCCGTGTCGGAGTCGAGCCTGACGGCGAGGTACGATCAGCGCCGTTTACCATACCGTGTGGGTAGCTAGGGTAGTGCTCAGTTTGGCGAACAACCCTATCCCACGCGGGTGGACGATGTGGACACGACGTGGTGAGGCCGAAAGGCCCACGTGACTGCTCACCGGCGTTAGTGCCGAGGGTTCTACGACAGAAATTGTCCGTCCGTGTGGGCGAACGTGCCGCGATTTCGGTCACGTGGCCGTTCGCACGCCGGCGGGCGCGAATCTTCGCGAACAATATATATGTTATGTATGTATAATGATCGTATGTATATACATGTATGTGTTATATATTAATATATAGTATATATATAATATATATATATATATATACAGTATATCTATTCAATATATATGTAATGTATATATATTCTATAATTGTATATAACATCATAGTGTGTATATATTCAAGTATAATATTGTTGTAGTTTCCGCCCGCCAGTGTCGAAGCGACCGCTTTTATGCTAAGTCGCGGCCACAGCGCCACCGACGTCGGCAAACCTAGTCGCAGCTTTCAATCATCGCCGATAATCTCAGCTCAACGGGTGTGTCCCTTAATCACACCGAATGCAGCCACTATGTCTGTCCGCGCGCGACGGGGTCCGAGTCGCTCGAATTGTCGATTTTACCTAAGTATGCGCGCAGACAGAAATGCCGGGATTTCACCTCGACGGACCTTGCTTGGAAACGGCGCTAAGCAGCTCGCTCCGTTTCGCGATTTGCGGAGTGGATGTAAATATCGCCAAGCCGCCGGACATCCTATTACTTTATCGGCTATTTAAAGCCCGCTAATATCCCAATGCAAACGGCAGCCAATTAAGGGAAAGGACACAACGAACAGCGTCAACATTCCACAATGACATTATTCACAAACGCACGTATAGGCATCCCGTAATGCAATTATGCAGTCACAAAAGGCAACGCAGGTAAATGCAAGCACACAAAGAACTACATACCGTTCTATTATTTTATTACATTCACTTAAAGTTCTAACTAAGCACATGGCGCACAATACATTCATTCAAAGAAACCCCAGGAAAGGCAAGGGCAAGAACTGGAGCCTCGTGTTGTCTTTATATTCCACGGAGCCGTAGAGACCGCAAAAGCTCCGAGAGGCCAGCTGGTTACTGGTCACCCTGCGTGGTGACTTCGCTGGGCCCTGGTTTCGGACGACCCTCGGGATGGCTCTGCCGCACTCCGCGGTACTCCACCCGTTCCGGTCTCAGCACCTGCCGTTCTCATGTCAGCCTGCAGCTTTTCCAAGCTGCCAACTCGACCTGAACTGACGTCCCCGTTACTACTCCACTCGAGCGAACGGCGCGATTTTTTATCCCCCGCCCGTTCATGCCCTCGCCTTTCCCCGGCACGCGGCGGGGGGGGCACTTTTCCGTCTGGGGGAACACGCCCTCCAACAGTCCTTTCGGGGCGGGAGTTGAGTTCCAACCGGTCATTTTCTGTGTACCGTGATATCAGGGCGGGAGTTGAGTTGCTTGCTGTTTCCAACCGTCATTTCTGTTTTACTGAGTAGAATATGGTGGCGGAGTTGAAGTTGAGTTGGTGTTTTCCAACTGTCCATTCCTGTTTTTCGAGCGTAATCCAATCGCGACGGATGGCAGAGATGTTAGTTCGCCGGGGTGAGGCCGTTGTCTGTGAGATCGCGGCGGTTTTTGGAGAGTTGGTTGTGGTTGTTGTGGCTGGCGCTTGGTGGTGGAGGAGGCGTGTGTGTTGAGATGCGGTTGTGAGAAGGTGGGTTGGGGTTGTTCCAAAATATTAAGATTGCAAAGAATAATTGGCTGACTCAAAGATCAACAGTCCGTTTAGACCTCGGTGGGAAATCTAAGACTGAACACAACATTATCGAATCATAACTGATCCTCTGGGATACCCTGAAGTGGTTCTGTGAATTTCCACAACTCGGTAACAATATCTATATATATATATATATATATATATATATATTACTATATCATAATATATAATATATATATAATATATTACTCATATATAGCCTATATATATATATAATATTTCCATGCCCTGTTGTTGCTGAATAGTATACGTTGTGGGCTTGGATCCTGAAGATCCTAGTTAAATCCTCCTCGGCTGTTGAATTAAACACGTTGGGGTGGACTCTGCCTGCATCCTCGAGGTTTGGCAAATGAGGTGCTAGCTTGCTGGAATCCTGGTGTCGGAAGAGTGGCGGACCCAATCAGGATTTGCCCATAGCCCAAAACTGCTGTAGGCAGACACGCTTCTGCAACAGAGATCGGGTTCCGATGGGATGGATGGATATCTTTCTATCTCTCTATCTATCTATCGATATATCTTCTCTATGTTATAAGCACCCACATGACATCACACACACACAACATACACACACTACCTACATCACACCACACACACACACACCAGCACTAAATAGTGTCCTATAGTCCAGGTTGAATTAAGACTGACCGACAAGCTACATATATATACCCAATTTTAAATGTAGACTCGTACCTGTGATGTTCATGAGTGCTCCTCGTAGTCACTGTGGGGATTGGAGCAAAGGAACCGGAACAAGTTTATGCATGAAGTCAAAAACTTCGATGAATGGAGGAAGAATAACTAATGTTCCGACAAACATTACTTGAAAACATGTTGCAGCATCAGCAGGTCCCGGAAGTGCCCTGTGCTGATGTGTCCAATAAAAAAATTGTCCAACTTCCCTTTTTGATAACCGCCTCCTTATTAGTAATTTATTATTTTGTCCAACATCCCCCAAGAAAATGCATATCCTTACGTGGTACGACTCTGCACCATTCTTTGAATCGATCATTTACCAAAGTCCGACACGAGTTTATCACTTCAACCAAGCTGGACGCGAGAGTGTGTTGCACCACTATGTCCATTTCGTGCGCTGATAAGTGCAGTGCAACACTGATCTGTGTACATGTCTGGCACATAAGTTCCAATCACAAGCCGCTGCAGTAAATTTAAGTGGACGTTTCCGATTAGAATGATAGATAAGTACGGACTTGGTTTAAAACTAGCAAAAATTGCAGGACCATTGTAGAATGTAGAATCAAATTGGGTGTAATTCGACATCATTTTTCAACGCGAAGACATCATTTTTTTCAGCCATTTAAGTTTCAATTTTTGAAGATGGCTTTTGTTATCTGTTTGAGAATTTGAGTGGGAATTAATGTCCTGAGCCATGGTTGTGAAACCCAGTTCTATAACGTGATGTTTTCTCCTATTCGCCTAGTGGGAGTAATGGAGCAGGGAGAGGCCATACAGGACAATACCAAACAGCGGGCTGGTATCCACACCCCTATATGTAAAATCTGTGATTAAATGTTTCTGTACATCCATAAGAAATGATGGTATAACCAATAATTTTAATATACCAAGTGTGTAGTTTTATTTTGTATTTTCCATACATGTTAATATTTTGTTTTGAACGTGGCTTTGTATTGTTTAGATACGGCGAGTGAGCATGTATGGTAGACATATGGGGTCAGTATGGACTCAACGGTCATAGCATATTGTGTGTGGCGGCGGGTGTCAGGGTGAGCACACTAAGGTGGGGGAAGCTACGTCGATTCCACTAAGACGCCCCCTGAATTGCTAGGGCCGTCGCTCTACATGATAATTCCATTTGACGCGGCAGTTCGCTTAAACACGTTGGATCGGCCAATCCCACTCAACCGCGTGACTAGTCCTCCGCTATGAATTGGTTACTAATTAACCGCCCCCGGTACGCCTTGTCCGAAACCGGACACTCAATCCGGAATCGATCACCTTTCCGGATCGGATCACCTTTCCCTGATGCGGATGCAGCCGAGCGACACTGCAAGGACGACCAGGCGAGAAGGAACGGACATTGGGAATAAGACCCGCGCTAATAAGCCTGCGACTAACCTGGCTGGACCATGAGGGAAAAGACAAAGGGAGCTGGGAACATTCTCCAACATTATTTTATTTATTGGAAATAAAAAAATCCAAATTGGCCTGTTCAGTGTACATGATTTGTGGTTTTTTGGAAGGGGGTGGGGGGATCGGGAGTTTAAAAAAATGTCAAATGTTTTTCTGTCATTAAACCAGTAAGGTCCTTCAATTCAAAGATGTCGGTGCCATGCTTGATCGGTAAAGCCGGTGTCGCATTTTCGGGGAAAAAACCCAAAAAAATCCCCGCTTCCTTCTTTCTTTTGGTTTGCGGCTCGCAGCATGGACCACTATTATCGTTGTTCTGTGATGTCTGTCTTCTGTCTGTGTTTTGTGACTCTCTCCAGTGCGATAGCTCCGTGACGTTTGATGCGATCGTGATGAAACTTGGCACAACTAGAATATCCCATGGTCTATTTGCTTTTTGTTTGAGGGGCGCACGCCCTCGTGGGCGGACCCACGCCCACTTGTGGGCGGAGCCACGCCCACTTGAACTTTTATTTCTTCATTATTCTTTTTTTTCTCGATTTTTTTCTTGCAATTCATCCTAGAAGCTGTGCGTAAGTCCATAAGTACAACATATAAAATAAATCCAAATTTGATTTGGTCAAATTTGACAAAGAGATAGGTTTTCAGTGGTAGGCTTACCCATAATGCCCGGCCGAACCATCGTCCGCCCCCCCCCCCGCCCCTCCCCGGCTTGTTTGATCTAACTGGTATCTTGTATAGTATATGTATATACATCCTACATGGATTTGTCAACTGGTATCCTTTGGTTATTTGGTATTTGTGTGTTGTGTGTCTATATATTATAGTATATATATACACAAAATGGTATTTTGATCAATCGGTATTTCTGTTATTGTATATTGTGTTGTGTGTCTATATATATATATAGTATGTACTCCAATGGTATTTTCATCAACTGTATTTTTGTTATTGGGTATTTTGTGTGTGTATATACATATATTATATTATCACAAATCGTATTTTTCACAACTGGTATTTTGTTATTGGTATTTGTGTGTGTGTATATACCGTACGTATTATATTATATATATTATATATATCAACAGGAGTATATTCTATCACACTGGTAATTGTTGTATTGGCTTTTGTTGTGTGTGTATATACATATATTATTATATGATATTTACTTATATAATAATATATATTATAATATTATTATATATACACAAAGATGGGATTTTCTCAACTGGTATTGTTTGTTATTGGGTAATATTTTGGTGTGTGTGTCTATATAACATAATATATATATATTAATTATATATTATATAGTATATATTATACACAAAAGGTAATTTTCATCAACTGGTATTTTGTTATTGTATTTTGTGTGTGTGTATATACATATATATATATATATTAGCACAAAATGTTTTTTATCAAATGTAATTGCTTGTTATTGGTATTTTGTGTGTGTGTGTTAATATAGTATACCAGAAAAAGATTTATCATCTAACTGGTATTTTTTTGTTATTGGTCATTTGTTGTGTGTGTTATACATAATAGTATACGTATAATAATATATATTATAGTATATATAACACAAATGGTATTTATCAACTGGTATTATGTTATTGGATTTGTGGTGTGTGATATACATATATATATATATATTATTTTAATGTTTTTTTAATTATATTATATTATATATTATTACACAATGGGTTTTTCAAGCATGGTATTTTGTTATAGACAGCGATCGCGAGAATGATGGAGGAACAGAGGATCAGTGTGTTTGTATATAATAGATAACAAATGGTTATTGTTTCAACTGGTATTTTCGTTTATGGCTAGATAGGAATGTGTTTGATCAGTGCTGGAGCATAGTGTGGAGGCTTATACGTTTGTGCATAAAACCCTGCACTTCCCTCGGATACTTTCATTGTATCCTGTTTGTTTTGCTTATAACTTGGTTCACTAAAATAAACGTGCTCAACAATTTAAAAATTGCGGTAATTCATCTTACAATACACCTTATAGTATGAGGCATCATTGTGGTGCTGGCCACACCACAGGACATACAGGACGTGAACATGACGCGACACAACACAAGAACTATTGGATGAGAACGGTAGACAACAGCCGCTGACCTGAGGGAAGTGCGATCACTCCAGGGATAGCCTGGGTACCGCGCATCAGCACAATGGCATGCACTGCACGTAGCGGGGCATTGCCTACGGGAGAAATTCCATCTCCCCATGGGATTGCCCGTCCTCTCTAGTCCTTTTTTAATGGCTGAACGGTACAACGCAAGGAAGCAGCACATATCCCTTTGTAAGTTTGGTATGACTCGGCCGCGGTTGAACACAGTACCATTTTTAAGTTTTTGGTATGACTACGGCCGTGAGTGGTTTGAACACATACCATTTTTTATAGTCTTGGTGTGACCCAGCTTTGATGTTGGAACCATCCCTCCCAGAGATTAGTGGACAAAGCTGACATTTGAAACTCACCAAATCTGGGAGAATCTCGTTAGCACCTTCTGAACCACATGTGGATTAAGACCACTGACAACATAACACAGTCGGACGTCATCCTGTCTCAGCTTGGTTTCGTGAACGACTTTGGCTCTAGAAAACTTCCTCGCAACCGACCCCTACTGAAGAAGTGGAATAACTGGGGCTGTTAAAGATAGTCGCAGAGTAGATGCAGTAAAAGGCTTTACTAAGTCCAGTGAGAGCGTGGTTATGCTGGTGAAAGAAAGAACAGATAGTCGTGCGATTTAAAACTCCAGAATCGACACGTTAATAAACGGGGAAAACAACCGCCCATGATCGACAAGGCAGCTGTGACGAACTCAATGGTGCAAAGAGCGTGAAAAGACAGTCTTGTGATTGTGAG
This sequence comes from Eptatretus atami, assembly GCA_035128595.1. Taxonomy (NCBI): domain Eukaryota; kingdom Metazoa; phylum Chordata; class Myxini; order Myxiniformes; family Myxinidae; genus Eptatretus; species Eptatretus atami. The sequence continues at coordinate 75,173,084 of CM068952.1, forward strand.
TCTACAGTAAAGCCATGAAATCATTGATTATGTCTCAGTTCTTAAAACTGGTATTTGATGTTCACATAAATGAGTTCGTCGCTGAAATATAATCGTGGAATCATGATAAAAAAAAATGCCCTTAAATTCCAATTCGCAATTCCCATTGTAATTAATGATCAAGCGTCAACTGCTAGGGACAGATATTTAACACATTGGTAAAAATAATATTGTTCTGACTTGTCAATTGTGATAGCGATCAAACGTGTTCCCCCCCTCTTCCCCCCACCTCCGATACCTCCCAATCGCATAACATCCGCGCGCGTCCACATAAATCACATTTCTTTCTTCTTTCTGGTAGAACCTGCTCCTCAAGGGTGTTTGCAGGGTTCTATGTGTGACCATGCATTGACCACATCTGTCCTTCCCCCCCCGGTGATTTTTGTGTCTTGCTGTTTTCACAGAGGCAAGACCCCTCACTTCGTGCTTGCTCGACCTGGTGCTGTACACAGGTTTATGAGGCTCACAGTTGACTCATATTTATATATTTCGAAGTGTGGCCGACGTTATGTTGTTCACACTCCCCTGTTTGTTTGTTTGTTGATTATGTGAGTCAGGAATACTCAAATAGTATGAATGAATCGGACAAAATTTTGGTGACAGTTGCTGGTGGACAGTAGCGCTGGAATTGATTTCGATTTGTGTGACAGATCTACTGGGATACTAGAACTATTCACAGTGCTTATTACACACACAACCTGAACGATAGGGTCCCACAATACTATAATATATTATATACATGTATTATTATTAAGAAAATGTGACTAGTTCATGACAACCACTTACAAAGTTGACTTGCAAGTGATAGTCGACTGAGTACAGAGTATAAAATGTAACGTTCGCCTTGGCAGAGGTATGCTTCCACTTGGTGCCGTTCAGTTATGTGTATTTTTCCGCTTTTGATTTTCTAGAGAACCTTAGATCATCTTCTTATGGAGATTGATGCATATTCCCAGATACATGAAGGACAATGCTAGACAACCCGCAGACGATGGAGAAAAACAGCCAAGCTTTCCAAGCATATAAAGGGTTGTCTCACTGACTAAGCTGTGGGACACTCATCACCTGTAGTCTATTCCACATGTGTCTGGTTTTCTGTTCCCTCTGTCTCCTGCAATATGGATTGTGGACCACTCAAAATGTTCTGGAGTACACTCTCAACGCTAGAATGGCTCAGCAGTCGTAAGGCTTTTATTACTGAGCACGCTGCGTGAGTCATCATTGGAAGCATAGCAGGGACCGAGTATTAAATTGAGAAGTAAACTTGAGCTGGGGGGCGACAGATCACCAGCTTGGGCGGGAAAATTGTCTGATCTCATTTGGTGACGCATGTTGATTGCAAGCAGAGGATTGCGGTCACAGTCCATTACAGGTACGCCCCCCCATAATCTACTCATTTATCTATGTAACATCACTTCTCCTAGAGACGTAAATTAGGGGAAGCTACGAAACTATAAGAGTCCCTGGAATGCGCTGCAAAGATATCTGTGCTGTTGGGTGTTCATGTGGAATGCAGACTGGAATAACGTTCCAATAAAAAAACAGTGGATCAAATATGTCATATCGAAGCAAGCAAAGAGGATGAAGAGCAAGAGGCTTTGTCACAGACATTTAGTTTAATTTTTCTCTCTCAGCCAATTTCTGCTGAGATGGAGTTCAATGTTGGTGCCATTTTGCCCTGACATAATAGACAGACCCGTCCGTTGTCCACCTGATTAGGACTTTGCAGAGTGAAAACTGAGGAAGACCGGTATTTGTAGTCCAGGTAAGTGCGCAGAATAAAAAAGTAATACCAAACATCGAACTGGAAATAGCTCTGTGGAAGGTAGTCGCTGACAGCCCAGAGCATAACTGACAGCACCTGTATCAAGCTCAAAAAAATAATGTCATGTCCATGCCACAGTCACAACGAAAAACCTATACGATGAAAAAATGGGTCAATCATGAAGAAAAAACGGCTAATAACGATTGTTGACTGCGCAGTGCCACTGGGCACTTGATGAGACAAACCGTGATTTTTGCAAATCCTTCGACGAATGCTGTCCTCCCACGAATCACATCGGGAATTTTTGTAGTGACAGTACATGGCATGTGCAAAATATTTTTTGCTGTCATAGACTACAGAGTAAAGGTTCCCATTTCTTCTTCTTTGGCTTGTTGAAAGCGAGGGGGAGACCTTATAAATTTGCCTCTGAGGAAGTCAGGATGTCCTTTGCTGGTGTCAGGTCCGATTGTAATCGCCCAGCTCTGCATTAATTAGCAAACAGATTATAAAACAACACAGAGATCAATGCCCCGTCCTTGAATTCCAAGGTCCCCCGTAGATCTGTGTAAACAGACCTTTTTGGATTAGTGCCTCAATCTATCATTATACCCACATTCACCGTGCAGGCGCGAGGCACGCAGGAGAGGACTCGCCTACCACGCCAGGGCACGGAGTCGCGGCCAGGCGGGGCCACGTCGACGGACGTCGGAGAGGGGCTAAACGGCCCAACAGGGAAGTCGCACTTCCATTTTC
>CM068952.1:75175650-75196396 GCA_035128595.1 Eptatretus atami
ACGTAAAAGGGGTCGTAGTGGGCTTGATACGCCCGATAATTAATTGGAACCGTCGAGGCCGACGATAACACCTCTCGGTTATCCCGATAGCACGGAACGGACCGCTTAAGCGGGCCCGGTCCGGAGTCGACCTTGCGGCGAGGTGCGATCGCCCGGTTTACCCTCCGCCGTGGGTACTTAGGTAGGTCAGTTTGGCGAACAACCCTATCCCACGCGGGTGGCCGATGGCCGATCGTGAGGTCGAAAGGCCCACCGTGACTGCCCGGGCGATAGTTCCCGGAGGTCACGACAGAATGTCCGTCCGTGGGCGAGGCGCCGCCATTCGAGTCACGTGGCCGTTCACACGCCGCGCGGCGCGAATTTGCAACAATATATATATATATATATATATATATATAATATATATATATATATTATATATATATATATATATCAGGGGCTGCAAAAGTAGGTATACAGTAAGGAGTATACCAGTATATCATTATTGTATACCTACTATTGCAGCCCCCTGTAAATACATATATATAACACAATGTGTTAATATATATATATATATATATATATATATATATATATATATATATATCAATCACTGGAATCAACTTCAATAGGGTAAAAAACAAAAGTATACCAGCGTAACAAGACGTACTCCTTGCAGTTGGTTTGAGAGAACAAAATGAGCTTCTCACTTATAAAGGTTAAGAAAAAAAAACTTTTGTCCAACCTGGGTATATATTTAGTCAACAGCAAGGAGTTGAAAGTCCACTGTGTGCCAGCGAACAAAAGGATTTGTTTTACAATGCCATTATTACATAGCACTGTCAAATCCCAGGTCTTGTGCCCCTCAACTTGAAAAACGGGAATGAAAAGTCAAAAATAATGGGTTGTCAAGAAAAGCAGATCAATGATATGGTGCTGTGCACTGCGCAGGCCAGATTATTTTTGAATAATTGTGTCCATCAGAAGAGGGCTTCGTGAGGAAGTTGTAAAGCAAAGTCAAAGCAGATAAGATCGTTCAAGCCAATTTGTTCATATATCAAGGAAAAGATGGCTGATTGATGAATACTTTTGGAAAAACAAATATTCACAGCGTTAGTAAGGAAAGGAGAATTTTTTTTTGCAAAAATCCGGTCATATATGTCAGTAGAATAAGAAATCAGCAAAGAAATATCCAAACCTTTAATGAGCATTTCTTTTGTGCCAGGCCTTCAAATGGTGTCCAGGAATTGTTTCTGTTATAGCCTAGATATTGCTTTTCCTTACACGAAACCGTCACAGCAGATTCGGGCATTGGGTGTACATGGTATGTGTGACAGGTTGTATTGTGGCATGTTGTGCTGAATTGCTGTAGGGAAGACGATTTATGGCCACGCAGCCCGTGGAACTGATAAACAATGGCATGGTCACAAAATGCTTGTTAAAAGCTGTAAATTACAATATGGGAAGGAAACAAAAAGTGGAGGAAAATTAGTGTCGTAACAAACACAGTTATCCATAATGAGGTGTCAAAGCGCTGTTGGGCGATATTCTATATTTTTCAAGAAAACAAAGTTTCAACAATTACGAAGTGTTTAGCTTTAATTTGATAATCATTGTCTCTATTGATACGAATTTCTGCTACAGTGTCATCAAAACTGGATGTGGGATGAGGTACAATATTTGTTTTGTTGAATGGAGTTGTAGACATCATCTGTGCTGCAAATTAAAGTGTTCGCGCAACAATGGCGATAGCAACACAATGGCGTAGCAGACCATATGCATGAAACAAAAGAACCTACACCACATTCATTATGAAATACTGTAGACTGTCAAGCCAAACTGTCATTGAAATGAATTTTATGATAAATACAAAAAAACTAGAAGGCCACTCGATAGAGGGCATACCTCTGTCACGCTGATTAGTTTATGTTTTGTTTCCCACCGATAGGCCGGATCTGGATTCGGACCTCAACTAAAATTTAATTGGCTCGATCTTGTCACATAACCAGTTCCTCCACCAAGTTTCGTCTGAATCTGTCCACAACTTTTTCAGATATCATGCTATGGTATATCATTTTAGCCCGATCACTCAATGGTGAAAAAAATCACTTAAATAATTCTCAGATCTGGATATGGATCTCCATCAAAATCGAATCAACTCTTCCTTTTTACATACCCAACCTGCTCACCAAGTTTCGTCCAAATCCATCCACAACTTTTGAGATATCCTGCTCAGAGACAGACAAACAAACAGGGATGAAAACATAACTACCATCAACCTTCAGTGGCGGACGTAACTAGAATGTTCATGGAACACCTTATCCCACGCAGTCTTGAGAAAAAGGACATGCAAAGGGTCTTTTCAACTCTTGCTTTGCATTTGCGAGAACGATCTATATTAACTTTTTTGTAAACTTTGAATAACAAGCTTGATGGTAACCACATGAAGCCAATGCGTTAAAAGGAACAGCCAAGAGCTGAACCTTCTGCCAACTCTTCTCGGAAAAACAGAGGATTTTCGAACGATCTTTGAGAAAGAGATACACAAAACAAACAGATCTTTTGGATGAAGCTATCTCTGTCATTGTGTCGCTGGGCAACCCCATATTTATCTGAATCTCAAAGTTCCCCCATCCTCAGAGTGCATGGCAAATTTATTTGGTTGAGACGGCATTTAATTTTGCCAAAGTACTGCTAAACTGAAGTTTTTTTGGAAATGCAAACAAGGCAATTTGTGTTCTACAGTGTTCAAATATATAATACAAGTGAAGATAAAATAAGGGTTTTAAAGGTCGTAGAAATAAAAAAATAAAAAAACAACCAGCGAATCAGAAGTTTACTGCCAATGAAGCACCCCCTTTTACACCTCCTTATTTAACAGGTTGTATTCATAAATCATGCCTGTTGGTTGTGTCCTTTATGACATCCTTAAAAACAGTAAGTTTCCTGTTTGGAATGATTTTCGATTTTGTTTGAGTGCCTGACTGCCAGATAGACTGAAGCAATTGCTTCACCATAAGTTCACATGCATGCTCGGGATGAGACTCTGTACAATTCGCCAAATCAGAGTCATAGTACTGCAAAACTGCAGGTTCATGTTCCGATTCATGCTCTACAGTGTTCAATATATTAATGTAAATTGAAATTAAGTAGTTACAAGATCAGACTGACATCTGTAGACAGAGAGTGAACCAATTTAATAACCCAGCTTTACGCTACACGTGCAGGGTGACAGCAACCACAGTCACAACAGCAGCAACAACTATGCATAAAAATGTCCCTTTTCATGTTTCATTTCATTTTACATCCTCATTGAGACTCACAAATAGATACAGTATGTAATATGTTTGCAAAGTACAATAAGTTGTCTTTTGATGAAATCCATCAGTGAAGTGATGGGTAGGCATGGCTAGTATACTGTATACCGTACATGATTATATCACTGAATCAACTTAGCTGTTCAAATGTAAAAAAAACAAAAAAAAAACACCATGTCAAATTAATGATTCATCGAAAAGTTATTTGATATTTGTAATGATCAAGATAGCTTGAACTTACCTAAAGGCGCTGTCACACCATGACGATTTAGCCAGCGTATGCCGACTTATGACAAATTTGTCTAAAACGCTGGCACACGTCGAATACGTTATGGGTAAGTTTTGTATACGTTAGAGCACGCTGAAAAACACTGCCATACTCGTAGTACGCTGGCTTTCATCGTTGTACTTTGCGGTTGTCCTAAAATTTTAGCATGCTTGAAATTTTACGACGTATGCCAGCGTATGACTCACACGTTCCGCTAGCTGGCCATAAGTTGTAGGCACGTTATGCGATCGTTGACACAGTCGACACACGTTACTTGTAAGTTACTCATAAGTCGAAACACGTCGAGGTAATGATTAGCGTACCCGAAACTTATTTATAACCTATGAGTAAGTGTTGTAGGCACGTTACACGATCGTTGACACACGTCGAGGCAGTTATGCGATCGTTGACACACGTCGAGGCACGTTACTTGTAAGTTACTCATAAGTCGAAACAGTCGAGGTAATGCTTAGCGTACCCAAAACTTATTTCTAACCTATGAGTAACGTGCTTTGAACCTATGTGTTAACGTACCTCCAACGCATATTGACGTATGTAGACATATTTGATTGACGTCTTCCGGACGACAACAGAACTTACTGAACGTGTTCCTAATTTACAGCTACCGTATAATGGCGTATTGGCAACGTTAAAAAAAACAACAACAACAATAACTTCCGATATTTCGACACGTGCCGTTACGTCACGTCCGATTGCCTCTTCAGTTTGCTCCATGTCTTATTCTAGTTCCTCCTCTGTGAATATTTCTGTTTGAGGATATTGTCACGTCGACGTCGAAACTTGAAAGCAAATGTCCGAATATATTTTAAAATTCGTGATAGACTAAAAAAATTAAAAAAAATTAAAAACAACAACAACAACAACAACTTCAGATATTTCGTCACGTGCCTTCACGGAGCCAAGGAGAAAAAAAGAAAATGTGCCGTGACGGAGAAAATAAGTTTCGGGTATGCTAAACATTACCTCGACGTGTTTCGACTTATGAGTAACTTACAAGGAACTTGTGTCGACATGTGTCAACGATCGCATATCGTGCCTACAACTTATTCCCAGCGTAGCGGAACGTGTGAGCCATACGGCGAGTACGTCATAAAATTTTCAGCATGCTTGAAATTTCACGACGTACGAGACGTACCACGAAATATGACAGCGTACTTCATCGTTTTTCAGCTTGCTCTTAACGTATACACAACTTACCCATAACGTATTTGACGTGTGCCAGCTTGGTTCGGCAAATTTTTCATCGGTCGGCATACGCTGGCTAAATCGTCAAGGTGTGACTGCGATGTTGACACTTTCAATTTTCAGGTGGTTATGATTTAAATCGGCGTGCAGCAGGTTTTTAACAGGCTACGCCACGAGTTCGTCGGCGATACGTGCAGCACGCTATGCCTAAGTTAAACTATCGTTGGGCATAGGTTGTGAACGCCGACAACAGGCTAAGCATTCGTTGGTATAAGTTATCTATAAGACAACGAAACGTTCTGTGCCCGTTACTAATATGTTATGCATACGACCAACACGTTATGAATACGACCAGAACTTTTAAAAAAACATCAAAATTTCAGCGTACGCCAACGTTTTACATACATTTTATACGTTGCCATTGCCGGCTAAATCGTCAAGGTGTGACAGTGCCTTAAATCCAATCAACAGATGATTTGAATTATCCAAACATGCTTTTTATACACACGATACTGTAACTTCAGGATGAAACGAATTTTCAATTAAGCCATAAATATTTTTCTAAAATCTCATCACCAGTTAGGTTGAACTGAAAATAAATCTGAAAATCAATCTGCTATTATATCATTTTACATCTACGACAGGTATTTTACATCCCATCTACAGCGGGTATCTACAGTATGGGAGACAGGACGGATCACAATACTCGGTTATGGTAGTTTCTTTGATGTTCTGCGCCACATTCAACAGCTCAGTTCATATTGGTGGCGTGTATGGTGGCCATGATAGCGTTTGAGACCGGTTGGTTTAGATCGTTGGCCTTGACACAGTGCCAGATGAGTAACACGAACAATTTGACATATTCATCGTTTCTATATTACCTCCATCAACAGATTAACAACATGGCAGGATCAAAGTCGTAAATGCTGAGTTGAACAAACGTCGTGAACTCATGGACTTAGTTAAGTAAAGCACATCGTCTGGGACCCGGCCGTCGGTTTGCCCCCGAATGCTGCTGATTGTGACGTCATCGATTCCCTCTGAAAATTCTATCTATATTCGATTTTTTGAATCCGTTATCACCTGCATAAATACATGGAACACATAATGTGAAGATTTCGGAAGTATGAACAGAATATGTTCGGAGAAAAGTGTGTTAGAAGTTCCAGGCTTACGCCCATTATATTATGATTATATTAATATTATGATTATGATATTCGATTTTTTGAATCCGCTATCACCTGCGTAAATACATGGAACACATAATGCGAAGATTTCGGAAGTATGAACAGAATAAGTTCGGAGAAAAGTGTGCTAGAAGTTCCAGGCTTACACCATTATATTATGATTATTATAGCTCAGAAACATATTATTGGCAGCTGTCATTTATAACTGTTTTGCATTACTTTCCCTTCCACAGTAATTATTTTCTCAAAGCTTTTGTACTGTATTTATCCCACTGTCTACATTGAAATAACTGCCAAAGTACTTAAAAATATATGGTAAGCCATTCAGAATGATCTGAAGCATGCCCGTCGAAAACACGAAAAACTGTCTGCACTCAAATAATCATGCTTGCCCGTCAGAGCCAAAGACGGCTGTTCAGTGTTCACATGACATGCAAATAATCTGGAGACGTGAATGTGTTTTTAGTACAGAAGCTGCTGCCCAGCCAACAAGCACATTCTGGATAGCAAGCAATGTAATGTGGTGTCAAGGCACGACCAAGAAGATGAAACCACTTGCTACCCACAGTCTAGGCAGGAATTTGTAATTTGTTCAGGGTGCCGGTGATAACTTGCCTCCTCATTACGAAGGACAATGTGGGATCTTTAACGTCCATCCGATGGACATTGCACACATTGATCCATCACCTTGCATATAAAACACCAGTGTGACACTTTATAACTGGGTCAGGATTCAAACCCAGATGAGACAGCTCAACTTAGGTGGGTACACAAATTCCTAAGCTATCCTGCGAGCCCTACTCAAGATAATGAGGTTTTACTGAATCAGACAGGTTCTTCAAACAATCAGTGACCTCTCAGTTTAAATGACACAGGCAATCATCTCACAGAAAAATGGACTTTCTATCTTCATAGGACAATATATCTGTTATTACAAAACTCCATTGCTCTCACGAGGGTAATAAAGTATGAGATGTATCTAGCAGTTAGGGAACAAAGGCCATCGAGAGTTCATGAAAGCATTATCCAAGAACAGTGAATTCACACTCACGGACTCACCACGAAGAATAAACAAAAAGGTTGTGACCTGGGTGAAAAGTGCTTCGCATTTTGGCTTCATGAACACTTCCTCGCAACAGTGGAGACTATAACGTGATCAAAGGCATCCGGGAAATCTAACATCGGAGGAAAATGCTCGAATCTGAAAAAAATTCTTACAAACTATATGCATTGTCTTTCATCATGTAATTAATATCAACAATAACCCTTTTGTAAAAGGCAGTCTATTCATCACTGTCACCACCATTTTGTGAGACCAATTAAATATCCAGGAAAGAGTTAAACATTTGTGTTGCGTGTTTTGGAGGAATGTGCATTGCACTGTTCTGAATACCATTTGATACCCAGTACTGTTTATTGGTACCTAGACTCAAGTATTGTTATAAAAACATGTGAGCTGCAAAACAATCTGTACATTGGAGGTATGGAGAAGACGCAATTAATTAAATAATAACCCAGAGATAGTTGGATAGCTACTGAACCGCAAGGCAGTATTTCCCTGTAAGCGATTTGTCACCATGGCCTTGCTGAGATGGCCATGGTGACCTGATGGGAAAAGCAGGTATCGATTGAACTGCTAAATTGTTTGGGTTAAGCCCACTGATGGTTGAGTGGGTTTTGAACCCATTTGCTACATTTCTCACCTTGAGGGCAACAAACTCCAAACAAAATTGATTGCTCTTCCCTGCTCTGTCTGGCATTCCCTTACGTTCCTTATCTTGCATCGCAATTCTTGTTGCCCGTGCATTGCCTTAGAAGAGTTAATCTCAGACAATAGGATGGATTGGATCGAAAAAGGAGAATATATGGAAAGCTGAGATAAGGGAAGAAGAATATCCTTGTTTAGGTACGTGGCCATTTGCGGGGTCATGGAGATGGAGGGTTAACACGAGGATTGATCAGAAAGTAAGACACAAATCAGAAAGTAAGGTCATGGTAATTACTATAGAGTCTGGAACAATAATTTTGACTTCACTTTCTGATAATCTCTCATGCATGTGTGAGATTTGACACTGGCGACTTCAATTGTTACAAAGTAGGCTTCATCGTTTCAGACCAATATATATATATATATATATATCCGCATACTGATTTGGCAAAGGTTTTACGCCGGATGACCTTCCTGACGCAACCCTGGTCGCTCTTACGACACAGGGATAAGGAAGTGGTTTCGCCATGATTCTGGCTGCCCTACACCCTCTCATAGTGCTGCGGCCCAGCGCAGAGCTCCCGTCCTCCAGCGATCCTCCAACCCAAGCCTCCGAGCAGCCGGATTACAGGCGCACGCACTAGCCCGGTATTATATATTATATATATATAATATATATATATATATATATATTATATATATATATATATATGTATATATGTATATATATATGTATATATTGAAATTAAATAATAAACCAGAGATAGTTGAATCGCCACTGAACCGTGAGGCAGTATTTCCTGTGAGCGGAAGGTAAGGTCATAGTTGTGTGCATATACTATATATATATATATATATATAATATGCATATATATATATATTATAATATATATGTACATTGTACAGTATACAGTGGGGAGAACAAGTATTTGATACACTTCCGATTTTGCAGGTTTTCCCACTTACAAAGCACGTAGAGGTCTGTAATTTTTCATAGGTACACTTCAACTGTGAAAGACGGAATCTAAAACAAAAATCCTGAAAATCACATTGTATGATTTTTAATAATTAATTTGCATTTTATTGCATGAAATAAGTATTTGATACATCAGAAAAACAGAACTTAATATTTGGTACAGAAACCTTTGTTTGCAATTACAGAGATCAGACGTTTCCTATAGTTCTTAACCAGTTTGCACAGACTGCAGCAGGGATTTTGGCCCACTCCTCCATACAGATCTTCTCCAGATCCTTCAGGTTTCGGGGCTGTCGCTGGGCAACACAGACTTTCAGCTCCTCCAAAGATTTTCTATTGGGTTCAGTCTGGAGACTGGCTAGGCCACTCCAGGACCTTGAGATGCTTCTTACGGAGCCACTCCTTAGTTGCCCTGGCTGTGTGTTTCGAGTCGTTGTCATGCTGGAAGACCCAGCCAGCCCCATCTTCAATGCTCTTGTTGAGCGAAGGAGGTTGTTGGCCAAGATCTCGCGATACATGGCCCCATCCATCCTCCCCTCAATACGGTGCAGTCGTCCTGTTCCTTTGCAGAAGCATCCCAAAGATATGTGTTCCACCTCCATGCTTCACGGTTGGGATGGTGTCCTTAGGGTTGTACTCATCCTTCTTCTTCTCCAAACACGGCGAGTGGAGTTAAACCAAAAGCTCTATTTTGGTCTCATCAGCCCACATGACCTTCTCCCATTCCTCCTCTGGATCATCCAGATGGTCATTGGCAAACTTCAGATGGGCCTGGACATGCGCTCTGGCTTGGCAGAGGGACCTTGCGTGCGCTGCAGGATTTTAATCCATGACGGCGTAGTGTGTTACTATGGTTTCTTTGATACTGTGGTCCCAGCTCTCTTCAGGTCATGACGGGTCCTGCCGTGTAGTTCTGGCTGATCCCTCACCTTTCTCAGATCATTGAGCTCCACGAGGTGAGATCTTGCATGGAGCCCCAGACCTAGGGAGATGACTGTTATCTTGACTTCTTCCATTTTCTTAATAATTGCGCCAACAGTTGTGCCTTCTCACCAAGCTGCTTGCCTATTTGTCTGTAGCCCATCCCAGCCTTGTGCAAGTCTATAATTTTGTCTCTGATGTCGTTAGACAGCTCTCTGTCTTGCCCATTGTGGAGATGTGGAGTCTGATTGATTGAGTGTGGACGCTGTCTTTTATGCAGATAACGAGTTCAAACAGGTGCAGTTAATCAAGGTAATGAGTGGGGAATAGGAGGGCTTCTTAAGACAACAACTAACAGGTCTGTGAGAGCCGGAATTCTTTATGGTCGTAGGATCAAATACTTATTTCATGCAAAAATCGAAATTAAATTTATTAAATCATACAATGTGATTTTCAGGATTTGTTTTAGATTCCGTCTTTCACAGTTGAAGTGACCTATGGATAAAATTACAGACCTCTACGTGCTTTGTAAGTGGGAAAACCTGCAAAATCGGCAGTTATCAAATTACTTGTTCTCCCCATGTATATATATATATATATATAATATATATATATATATATATATATAATATATATTATTATATTATATACAGTATGATATATATATGTATATATGTTGTATGCACACACAAGGTCAAAACACAACTGGGCACAAGTGTGCATCGCTGACTGGGTCTTCAGTCGAAGTCCTCAGCATCATCCCGTTTCAGCCCTTCAACCTCAATACGGTCAGCTAAGGTGGCCAGCAGGAGCCATATGCCTTCACATGCAGCAATTACACTTCGATGCATATGTACCCATACCCGAGTCAGCGAGAACACAATTTACAATAACAACAAGAGCTTCCACTCCCAGTATCCATAGCACCAAAAATATCACTGGAGCCATGCACCCGATATATATATATATATATATATATATATATATATATATATATATATATACAGTGCATATCATCATCTGATGAACCTTGTTATTTAGATCATTTCCAATTCTTGTGTTTACCAATTCATATAGGCACAGTGTATCATTTCAATTTCAAGTGCATGCAGAAAAAGTTGTCATTTTGGGCAATTATTTTTGCTGATTGCATTACTCATAACATGCAATCCATCTCTGTAGCATTACAGGGTACTCTGCAGTATCATACCCGCACACACACACACAGTTACATCGTTAACAAAATGCATTGGCTGCCAGGAAAGTTGTTAGCCTCAAAACATGCCATTGCCATTCATCTGTGAGATTTGCTTTGTCACTTTCCAACCAAATAGATTATCGTGCCAAAAGATGCAAAGGAGGGATGCGGGAGGAGAAGTAATGATGGATGAGGAAGAGGGATTCTTGAGAGGAGGGAGGACAAAGGCAGTGACAGAATGGAATTCACTAGGGAGGAAAGAAGGCATGTGCTGGAGAGAATGGAGCACAGGTAAAAGTAGAAAGGAAGCAAGGTATGGGACAGTCAAAGTGACTGTGATTCTGGCATTAACGTGCTGGGAGGGAGATTTGGTCAGGAAGATAAATGGGGGTGGAGAAAACAAAAGCTCTCAGAAAGTCATGGGAGCTTGAGCATGCCACATAGCACGTAGCAAAATGAGAAACGATAAACGGACAAACATCAGCACAGGTCATCATCATAGTTCATATGCTGCACATGGCTGCGGATTGGCATCAGTTGTCATTGTGATGCGACCGTGCCGCTGAAGAAGTGCTTCATGATGCTAGAACCCCTGGTTTGTGTGTATGTTAGAGCAGAGATGTGGAATTGGCAGGGCGCCAGTGACACCTCACGTATTATTCACGAAGGATACCGGAGGATCTTTAACATCCACCAACTAATGCTAGCAGACGGTACGCCCAGTTTAACGTCCATTTGAGGGCCTGCACTCACATTGATGAATCACCCTGCCTGTGAAACACCGGAATGACAATCTAAGGCTGGATCAATGTTCAAACCCAGGCTAGACACAGCCAGTGGTGATTTGTGGGTACCTTTGGTGAGTGTGGATACCTCTAGGTTTTCTTGCCAGCCCTTCAGCACAGGTGATTTGAGGAAACAGAGTAAAAAAGAACCCAAATGAAATAATCTGTTGTGTAAAGATCTCCTTGTCTTTTACATAATCGATTCAGAATCCTGCAGACAACTTGTGCGTCTGGGTGGTCTTCTACCATGTTTCATCTGCCCTTGCCACCTGACCTCTTTCAGAAACCCACCCCTATCCTGGCGATGGCTGATCACGCATGCAAGCACCAACTCTGCACTTCTTGTCAACTTCTGCAAGCCCAAGCATTCTGTTCACCTCCTTTGCATGTCCTACTTTCTCCACTCGTTACCTTTCTGTGTGTTCCCAACTGAGCACACAGCACATGATGCCAGCACCCTTGTTTGTGTTCGATATCAAAGGGGAAACACAGGGGGGGGAGGGAGGGAGGCAAGTTCTTCTCTTTGACCATTACTCTCCTTTCTATTGATATTCTCTCCACCCCCCACCACTCCCCAGGAAAATGTTCATGTCCTACTTTCATCGCATCACCAATGGAATCAAAGGAGGAAATTGCTTCAAATAAATTTTCGTAAGTGATCCGATCACAGCATTTTCAAGATAGAATCGTTTCACTAATTTAGTTTCCATTGGACTGTAACTCTGGCTGGCAGGATAGCACAGAGGTACGCACACTCGCCTCTAAACTGTCGAGCTTGAATTAAAAATATATATATTTTGGATACATATTCGGGGCTTGTGGAAGAGCTAGTGTAGTGAACGGATCAGGACATAACGCCCCCCCCCCCCCAAAAAGGACACAAAACACACATGCATGGGAGGACAAAATGGATACAGAAGTAAACTCCAAGGAGAGAAAACTGGAAGATTGGAAGAGAGGGATTTGGTGGGGTTAACGAGGGTAGAAAAGATCATGGTTTAGGATTGGGGACAATCTGAGATGGTAGGGAACAGCTGTCCTGAAGACCTGGATGGATGAATGAGATTGAAGAGAATGTGGACTTGGTTCCACTGGGGGGGGAGGGGTAGAGAAACAAATGAGTGGCAGTAAGTGGTGATCCTGGATTTAGATAGTTTCACCAGAAGGGGGTTGATGGTGGACTGGGTGAATCCTGCAGAAACCTGTGGGGTGGGGGGCAAAGCACGGAAAGAGCAGAAGGTGCAAGACCAGAAAGGAGGCGGTAGAAGACAAAGAGACCACTGGCCTGTTCAGGTGTGCCAAGGAAGGACTTTGTACGACAGAGGATACCCAGTCGGTGGTTGGCTTTGGAGGCCAATTTTGAAATGTGGTTTGGCCAAGAAAGATCATGGCTGATAGTGAGACCCAGCAGTTTGAATGACTGAATGTCCTCAAGAAGATTTTAAAGAAAATAGATAGGAGTGTTTGCCAGACAATCCTTTCAGAGAGAGATAATGAGTCAGTAAATCAGGATTGAAAGAAATATTCCAAGTGTTTGACCATCTTGCGATTTTAGTCAAAGTCTGAATAGAGGGAAGAGGCTGCAGACTGCTTGGCTGAAGGGTGAGGGATGTCATGGCAGAGGATGGAGTCATCAGCAAATAGATAAAGAGGATTTTCCACAGAGTCAGTAGATCATTGATGAATATCAGGAATAGGACTGGGCCCAGAACACTGCCTTGGGGAACACCAGCCTGAACAGGGAGAGTAGATGAAAGGATTCCGTTCAGTGCCACACGTTACCTATGAGAGTGGAGGAAGTCAGTAAGCCATGTGTAGAATTGGCCTTGGGTGCCATACACAGAGAGTTTTGGGAGTGAGGTGAGATGCAAGACTGTATCAAAAGCTCGAGACCTGTTTGCGATGTTTGAATCTCGTTTCAGCTATAAACGGTCATCCTGGTGCTTCACAGGCAGGGTGATTCATCAATGTGTGTGCAGTTCCTTGGATGGACGATAAACTGGACATCCCGTCTACTGGCATTACTTGGTGAACATGAAAGATCCCACGGTGTCCTTCGAGAGGAGATGAGTTATCACCGACATCCTGTACAAATTACATGGTTTGGTGGCATAATGTTTAGCGTGTCTGCTCTGCATCTGAAAAGTCGGTGGTTCAAACCCTGGTCGAGTCATACCAAAGACTTAAAAAAGCTACGTGCTGTTTACTTGCTTGATGCCTAGCTTTTAAACTAATGGAGCAGGGACAGACAACCATAGGTTGTTCTGACTGGTGCATGCTTCGAAGGGCCATAATGGCCTAATCCTGCATTGAAGTTTCTTGTAAGGAAACATATCCTGTTTTTATTATTCCTGTCTTGACTATACCACAGGGATGGTGGTAGAAAATCACCCAGTGTAATCCTTGCCATGTGGCTGCTTTGAAAGCAGTGAACCTGCTTTCAGGCAGAACACCAGACAAAAGACTGTAAATTGGGATATATCAATTAATCACATTGGGTATAGTCCTAAATATAGGGTGGGTGTAATGTACCAGTGGCAAAGGCGAAAGCGGGTACGCTCTGAAACCGTGTGTGCCCATTTTGGCTGTGAGCATTGCACTGCACAAGCGCGCGCACAACCCCGCATGGACACTGCACGGACACGGGGGTCTCGGGTGTGCGCTTCTCCACCAAGCCCGAGTCCAAGGCAAAACGAGCCAGGGCGATGACCGCGTGCCCACACATGGTGCTGTAACCCTTGCAGTGCATGAAGAGGACGGCTAGGTCAGCCTCGGAAGGATCGTCCGGCTGGACCAGTAATGCTCCGTACATGCCCGCATGCCCACGGGGCTCCAACATAAGTGCACGCCGCAGCGAGTCGAGCCCTGGCTCGGTGACCATAGCACGCCACTTGGACATCAGGTCTTTCCCTGGTATGGGTGGGAACCCACGCAACACGATCCGGAGAGGTTCTCCACCAGTATGCATGTCCACAACCGTGATCCTTGGGCCATCTCGTGGCAAAAGCTCCTCGGGGACCAGGATGATCTTTCCTAAGACTTCCATTGCGCGAATCCTATGGATCTGTTCCGGCGGATTTTCGGCGAAATAAATTCATAACCTTTAATCCGGAAAGTTTCTTTGTAAGCTCACAAACTGACAAAACACCCTCTAGGGGTAGCAGCCGGAGTTGCGGACAAGGTACTGTCTAGTTGTCTTTCATGTAATTTAAATACTCCAAATATAAGGCTTGTCTTCCTCGTGTCTATGGACTGTCCATGTGTTACAATGAATAGATCATCGTGGTTCGGAATATTGCAGCAGCAGGCACCACCCCATTTAGGGGTACCCAAAACTGCGGTACAACATTTGATCTATGGATGAAATCAATGCCAAGCATCTCAGGATGAAGAATCTGCATGACGACATGGCAACAAACCTGTGCGAGCTGAGAAACTGAGTTTTTGTGGACCTATACCCTCAATCCAGCAAACAGCATTTTGGAGAATTGCTTTCTGAGCATGTTCATATCGACAGCATTGCTTTAGTTCATGTTTATAAGCCTCGTGTTGGCTTAACAGAAAAGCTGGCTGGCTTAACATCTCAGGGTCTTGAGCTCAAGCCCCTGTCATGCTGTTGAAATAGCACCAGGTGGGTTGACTCAGCGTGTCATCCTTCTGAGGTTGGCAAAATGAGTAAGAGCTTACTGGTAACATCAGTGGTGCAGCTGTACTTTCAGAAAAATGTTTTGTCAAAACTCGTCCATAACTTTTTGAAATATCATGTGACACATTGTTTTTGGCCCCAACTCTCAATGATGAAGAATCACTTTAGAAATCAAAAAAACTCATATCCAGATCCGGATTCGAATCTTCACCAAAATTTAATCGATTCATCGTTGTCACACACCCAACGTGTCCACCAAGTGTCGTCTGAATCTGTCCATAATGTTTTGAGATATCCTGCTCACAAACAGACAGCCAAACAGACAGACAGACAGACAGACAGACAGACAGAGGTGAAAATATAATCTCCATCCACCTTTCGTGGAGGTGCTAATAAAATACATGATTTTGCAATTGAAGTTTTCCTAGCACCTGGGACAACACCAGCCACATATCAACAAAAAGATTCAAAATATCTTTAAACCTCTGGTTGTAAGAGCTGTTTTAAGACGTGGACCCTCGGCAGTAAATCCATAAGTGGGCGGGTTCGGCAAAAACTTTATTTGTGCAAAAACACGAGGCGGGGTTAAAAATAAATTATTTGTGCTTTTTTCTTGCAATTTATTTTTTTACTACACAGAACTGTTATAGGGTCTTTCTCCCTTACTTTGAACCATTCTGATTTGACATTTCACATCAAAATTGCTTCCTCTGATCCCTATTTTTTGATAAGTAAATAATCTTATGCCCATGCTTTCTTGTTTTAAAGTAAAAGCTGAAGAAGAAAAATAAAATACCCGTGAGCTCACAATTTAACTTCGAAAAGGCCAAAAGTTTATGTTCCCAGAGAGACATGACAGAAACATCAGGGGTTGCAGAATTAATCATTAGATGATTCGATGAAGAATAAAGTCAGCCTTGTATAAATGGAGGTGATGGAGCACGAAGCACTCGCTCAGGGCGGCGGAGCACGAAGCACTCGCTCAGGGCGGCGGAGCAGGAAGCACTCGCTTAAGTGGCGCGGACAGGAAGCACTCGTCAGGGCAGCGGAGCACAAAAGCACTCGCTCAGGCGGGCGGAGCACGAAGCACTCGCTCAGTGGCGGCGGAGCACGAAGCACTCGCTCAGGCGGCGGAGCAGGAAGCACTGTCGCTCAGGGCGGCGGAGCACGAAGCACTCGCTCAGGGCAGGCGGAGCACGAAGGCACGCGCTCAGGCGGCGGAGCACAAAGCACTTGATCAGGGGCGGCGGAGCACGAAGCACTCGCTCAGGGCGGCGAGCACGAAGCACTCGCTCAGGGTGGCGTAGACGAAGCACTCGCTCAGGGCGCGGAGCACAAAAGCACTTGATCAGGCGGCGGAGCACGAAGCACTCGATCAGGGCGGCGGAGCACGAAGCACTCGCTCAGGGTGGCGTAGCACGAAGCACTCGCCAGGGCGGCGGAGCACGAAGCATCGCTCAGGGCGGCGAGCACGAAGCACTCGCTCAGGGCGGCGGAGCACGAAGCACTCGTTCAGGGCGGCGGAGCACGAAGCACTCGCTCAGGGTGGCGGAGCACGAAGCAATCGCTCAGGGCGCGGAGCACGAAGCACTCGCTCAGGGCGGCGGAGCACGAAGCACTCGCTCAGGGCGGCGGAGACGAGCATCGCTCAGGCAGCGGAGCACAAAGCACTCGCTCAGGGCGGCGGAGCACGAAGCACTCGCTCAGGGCGGCGGAGCACGAAGCACTCGCGTCAGGGCGCGGAGCAGGAAGCACTCCGCTCAGGGCGGCGGAGCACGAAGCACTCGCTCAGGCAGCGGAGCACGAAGCACTCGCTAGGGGGCGGGGAGCACAAGCATGATCAACGGGCGGCGGAGCACGAAGCCTCGCTCAGGCGGCAGAGCACGAAGCACTCACTCAGGGGGCGAGCACGAAGCACTCGCTCAGGGCGGCGGAGCACGAAGCACTCGCTCCGGGCGGCGGAGCACGAAGCACTCGCTCAGGGCGGCGGGCACGAGACCGTTCAGGGCGGCGGAGCGAAGCACTCGCTCAGGTGGCGGAGCACAACATCGCTCGGCGGCGGAGCACGAAGCACTCGCTCAGGGCGGGCGGAGCACGAAGCACTCGTCAGGGCGGCGGAGCACGAAGCACTCGCTCTGGCGGGCGGAGCAAGAAGCACTCGCTCGGGTGGTGGAGCAGGAAGCACTCCCTCCGGGCGGCGGAGCACTAAGCACTCGCTCCGGGCGGCGGAGCACGAAGCACTCCCTGGCGGCTGGAGCACGGAACACTCGCTCTGGGCGGCGGAGCACGAAGCACTCCCTCCAGGTGGCGGAGCACGGAGCACTCGCTCGGCGGCGGCGAGCACCGCTCGGGGTGGCGGAGCACGGAGAACCTGCTCCGGGCGGCGGAGCACGACACTCGCTCAGGGCAGCGGAGCAGAAGCACTTGCTCAGGGCGGCGGAGCACGAAGCACTCGCTCAGGGCGGGGAGCACGAAGCACTCGCTCAGGGCGGCGGAGCACGAAGCACTCGCTCAGGGCGGCGGAGCACGAAGCACTCGCTCAGGGCGCGGCGCACGAACTCACTCTGGGCGGCGGAGCACGAAGCACTTCGCTCCGGGTGGTGGAACACGAAGCACTCCTCTGGGCGGCGGAGCACGCAAACACTCGCTCTGGGCGGCGGAGCACGAAGCACTCGCTTAGGGCGGCGGCGCACGAAGCACCACTCTGGGCGGCGGAGCCCGAAGCACTCGCTCCGGGTGGTGGAACACGAAGCACTCCCTCCGGGCGGTGGAGCACGGAACACTCGCTCTGGGCGGCGGAGCACGAAGCACTCCCTCCGGGTGGTGGAGCACGGAGCACTCGCTCGGGGCAGCGGAGCACGGAGCACGGAGAACCTGCCCCGGGCGGCGGAGCATGGAGCACTCGCTCCGGGTGGAGGAGCACGGAGCACTCGCTCCGGGCGGCGGAGCACGAACCACTCGCTCTGAATGATGTGGCAGGCAAAAGCGTCTGCAGTGAGTGAAGTATTCGCTCAGAAGAATGTAGCACGGCTCCACTGTCAACTGTAAGGCTTTCGGCAAGTGGCTTCAGCACTCATGCAAGCACTCCAATTAAATGGTTGATAAGGAACGGTTGGCCAGGCTGTCGCCACATATCATATCGGATCCCTTTAATTATAAAGCCGGTCTTCACCACATATGCAGCAGTTAATGAAATAAAATGAATTCATTCAAATAATGACTTTATCCACAAAAGAGTTTCAGCTTAATGCAGAACAACCCTGGAGACATCGCAAAGTTCAAGCACCCATGAAATATGCACTGCAGATAATCCGCCATCTTGCTGCTTGTCTGTGCACACGTCACGTGGTACATCGGTTCGTGGTCTGCGTAAACGTTATAACTTTTTTTTAAAACGTCCGTTTTTTATTTTTACCAGATATGCTTTGATTCCCTGGAGAGTACCTCGCGAAACCTCCGGCAATATAGACACAAATTTGGGAGATTCCATGGATAGGCAGTCCCTCTGGGAGACAGGACGCGTGGTCCAGCAGTGAATGCATTAAATTATATAGCTCAATGAAGCTCTTTCATTTTGGCACATTCCTAAATTTTTTGTTCACTCAATATAATTCTCCAAGCAGTCGAAAAAGATAAGTTTAATGCGTTGGAAATTTCACATTTTCTTGTGTATTTATCGAGGAGGAGGGAACATAGCCTTGTTGCCCATGATTATAAAAATTGCAGATAATCCACCATCTTGCCTGCTCATCTGTGTATGCACCACATGGTACATTGGTTCGGGGTCCGTGCATACGTTATAACTTTTTTTTTAAACGTCTGTTTTTCACCAGATTTACTTTGATTCCCTGTGGAGCACCTCACGAAACCTCCGGAAATATAGACACATTTGGGAGACGCCATGGATAGGCAGTCCC
Organism: Eptatretus atami; assembly: GCA_035128595.1. Classification (NCBI taxonomy): domain Eukaryota; kingdom Metazoa; phylum Chordata; class Myxini; order Myxiniformes; family Myxinidae; genus Eptatretus; species Eptatretus atami. The sequence continues at coordinate 75,194,759 of CM068952.1, forward strand.
TCTGGGAGACAGGACGCGTGGTTCAGCAGTGAATGCATTCAATCATACTGCTCAATGAAGCTATTTAATTTTGGCACATTCCTAAATTTTTTGTTCACTCAAGTATAATTCTCCAAACAGTAGAAAAAGATAAGTTTAATGCTTTGGAAATTTCACATTTTCTTGTGTATCTATGGAGAAGGAGGGAACATAGCCTTGTGTGCTTAAAGTAAATAGGTATATCAGCTTAGTTATAAGACTCGTTATTTCTTTAAATTATCACATTTCACAACAGATTTTGGCACTTATTTAGGCCGGACGATATCCGATCCTCAAAACCGAAATAATATTTTGATGATATACTTTAATTAGTCTGTGAGAATACATCATGGAAAATCATGTCATATAATGCATGAAATCACTCCAAGCTCCTGATTTGAAAACTATAATACTTTCAGAAGCGATGTGTATAGTGATTTGTAGCTATGATGAATGGGCATTCGATAATATGAGAAAAGTGGAAAAAAAAACTTTATCGTGAAGAAATCGTTGTGGCCTGTTCCAAGTCAAGGCATGGTTCAGCAAGTGAAAAAAACATGGCGGCTTCAGACCCCAGTGAGGTTACCCAGGAAACGCCTGAAGACCCCAGACAGCGTGGAGGCCGAGGATCGTCTGATGAAGGATATAATCAAATAAGGACGTTAATTATCTTCAAAAGGGGTGTTTTAATTAATTCAAACATCCAATTTTCACTCTTGCACTTCCTTGGAGTTTTCTTAGTATGCAAGCAAAGTTTCAGGCTGCTAGGTTTTTATAGTTTTCGGAGCTATGGAGGAGATAACACACGGACGGAGCATAGCACTGCAACGGCCAATGCCGTAGACCTCCGACGCACACACGCGCACACACACGTGTAGATGGAAACTTACAATACCTTGTTTAATAACACAGAGATAAGTTTAATGCTTTGGAAATTTCACATTTTCTTGTGTATCTATGGAGAAGGAGGGAACATGGCCTTGTGTGCATAAAGTAAATAGGTTTTGCCGTTTTTACACAGAGAAAACACAGTTTAATACACAGAGAAAAACGGCAAGTTTCGCTATAATCCAGGCAGCGGATACAAAACGATGTCAGTTTCACCCGGAGCATCCCAGATTTCCCAAATATCTTCTGAAATTGCCTGACTTATGAAATAACAAGGTGATGAACCAAAAATATTGTTATAGATGCTCAAAAACAATCTTCAACATCACCTATTTGACTTAAAATGATATATTAAGTTGATTTCATAATTGATAATTCATTTAAAGAGTTATTGGGTTTATCCTCAACAAAGATTGAAACTAATGGACTTTTTTTACAGTGATAATGTTATTCAAATGTCCTCAGGTATAAATTCAGTATTAATTCATTGTGATTTGATTGATGTTGCTTATAATGACAGAATAAGAACAAATACCAAATTTTCTTTCAGCACATACTCGACCCCAATTGGTTATAAATTCAATATGGAACCAAAAAATCTGGTTTATCTACCCGCGTCAGGAAAAAATATATTCAGAGTAAATTTTAGGATAACCGATCAAGATAATCGTATGATTTTCTTCAATGGAGAAATTATATCCATCAGAATTCACCTACGTGAAGTTTTCCAAT
>CM068952.1:75204342-75228052 GCA_035128595.1 Eptatretus atami
TAAGGTCTTTAATCTTAAACAACATCCTTCAAAGAGACTAACTAAAATAAGTGGCTTACCATGAGATTTTCATAAAGAAAATGTTATTTTAAGTAAAGTTATACTACATAAATATCGTGAATACAATGTATTGCGACGTTTGTAATCATGAATATAAATATTATAACAAACACCTTCAAACCTACAAACACACATTCAAGCTCTTCCAACAAATATCTCCACTTGAATGAGAAACAAAACATTGTGATATATGCTCTAAGGGTGCCTTAAAAGAGAGTTATAAGAAGCACCTTCTATCACACAAACACAAGAAGAATGAAGAGGGGATACTTGGATACTCCATTGAAAACGCTGATGAAGCATTTTAAGGATATATACTTATAAGATTGTTTCACTTTAAAGAACCAACACCGACATCAATCATTGAGGTAGTTGATATGGTTAAACCAAGTACATACTGAAATTCTAATTAAAAACACATTGAGCATAATCAATATTTTAAGTTTTATATGGGAGTAAAATTGAATATGACAAGAGAAGGTGATGAAGAAACTCCCTATATGGGAACAAATCCTCACTTTATCACATCATTCCAAGATTTCTTAGTTTGTGATGTTTATGATCAACTCCAAAGACAAGAACTGGATGTTGATAATAGCGTGGTAGGTAGTGGATTCATTATTTTTAAAAAACAAAAAGCTTTTTAGATATACACATCTTGAAATCAGACCCTCTTAATGCTTCTTCTTATATTTATTTACCAAAAAAGATAAAGCTTAAAAAGGCAGTTGTTATATTCAAAACAATGATAATAAATGCTTTCTATGGTCTGTTATTGCTCACCTACATCCTCCACAATGGAAACCAGAAAGAGTATCTCATCATAAGAAATATGCGAATACACTATTGGTGTATGAGAATACACATCACCACTGTTGGTGATGAAGACAAGTTAGAACTTTAGAGAGAAGATGCCTTGAAGGAGTTTGTGAAACGACTGGAAAGAGACTGTATTCAATTATGTAAGGTAATGGGAAAAACCTATAAACCAATGTCCTTAATAAAATAAAATTTAGACAACCACAGGCTGTCGGTCATATTTGTGAGGAGAAAATTAGTGACGGTCCAAAGATAAGAGACCATTGTCATCTCACTGGTAAATATAGAGGTCCATCTCATCATCTCATTAAACTTCCCTCTTTCATTACAGTCTTTCTTCACAACAATGCTCACTATGACACACATCTTTTCATAAATGATTTGAGTAAAACCAGTGGAGACATTTCAGCCATTCCTCACACTAACCAGAATTACATGTCATTCACAAAAACAATCCCTACATCTCCTATAACTCATATCAGATTTCTTGACACATTCAAGTTTATATCAAGTCCATTATCTAACTTGGTATCAAATATTAAAAACTTTCCAAATCTCAAATCACATTTCTCAAATCAAGGAGAGATTGAACTCCTATCACAAAGGGAATATATCCTTATGATTACATGGATTCATTTGAGAGGTTGAAAGAAACACGACTTCCATCAAAGGAAAGTTTCTATAACGAGTTAAATAAAAGTCATATAACTGATAAAGATTATACTCAAGCACAAAATGTTTGGCAGAAGTTTAATATAAAGAACCTTGGAGAATATCACAATTTGTATCTTAAGACTGACGTTCTTTTATTGGCTGATGTATTTGAGATTTTTAGAACAGTATGTCATAATAAAAATTCCTATTAGGCCCTGCTCAGTATTATACAGCCCCAGGATTAGCTCGGAGTGCAATGTTAACAAGTGAAATCCTTCAATACAGCGTGTGTGGTGAAGCAAATGAGTACACTAATGTTAAAATATGCAATTTTATGCTTTTTCAGTTGAAAAACAATTAGCGTACTTAATATTTGAATGTACTTGTTATTATTGTGATAAGCACCTTTATCTATAACAGAAGGAATGAAATCGTTCGATACAGCGTGCAGGGGGCCGCAAAAGAATGATAGCATAAGAAGAACTTAGCTTTCAGCATTCGGCGATCGGCCGCGAAATGCGAAGGTGGGCGGAAGTGACGTCTTTCGTTCGTTCGTACATGAGGGGCGCGTTTCTTCGTTTTTTTTTCCGTCAAGCAATAAATTAAATGGTTTTCACATATATAACACATTACTTTCACAAATTCGATACAGCGTGGCAGGGGACCGCAAAATAATGATAGCATAAGAAGAACTTAGCTTTCAGCATTCGGCGATCGCGGCGAAATGCGATAGTGGGCGGAAGTGACGTCTTTCGTTCGTTCGTACATGAGGGAAGCGTTTCTTCGTTTTTTTCCGTCAAGCAATAAATTAAATGGTTTTCACATATATAACACATTAGTTTCACAAATTTCCATTGAAATACTCGGTATTTCCGTCAATTGTCGCCATTTCGTTGAGGTTACGCACTGCATCTACCGGACGGCCGTCATTGGCTGTCTTGAGGCACGTGGGGGGGGGGGGGGGACACCGGACCACCGGAGACAGTGGGTTTAGACGACGCCGGGGACATTTCAAACTCGGTGCAATTGTATACAGCGCACGCGCTGTAAAAATGACAAAACAACCATTGGAATTAATCAGTGATGTAGATATGCTTTTGATGATAGAGAAGTCTAAAAGAGGTGGAATTTCTGTTCAAGTCTGTTCTGATCAAACAGCAAGTCTGTTCTGTTAAAAGAGATATGCTAAATCAAAGAAAAAATATCTTCCTCACTGAAGTTAAAAAGACAGTTCTTACTTGATGTATTATGATGCTAATAATTTATATGGATGGGCTATGTCTCACGCTTTACCTGATGGAAAACTTAAATGGGTAAAAGAAAAGAATTATGAAAAAGTTTTACAAAACACCATTATATCTTTTCAAAAATAATTAGATAAAGCTCAAGTTGGATATTATTTTGAGGTTGATTTGAAATATCCAGAAGAATTCCATAACAAAAATAAAGATTTATATATATTTATATACATATGCGCCTGATAAAGAAAGTCCGAAGAAGGAATGGCTTAGCAGTTATCAACAATCATTTCTTACAAAAGACAAAGCAACAGAAAAATTACTTACTACATTATATGATAAAGGAAATTATGTTTAACATAAAAGGAATTTAAGACAATATTTATCTGCTGGGTGAATAGAAAAGAAAATTAATTGGATTTTAGAATTTAAAGTCATTGGTTAAAAAAGTATATTGATTTTAACACAGTAAAGAGAACACTTGCTTCAAATGATTTTGAGAAGGACTTTTATAAATTAATAAATAATGCTGAATTTGGAAAGCCTATGGAAAATGTTAGGAATAGACAAAACATAAGACTTGCTACATCTTGGAAACAAGCATCCAAATTAATTAATAAACCAAGTTTTCAAAGAGTGGAGGTATTTTCAGAGAGCTTTTGTGCTATTTACATGATTAAAGAGAGTATTGAAATGGACAAACCTATTTATACAGGCACATCAATTCTTGACTTGTCAAAATTATTAATGTATGACTACTTTTACAATAACTTAAACAAGAAATATGTGAATAATATTAATCTACTTTATATGGATACAGACAGTTTTATTTTGAAAATCAATATGGAAGATATTTAAGGATATGTCTCAGGATGTTGATATTTATGATACAAGCAATTATAAATCAGGTAACAAACTATTCTCTACAAAGAATAAAAAGGTTATTGGGAAGTTTAAAGATGAATTGGGTAGAAAGATAATGTGTGAATTTGTGGGATTCAAAGCAAAGGATTATAGTTATAAATATATTGATATTAATATTGAAAAATGTGATTTAAAAAAGGGGGTAAAGAAAAATGTAATCAAAGAAACAATACATTTTGAAGATTATTGTAACTGTTAAGCCTTTAAGAAAGAAGAGTATAGAAAAATGAATACAATAAGAAGTTATAAACATCAATTATATACAGAGGAGGTTAATAAGAAGGCAGTGGTTTTGAGGATTTTATATTTGTGTTTTGGCTTAATTGAAAGAGGGAGAAATACTATGAGGAAGTTTGGAGCAATTTGGAGTGTCGGTCAAAAAGTTTTTCCCATTCACTTCAGCGTAAATTTAAAGGCATCTCAGAACCCCCATTCCCCTACCAAGATGGCAAGTAGAAGATCCCCAAGGTGGGATCATCAGTTACAAGGATGTACACAATGGAAGCAAATGTGTTAAGAAAGCAGCAGGTGTTTGTGTATGTGTTCAGATTGATATAAGAATACAAACAAAGCTCAATGTACATTCATTAAAATAAAAAAGGCACAAATCGTAAACTTTTCAACATTAGCCTTTGTTTATTCAGCTTTGAAGAAGATATGGCACCGAGGTCGTTATCATGAACAGTGTTGTAATTTCAAAAACTCTGCGTGCATTGACCAAAATTTTCCTTTTGTTGAGAGCTAAGTTTTTCTTCTGCTGGCAGACTGGCAGGATAGTCTAAACTCGAGAGGTACGCACACTCACTTCTCATCTGTCTCGGCTGGGTTTGAATCGTGACCCAGTTATAAACTGTCATCCTGGAGTTTCACAGGCAGGGTGATTCATCAATTATAGATGTGCGCATGCTGTACCTCAGATCACAGATGGATGTTAAACTGAACATCCCGTCAGCCAGCATTAGTTGCTGGATGTTAAAGATCCCAGGAAGAGTGGGTGAGTTATCGATGGCACCCTGAAGAAATTACAAATTCCTACCCTGACTTTCATTACAAAGGCAAACACAAACCACCCAGTGTAATCCTTGCCGTGGGGCTGCTTTGGCAGTTCTGAACCAGAGCATCAGAAATAGAGCATCAGAAATAATTTTTTGCTTCTTGCCTCATGCCTGGAGTCACGCACAACCCGAGCGCTGCCTTCTGATGACCGGAGTTCCAATCCCTTCTAGTCCAGCAGCAGAGGGCCAAAAAGTGCTCCATTTTAAGAGTTATCCAAACCTGCGACACAATATTTGTCCTCATGTGTCAAATCAAAGCTTAGGGGCTAGGGTCACAGGATAAAGAATCTGCATGATGACAATGAAGGAAACCTGTGCGAACTGATAATGTGACGTTTTTCTGGACCGAAACCCTCAATCCAGCAAACAGCATCTTGTAAAATTGCTTTCTGAGGATGTTCACATATATTGTTTTAACACTTGATTAAATAAAATATCGAGAGTTCCAATGTAGATTTTTCTAGCACATAGTATACCATCCCACACAAATCAACAAACAGAATCAAAATATCTTTAAACCTCTGGCTACAAGAGCTGTTTTAAGACTTGGACCCCTGGCAGTAAATCCACAAGTGGGCAGTTTAACAAAAAAACTTTCTTTGCATCAAAAATAAAGTTTTTACCTTTTTTACTTGCAGGTTTTGCAACATGGAATGAAATGGAATACCAGGAAGGAACCCGAAGAAGAAAGAGCAAAAATGGAGTCATCAGGAGGAACCTGGACAGGATTTTGGTTTCAGCAGCTACTCCCCTTCCCACAAACCCATCCAGGCACAGCCAAGTGAGCCTTACAGAAAATTTTCTGCAAGCATTCACTTCTCCTGAGAGAAGGATAACAAAAGAGAGGAATAGGGAGTAAAAGAGATGAAAGAGAAGAAAATGCAAGAATTAGAATAAATAAAGAGAATTGTGAAAAAAAATTTTTTAGAAAAAAATGTGACGGGAACAAAGAACAAAGGTGTCGGGAAGAACCCAGACAGATTTGAGCAGTTACTCCCCAGGCTCAAATGCAGCAACATGTACAAGCAGCCAGAGGTCCATCAGCAGGCAAGCACATAACAGTCCACACAGCATCTGTTACAGGATCAATCCCCTTAATTTGAACCATTCTACATTAACATTGGACAAAGATTGGCAATTCTACATCAAAATTGCTTCCTGTAACCCCTATTTCTTTCCATCATAAAATTACATTTCATACCACAATATTATTATTATTATTATTATTTTGTATGCAAGGGTAGACTGTGGTTGAAATGGGAGGATTGTGTGAGGAGGGATATCAGTAAGGTGGGGGTGGTTGCAGAGTGGAGAGAGATGGCTGAGGACAGGGGAAAGTGGAGGAGAATCGTGGTCAAGGCAGGGCAGAAGCTTCGTACCGTTGGACATCAGCCCTTATCAAGGAAAGAGAGGAGGAGAAGAATAAGAAGAAGAGGAAAAAGAAGATGCAGCCTATGGTGCATCAGCTGTGCTGCTGATGCAGTACCACCAATTTACAATAAGCTGGTACTCATGTTGATTACCTCAGAAGGATGACAGGCTGAGTCAACCCACCTGTCGTTATTTAACAGAACAGGGGCTTAAACTCAAGACCCTACAATTTTAAACCAGTCGTCTTAACCGTGAAGCCAACACCAGGCTTCATACCACTATATTGATTGTGAAGTTCAATATGTTCATCCATGCGATTTAATTTATATCCCTCCATAGATCGATAAAATATCTAATATATAAAGCTGAGTTCGTGTCCGTGGGTGGATGTGTGGGTCTGAACAAGGTCCGTTTTCATTACAATGAAAATACTCATGATTAAGAGTTAAAGTGTTTAATTGGAAAAAAAAAATGGCCTTTTTTCGGTGTTTTTTTTTTAATGGTAAATATAAATGTGAAGGGAACAAAGAACAAAGATGTCGGGGAAATATTATCAGCAGGTCCAGCAGGTTATTAGTAATATGAAAATATTATCAGCAGGTATGCTGTTGAGATGTCCAGCGGTGTGTTCAGTTACCAAGCAGCTAGCTAGCGCTTGTTAAGCCAGCCGTTCCTTATCAATGGTTTCTGAAGGAGCGCTTAAGCCACATGGCAAGTGCTCTGCAAGAAACTTTGTAACTGAACACACCCCAGATTCATGACATGACGATGAGGATAAACATCTATCGCATCATTACTTCAGCCATATCGATGAATTTGTCCCTCAATGGGTGGGGTGGGAGGAAGCAGAGGAAGGGGTGGGGTGTGAAGAGGGACCCGACGTTGCCCGGCAATGGTAGTCCAGTTCCTATGTCCAAAATAATGAGTTCGTTATATTTTTTGGAGATTAGGAAAACCATACATTTTTGGAAACTTCATAGACTAACGAATCAGAAAATGCATGATTCCATTTCCCCAGAAGCCAATATGGTGGCCAATCATTGGAATTTTTTAAATGGTGACCTTCCAATACTATTTTTTCAATATCTTGACTTCTAGATTACCAAGGATCATGATTCCAGTGGCTAAATCTACATTTTTGGGGGGAAATAAATCCAATGGTGATAATTAGAAATCGGTACAGATGATGAATGGCACAGGTTTAGGTCACCATCTTGGATTTTTTTATGCGCATAACTGAAGTTTACGCTTATCTCCTTATCCTGGCTCCTAGGTGACATAGGAACCTGATCCGAGTGGGTATCTGAACAAAAGTGTACTTAGTGCAACAAGTCAGTGTACAGGTACATAATCTAGTGTGGCATTTGTAGGTTTATCTGGGGTGATGTAATTGCAGTTATTAACGTCAGTATTCTGCAGGTATTAGAGGAACATCCAAATAATTCAGACGAATCAGGTATGTTGTTGTTTCTACGCGGCTGTGTGTAATGCAGCATGTCCAAGCTAACGCTAGTTAGCACATGTTAGCTTGTGTTCCAGGTGTGTCCAACTGCAAAGCCCCTCTGACTATTTTTTGTATGTACATTATACTTACATATTGTAGTGTATAGTATGGGTGTTGTATGTTTAATGGGTGGTGTTACCTTTCTTCTTTGCAGACTGTATTAGAGCAACATGAGCAGAATGTCTCAGCTTCGTCAGCTTGGACAGAGAGACAGGGTCAGGAAATAATTAACTGGAAGCTGTGCGTATCTGTCGTCTGATGACCAAGAGTTAAAGGACACTTGTATTACATCCTAGACTAGATTCCTACCAGAAGATACTAGATACAGTAAAGGAGAGAGCCAGCTTGAAAGATGGAAACGATGTTGAAATGCAAAAGTGGCTAATGGACATCAAAAAAGAAACACTATGTGAAGAACATGCATTTTGGCATCGCGGCTGTTACCTGGTCGCGACTAACAAGGACCACATTCAGCGAGCCCGAGACCGCTATGAACATGCATTATTTACTGGGTCATACCCTGCCAAAGGTTGGATACATGTTGTTCAGTCTTGTTTTGAATGCTGGATTTTGGGGGACTTATCTAACAGCTGATTTGAGAGTTTCTCCAGCATTTTGTGTTTGCAGACTTTGAACAATGTTCATCCAGTGTCTTGACAGAAGAAACACAGTCTTGTCCCAGCGGCACGTACATGACCGTGTGAAGGGAAGACGACAGATGGGCTTGGTTCATCCATATCAGTGCTTCTCTTCTGTCCCATGTGTTTTCGCAGGTATGACCAGGAATAATGTGTTCATAGCGGTCTCGGGCTCGCTGAATGTGGTCCTTGTAGTTCGCGACCAGGTAACAGCCGCGATGCCAAAATGCATGTTCTTCACATAGTGTTTTTTTTTGATGTCCATTAGCCACTTTTGCATTTCAACATCGTTTCCATTCTTTCAAGCTGGCTCTCTCTTTACTGTATTAGTATCTTTGGTAGGAATGCTAGTCTAGGATTGTATACAAGTGTCCTTTAACTTTGGTCATCAGGACTACCGAGTACGCACAGCTTCCAGTTAATTATTTCCTGACCCTGTCTCTTTGTCCAAGCTGACGAGCTTGAGACATCTTGCTCATGTTGCTTATACAGGTCTGCAAAGAGAAAGGTAAACACCACCATGACATACACACCAATAACTTACACATACAATATGTAAGTAAAATGTACATACAAAAAATAGTCAGAGGGGCTTTGCAGTTGAACACCTGGAAACACAGCTAATGTGCTAACTAGCGTTAGCTTGGAATGCTGCATTACACACAGCCCGTAGAAACAACACTACCGGATTCGTCTGAATTATTTGGATTGTTCCTCTAATACCTGCAGATACTGACGTAATAACTGCAATTACATCACCACAGATAAACCTACAAATGCCTAGCACTGATTATGTACTGTACATGACTTGTTGGCACTAAGTACCTTTGTTCAGTACCCCTCGGATCAGGTTCCTATGTTCACTAGGAGCCAGGATAAGGAGTAAGCGTAAACTTTCAGTTATGCGCATAAAAAAATCCAAGATGGTGACTAACCTGTGCCATTCATCATCTGTACCGATTTCTAATTATCACCATGGATTTATTTTCCCCCCAAAAATGTTAGATTTGCCACTGTAGGCATGATCCTGGGTAATCTAGAAGTCAAAGATATTGAAAAAATAGTATTGGAAGGTCACCATTTTAAAAAAATCCAAGATGGCCACCATATTGGCTCTGGGGAATGGAATCATGGCATTTTCTGATTCGTTAGTCTATGAAGTTTCCAAATGTGGTTTTCCTATTCCAAAAAATAACGACTCATATTTCTGACTAGTGAACTGAGACTTACTTGCGTTGGCAACGTGGGTCCCTCTTCACACCCCACCCTTCCTTCTGCTTCCTCCCACCCCACCCATTGAGGGACAAATTCATCGATATGGTGAAGTAATGATGGATAGATGTTTATCCTCATCGTCATGTCATGAATCTGGGGTGTGTCAGTTACAAGTTTCTTGCAGAGCACTTGCCATGTCGGCTTAAGCGGCTCCTTCAGAAACATTGATAAGGAACGGCTGGCTGTTTAACAAGCCTAGTAGCTGCTTGGTAACTGAAACACACCGCTGGACATCTCAACAGCTACCTTGCTTGATAAATTTTCATATTACTTATAACCTGCTGGACCTGCTGATATGATTTCCCCGACATCTTTGTTCTATTGTTCCCTTCACATTTATATTTACCATTAAAAAAAAAAACACCGAAAAAAGGCCATTTTTTTTCCAATTAACACTTTAACTCTTAATCATGAGTATTTTCATTGTAAGTGAAAAACGGACCTTGTTAGACCACCACATCCACCCACGGGAACGAACTCAGCTTTATATATAGATATTTTTATCGATCTATGGAGGATATAAATTAAATCGCAGGATGGGACCATATTTGAACATTCACAATCAATTAATAGTTGGTATGAAAGCCTGTGTTGGCTTCACGGTAGAGCTGGTTTAAAATTGTAGGTCTTGAGTTTAAGCCCCTGTTCTTTAAATAACGACAGGTGGGTTTGACTCAGCCTGTCATCCTTCTGATGGTAATCAAACATGAGTACCAGCTTATTGTAAAATTGTGGTACTGCATTCAGCAGCACAGCTGATGCCATAGGCTCAATCTTCGTTTTCCTCTTCTTTTATTTTCTCCTCCTCTCTTTCCGTTGATAAGCTGATGTCCAACGTACGAAGCTTCTGCCCCTGCTTGACCACGATTTCCTCACTTTCCCCTGTCCTCAGCCAATCTCTCTCCACTCTGCAACCACCCCACCTTACTGATATCCCTCCTCACACATCCTCCCTTGTCAACCACAGTCTACCCGCATACAAATAATAAAATAATAATAATATTTGGTATGAATTGTAATTTATGTGGAAAGAAATAGGGGGTTACAGGAAAGCAATTTGATGTAAATTGCCAGATCTTTGTCCAATGTTAATTGTAGAATGGTTTCAATATTAGGGAGGATCCTGTAACAGATGCTGAGGTGGACTGTTATGTGCTTGCCTGCTGATGGACTCTGGCCTGCTTGTACATTGCTGATTTGAGCTGGGGAGTACTGCTCAAATCTGTCTGGGTTCTTCCCGACACCTTTGTTCTTTGTTCCCGTCCACATTTTTTGCTTAAAAAATTTTTTTCACAATTCTCTTTATTTATTCTATTCTGCTTTTCTTCTCTTTCATCTCTTACTCCCTATTTCCTCTCTTTTGTTATCCTCTCTCAGGGAGAGATGAATGCTTGCAGAAAATTTTCTGTAAGGCTCACTTGTGCTGTGCCTGGATGGTTTCTGTGGGAGCGGGAGTAGCTGCTGAAACAAAATCTGTCCAGGTTCTCCTGATGACTCCATTTTGGCTCTTCTTTCTTCGGGTGCCTTCCTGTATTCCATTTCATGTCCATGTTGCAAACCTGCAAGTTAAAAAAGGTAAAAACTTTATTTTTATGAAAAGAAGTTTTTTTGTTAAACGCCACTTGGGATTTACTGCCAGGGTCCAAGTTCTTAAAACAGCTCTTAGCCAGAGGTTTGAAAGATATTTTTGATTCTGTTTAGTTGATGGTGTGTGGTGGGTATACTATGTTGCTAGGAAAAATCTACATTGGAACTCTCGATATTTTATTTAATCAAGTGTTAAACATTTTGTGAACATCCTCACAGAAAGCAATTTTACAAGATTGCTGTTTTGCTGGATTGAGGGTTTCGGTCCAGAAAAACGTCACATTATCAGTCGCACAGGTTTCCTTCATTGCTCATGCAGATTTTTATCCTGTGACCCTGCCCTAAGCGTTTGATTGACACATGGGACAATATTTGTGTCGGGCAGGTTGGATAAACTCTTAAAATGGAGCACTTTTGCGGCCCCTTTCTTTGCTGCATGCTAGAAGGGATTGGAACTCGGTATCAGATAGGCAGCCTGGGTGTGCTTGACTCAGGCATGAGGCAAGAAGCAAAAAATTATTTTGATTGCTCTATTTCTGATGCTCTGGTTCGAACTGCAGCAGCCCACGGCAAAGGATTTACACTTGGGTGGTGTTTGCTTTGTAATGAAAGTTCAGGTAGGAATTTGTAATTTTCTTCGGGTGCCATCGATAACTCACCCACTCTTCCGGGATCTACATCCAGCAACTAATGATGCTGACTGGATGTTCAGTTTAAATCCACTCTGTGGATCTGAGGTAAGCATGCGCACATCTAAATGATGAACACCCTGCTTGAAACTCCGGATGACAGGTTTATAACTGGGTCACGATTTCAAACCCAGCCGAGACAGATGAGAAGTGAGTGTGCGTACCCTCGAGTTAGACTATCCTGCCAGTCGCCAGCAGAGAAAAACTTAGCTCTAACAAAAGGAAATTTTGGTTCAATGCACGCAGAGGTTTTTGAATTATTTTTTTCAACACTGTTCATGGTAACGACCTCGGTGCCCATATCTTCTTCAAGCTTGAATAACAAAGGTACTGTTGAAAGTTTACGATTTGCTGCCTTTTTTATTATTAATGAATGACATTGAGACTTTGTTTGTATTCTATATCAATGTGAACCAACACAACACTGCTGCCTTTTCTTACACATTTTGCTTCCATTTGGGTAACATCCTTGTAACTGATGATCCACCTTGGGGATCTCTACGGCCAGTTGGTAGGGGAATGGGGGTTCTGAGATGCCTTTAATTTACGCCTGAACGTTGAATGGGAAAAACTTTTGACGACACCTCCAAATTGCTCCAACTTCCTCATAGTATTCTCCTCTCAATTAAGCCAAAACACAAATATAAAAATCCTTTCAAAACACTGCCTTCTTATTAACCTCCTCTGTATATAATTGATGTTTATAACTTTCTTATTTATTCATTTTTCTACTTTTCTTTCTTTAAAGCTAACATTACAATAATCTTTCAAAATGTATTGTTTTCTTTGATTACATTTTTCTTTACCCCCTTTTAATCACATTTTTCAATATTAATATCAATATATTTTAACTATAACCTTTTGCCTTTGAATTCCCACAAATTCAACATTATCTTTCACCAATTCATCTTAAATTCCCAATAACCTTTTATTCTTTGTAGAGATAGTTTGTTACCTATTTATAATTGCTTGTTATCATAATACAACATCCTGAGACATATCCTTAAATATCTTCCATATTGATTTCAATAATAAAAATGTCTGTTCCATATTAAAGTAGATTAAATATTATTCACTATTCTTGTTTAAGTATTTGTAAAAGTAGTCAACATTAATAATTGTTGACAAGTCAAGAATTTGTGTGCCTGTATAAATAGTTTGTCATTTCAATACTCTTCTTTAATCATGTAAATAGCACAAAAAAGCTCTCTGAAATACCTCCACTCTTGAAAACTTGGTTTATTAATTAATATTGGATGAGCTTGTTTCCGAAGATGTAGCAAGTCTTATGTTTTTGTCTATTCTAAATTTTCCATAGGCTTTCCAAATTCAGCATTTTTTATTAATTTATAAAAGTCCTTCTCAAAATCATTTGAAGCAGTGTTCTCCTTACTGTGTTAAAATCAATATACTTTTTTAACAATGACTTTAAATTCTAAAATCCAAATTAATTTTCTTTCTTTCACCCAGCAGATAAAATATTGTCTCTAAATTTCCTTTTATTGTTAAACATAATTTCCTTTATTCATAAATGAGTAAGTAATTTTTCTGTGCTTGTCTTTTGTAAAATGATTGTTGATAACTGCTAAGCCTCATTCCTTCTTCGCGACTTTCTTTATTCAGGCGATATGTATATAATACTATATAAAATCTTTATTCTTGTTATGGGAATTCTTCTGGATATATTTCAATCACCTCAAAGAATATCAACTTTGAGCTTTATCTATTATTTTGAAAAAACTATAATGGTGTTTGTAAAACTTTTTCATAATTCTTTTCTTTTACCCATTTTAAGTCTTTCCATCAGGTAAAGCGTGAGACATAGCCCACATCCCATATAAAATTTATTAGCATCATAATACATTTCAAAGTTAAGAACTGTCTTTTAACTTAGTGAGGAAGATATTTTTTTCCTTTGATTTTAGCATATTCTCTTTTAACAGAACAGACTTCGTGGTTGATCAGAACAGACTTGAACAGAAATTCACCTCTGAGACTTCTCTATCATCAAAAGCATATCTACATCACTGATTAATTCCAATGGTGTTTGTTGTCATTTTTACAGCGCGTGCGCTGTATACAATTGCACCGAGTTTGAAATGTCCCCGGCGTCGTCTACCACGGTCTCCGGTGGTCCGGTGTCCCCCCCCCCCCACGTGCGCAAGGACAGCCAATGACGTCCCTCCGGTAGATGCAGTGCGTAACCTCAACGTTAAAATGGCGGACAATTGACGGAAATACCCGATATTTCAATGGAAATTTGTGAAACTAATTGTGTTATATATGTAAAAACCATTTAATTTATTGCTTGACGGAAAAAAACGAAAGAACGCTCCCCTCTATGTACGAACGAACGAAAGACGTCACTTCGCCACTATCGCATTTTCGCGCCGTCGCCGATGCTGAAAAGCTAAGTTCTTCCTTATGCTATCTTATTTTGCGGTCCCCTGCCAACGCATGTATCGAATTTGTGAAAGTAATGTGTATATATATGTGCAAAACATTTAATTTATTGCTTGCGGAAAAAAAACGAAAAACGCGCCCCTCATGTCACGAACGAACGAACAAGACGTCACTTCCGCCCACCTTCGGCATTTTCCGCGCCGAATCGCCGAATGCTGAAAGCTAAGTTCTTTCTTTATGCTATCTTCTTTCTGCGGCCCCCTGCCACGCTGTATCGAACGATTTCATTTCCTTCTGTTATAGAAAAGCGTGCCTTTATCACAATATAACAAGATTTTCATTTCAAATAGTAAGTAGCTTTTTAATTTGTTTTTTCAACACTGAAAAAGCAATAAATTGATATTTTTAACATTTAGTGTACTTCATTTGCTCACCACACACGCTGTAATGAAGGATATTCACTTACTTGTTACATTGCACTCCGAGCTAATCCTGGGCGGCTGATAAATTACTGAGCAGGCCTATAGCGAAATTTTTATTATGACATACTGTTCTAAAAATCTCAATACACTCAGCCAATAAAAGAACGTCAGTCTTAAATAAAATTTGTGATATTCTCCAAGGTTCTTTATATTAAACTTCTTGCCCAAACATTTGTGCTGAGTAAATCTTTATCAGCTTATATGACTTTTTATTTAAACTCGTCTATTAGAAACTTTCCTTTGATGAATTCGTGTTCTTTCAACCTCTCAAATGAATCCATGTAATCATAAGGATATATTCCCTTTGTGATAGGAGTTCAATCTCTCCTTGATTTGAGAAATGTTCGATTTGAGATTTGGAAAGTGTTACATATTTGATACCAGTTATAAGATTGTATAAATCGATGTGTCATAGAATCGAAGAGATAGGAGATGTAGGGATTGTTTTTGTGAATGACATGTAATTCCCTGCGCTAGTGTGAGATGGCTGAAATGTCTCCACTGTGTTTTACTCAAATCATTTATGAAAGACTGTGTGTCATTAAGTGAAGCATGATGTTGTGAGAAAGACTGTAATGAAAGAGGGAAGTTTAATGAGATTGATGAGATGGACTCTATATTTACCAGTGAGATGACAATGGTCCTTATCTTTGGACCGTCACTAATTTTCTCCTCACAAATATGACGGACAGCCTGTGGCTTGTCGAAATTTATTTATTAAGGACACTTGGTTTATAGGTTTTTCCCATACCTTACATAATGATACAGTTCTCTTTCCAAAGTCGTTTCACACTCCTTCAAGGCATCTTCTCTCTAAAGTTCTAACTATGTTTCATCACCAACAGTGGTGATGTGTATCTCATACACCATAGTGTATTCGCATATTTCTTTATGATGAGAATACTCTTTCTGGCTTTTCCATTCGTGGAGTATGTAGGGTGAAGCAATAACAGACCATAGAAAAGCATTTCATTATCATCTGTTTTGAATATAACAACTGCCTTTTTAAGCTTTATCTTTTTTGGTAAGATAAATATTAACGAGAAGCATTAAGAGGGTCTTCAGATTTC
Organism: Eptatretus atami; assembly: GCA_035128595.1. Taxonomy (NCBI): domain Eukaryota; kingdom Metazoa; phylum Chordata; class Myxini; order Myxiniformes; family Myxinidae; genus Eptatretus; species Eptatretus atami. The sequence goes on from CM068952.1 coordinate 75,220,112, forward strand.
AAGATGTGTATATCTAAAAAGCTTTTTGGTTTTTAAAAATAATGAATCCACTACCTACCACGCTATGATCAACATCCAGTTCTTGTCTTTGGAGTTGGATCATAAACTCACAAACTAGAAGATCTTGGAAATGATGTGATAAAAGTGAGGTTTGTTCCCAATAGAGGAGTTTCTTCATCACCTTCTCCTTGTCTATTCAATTTACTCCCATATAAAACTTAAAATATTTGATATGCTCATGTGTTTTTTAATTAAATTCGTTATGTTACTTGCGTCTTAACCATATCAACTACTCAATGATTGATGTCGGTGTTGGTTCTTTAAAGTGAAAACAATCAATTTATAAGTATGATATCCTGTAAAATGCTTCATCAGCGTTTAATGGAGTATCCAAGTATCCCTCTTCATTTCTTCTTTGTTTGTGTGATAGAAGGTTGCTTCTTGTAACTCTCTTTTTTAAGGCACCTTAGAGCTATATCACAATGGTTTTTGTTTCTCAATTCAAGTGGAAGATATTTGTTGGAGAGCTGTGAATGTGTGTTTGATTAGGTTTGGAAGGTGTTTGTTATAATATTTATATCATTGTGATTACAAACGTCGCAATACATGTATTCACGATATTTATGTGTATGAACTTTACTAAAATAACATTTTCTTTATTGAAAATTCTATGGTAAGCCACTTTTTTAGTTGTCTCTTTGAAGGATGTTGTTTAGATTAAGACCTTATTTTTCATTTTTTTTTTTTTATTTTCATCTTGTTTTTGTAATTCCTGATGAATAAATGACATAAGATTTCTTCTCCTTTAAATCATATAATTTGTAAGTCCAAGCGAACTGTAATCCATTGACATCAACAATTTTAAAGGTTCACTTAGGACCACCTCTTGCTACAACCATTTATAAAATGACTTTTTCCATCGAATATCATTCTTACGACATCACCAATGTTAAACTTTGATTTTTCTTAGATTAATCTCCTTTTCTTCTTTAATTTTGTAAATGTTTCTGTGTGGGTTTTCTTGTGTCGAGGAATGGACTGTATTATTGTAATTATCTACCAAATGTCCTGAATCAAAGAATACCCTTTTCTGATGTCCGAGTTCTGAAAAGGTTTTTATATACTCTCATTCAAAGTGTGATTAAAGCACTCAATAACAAACTGCCTTTCCTCATTAAAGGTGCTGTATAATATAACACCATTTATCTTTAAGAAATTAATAAATGTTATGTTATAGAACTTGTTCCTCATCAGTTCCATAACTTCTTTGGATTTCCTTTTGCTTGTTATTAAATATCTGTTTGCAAGGCTTGCATACACAGTATTACCTCTTGTTTTTCAACAAGGAGCACCCACACATAGTCTACTCCTCAATCTATACGGTTAAAGCATACTGTATCCCTTACCATTATTGAGTTTAATTAAGTCAGCGACCAGATGTTAATCAACCCCTTTGGGGAATATACCTTCCTTCTTTTAAACTTTGTGATTATTGAGTTTATGTATTTCAGCCAAAAGTTTATTGGTAGCATACTCTCAATCTCAATGAATCAATAGAGTTTAAATTTTTTATTTTTTTTTATTCCAAAGCCCAAAGTGTCCAATATCAGCACTGATCACTTCTTCACGATAAACCCATCAACTTTTTCTCTCAACGTTGATTTCTTTCAAACACAAATTATACAACATATTCTCATCCACTTGGTTTTTCCTTCCAAGGTCGGCTAGTTCCATAATCAATACCATGCGTAATACACATTAATTCAATCTCTGTTTTAGTTATAGACCAAGGTTTAGGGATTGTTCGCCCTCATCTAATCTATCCAAGTTTGTGCCGGGACACAGAAAGAAATACCCTGGTAGATGTAATTCCCCCGGGTATTCCAGTTGTTAATTTAGCTCCCCGATAAAAACTTTTGTATAGCTCCATCCACTTCTATGCTTAGAGATGAGATTGACACTTTTAGAGCCACACACTAAACATAACCCCTTTGATAAAACTCTATTATTTTTACTTTCAACATAATGAGACATGTTTAGTTGTTTTCTTTTTACATTTGAGGACCATAATACCAGGTGGGGTTGGACTCAGCCTGTCATCCTTTCGAGGTCGCAAAATGAGTACAACTTTTGACATGGTATCCTGCGTTGAGTGGCGACTTGTCCAGGATTCGTGCGCAATAGCCCAGGAGGAACTGCTTCGGCGCAGTAACGTTTGCACAGGAGTATAGTCCCATGGAAATGGAATTTGGAGACAAAACTTATTTATTTATCACAAATGATTAACAGATCCTTGCATGAAGAAAATTCTTCTTTTGATTTTTCTTCAATCATTTGTTAATACAGCCCTTAATATCATAAGCACTTGAAGAATAACTGTCAGATTTTCATCTCTCATTTATTGGGGTTAAAATCAATTCATGACAGTTATCATCCACAGTAGTATCTTTCATTTATCTTATAGCACCACCTATTAAAATATTCTCATTCAACTTATCTTAATTTTTAAGGTCTTTTATTCTTCACACCGAAACCCTCATTTTAATCTCAGTATCTAACCTAAAATTCTTCATCTAATTTTCTATTTTTTCTTTCACTTCAACTTCAGCCTAACACCTTATCAAACCTGGGTGTATCTACATTATTACCTTTTAAAATACTTCTTACCCGAACTTTTCTATTTTTAAACGTTTTTTTTTCTTCTTCACCTAAAATACTTTCTTTATCTTTATGTCTAACCCTTGAAACTCTTCCAAATAATTCATGTAACCTTCCAAATTTCATCTTCAATTTAATATTTTAATTGTGTTTCCTTTTCATCCATCTCATCAACATCCCTTCAACCCTTGAACCCACTTTCACCCATGAATTATCATACATATTATTCATCTGGATTTCTTGATAGTCCTGTATCAAATTTTTTTTTACAACAGGAAAACGAATAAATTTATTCTGGAATTCTAAAAGAAAGCCTTTGTATTCCATCAACTTTAAAAAACCTTTTCATTTTTTACATTCAGTTAAATCCAAACTTGTTGGATTTATTAACATCAGGAGAAGCCTATCTTTTATTGAACCCCCCCCCCCCCCCTTTCTTATGTTGTAGGAAACATATTTATTGAAATACCGATACCCTTTTCTTATATGCTATGTTGGACGCGAATGATAAGTTTCTGAAGCCTTTTGTGTCATTTATTGCTATCAGAAATATATGGCAGATTAATTATTGTGAACAGGACCCCCCCCCCCCCCCAACAATCGTCCCAAGTTAATCATTTTGTATTCTTACTTATTATATATATCCATGTTTCTTATTGTGTTTCGTGATATAAATATGGCAAAACCATTATTGATTTTCCTTATTAAATTCTTTCTATTTGGGTTGTTTGCTACGTGCTTCACAAAACTCAATTCTACGGCACTAATGATAATATTCTTCCTTAGGAGACTGATTTAATTGCTTCCAGGTCTTCTCGAGTAATTTTAAATTGACCAATTTATACCCTAAAATCAATCATATCATATCGCCCGTTGTTCTATTTCTCATAAAACGATACGCCCTTCATTTATAAAATTTTATTTTAATTGGAACTGTTGAATTCTGTTATGACCCGGAGATAAAATCAACACTGTCTGTATCTTCTGGAATTACACAGCCAGTTTATTTGAGATATATATTGTGAATAATCACTTAATACTCACAAGTCATTCGCGGTCATCTGGCTTGGATGGTTTTATTAATTTATAAGCATTTTTCATGTTAATATTTTTTGTCTGTACTATATTTCTGTTGTTTCAGCATTGTGCCTTCTGTATACAATTTGACAAATCAATATCTAACTTTGGTTAGAACGTTAGATAAAGGATCGAAATCTTTTCCACATAAGTCATGTTTCGGATTATAAAAAATTTCTTTACTTTAGATTAAAAAATAACTTCATAATATTTCATTATTGTTGAGTTGAAATAACACATATAGACAAATTGACCCCAACATTTGTATTCAATTATTCGACTATGAAATGTTTGATATACACCATTCTGTAAGATTTCATGACTTCAAGAGGTGGTGGAAAACCATAACTGTTCAAAATTTAAAAATTTGTCCCTCAACTATTCTGAATACAAACTCAATGAGAACCTTTCCCATTATACTATCTGCTAAATTCAATAATAATATTCTTTTGTGTTTCTTGGCAACTTAGTTAAATTTCAACTCTCAGACAAAATAACCACATTATCAATTCTTTTTATTTGAACACCATTTGCCAAGTTCTAATATTTTGATAATTGTTATCTTCCCAAATTACTTGAACCATCATCAATACTTCTTTATTTATGAGAAAGATTAATCCATTACCCATTTTAGTTAATTTTCACCAGTTTGTGTGATAGAAAAAACCTGTCTCCCAATACAAATCTTGCTTTATCAGTAGGCTTTTCAAAGTTTTTCAGCAAAATTTTACAATTTACACCACTTGCAACTAATTTGTTTCTCAACTCTTTGTTATCTTTCATTCTCTTTTTGCGGCTTGTATTGAAGCCTTGCCTTTCATTTAGCAGTTTTTCCGCTGTGGAAAATACACTAGTCAAAGCTCGCCACTGCACCAAGACCTGCAATAAAAGATGGGAGAGGGATATAATAATCCTCTACTTGTCTCCTGACTGAATATTTCATTTAACATCGGTTTTGGACATTTTAATTTTAAGTGCTGACCAGTCTTGTTCAAAGGTTTTTACCTGTTCTCTTGGTGAGCAAAAATCAATTTCTTACAGTCGTTTACTCTGATATGTATTACGATTAATCATGCAAGCGGTTTTGGATTTTGAAACATAAATTTGGAGTTTATTTATGATTGATTTGATTAAACCTGTACCCGAGTTGGCACTGTTTTAATACTCATTTATTTATCAAAAAATTTGTTGCGACTATCATACACCATTACTCTATATTAATCTCCATGTCTGTTTTTCCAAAAGCAAACGAATATGTAATACTTCTTCACTCTTCTCTTTCAATGATACAGGGAAGTACCTACTCGATTAGAGTTTAATGTTTCCTTTTGAGAATTCATGTCCAATGGAGATTGTATGTAAGGCTTTTAAATGGCAAAATATAGTTAGGAATTTTTAGGCAAATTGTATTGACCATTTGTGAAAAATGCTACCAAAAATTTCCTTAACGTATTCATTCGGCATCTACTAACACCTATCAATTTAGTGCAAACCCCAAATCCTTGTGGAAAATTCTGGGGACCCAATCAAAGTTCGGTTGCTCAGAGGGCCTGCGCGAAAATCGGAAAATTAAACTTTTGCCAATATTGATTTTGTGGGATGTCTAACGTAGGGGTTTTTTGGGTGCTTGAAATTTATTTCCAAAACCATTATTTTTGAGAAAAACATCCTTGATCATATAGAATGTATTTTTAATTGACATTTTTAACAGAACTGTGCTCATAGAAATGTTGCTTCAGTCACCTTTTTACACCTTATTCATCAACTCCCAGTATCATTGCCTACTCCTCTTGTCATCCAGCTGGTTTATGTTCAGGCAAGAGTTACCATGACAGATGCCGCAAGCAGAAATACACTGTGACTCTTGCTTTTTCAGTAGCACCTGAGTGAGCTGCAGTCCCTCACACAGTTGCAGCTGGCAAACGTTCAGGAGATAGTCTGGTTAGCAATGGGGTTGTAGAAGGGACTGGTTTGCATATCCTTGTCAGCTTGATGTTTGCCATCCATAGTCCCGGGCATCCAACGATGACTTTGCAGCTCAGCCAGTCTTGTCTGGAGGTAAGCTCGGGAGAGAGTGCGTGCTGCAGCTCCTGTTTGTTCGGGGGGGTTTCTCAGGTTTTATGCTCCCAGTAGCAGCTCGCTTGCTGAAGGATGTCGAATCTCAAGTCTTCAAGTTGCTTTGTGGATTTACCATGGAACATGGTTGAAAAGTTCACGAGCCTGCTTGTAATGATATCACCTTTTCAGCTCGGAATGTCCATAACCACGGTCCGATTGCCCTCTCTGCTTTCATCAGTCTTGCAGAGCTTTGCTAGCAAAGTGGTTTGCTAACCAAAACATTGGCAGACACTGGTATCGCAGCCAGAGAAGCTGTCAAGAAGATGAGATACCTCCGTAACTCTTGGGGGGCCTCCCGGATCTTCTGACATCGTAAGATGTTTCTTGCTTGTGTGGGAAGATCGGATGCGTCTGCAACATGTGAATAGCATAACCAGGACGTCTGTGTCTCAGCCCTTCACCTCGACAGGGACTCTCTTGCCTCATCTAGAGCTTGCGCGGATGATGGAGGTGTCGGCATCATCGGAGCATTGCTGTACACTGATTCATTCTACTAAATGTCTCAGCAGGAGCCAGAACGAGCTGGCTTTTGTTGTTCTTGTTATCGAGAACTTTTCTCTTGCAATTTGATTTGGGGGGAAAAAAACTTTGCAATGACTTTTCTCTTTCCAGTCTCATTTAGTCTCCCGATCAACGCCGCATCGCCCAAAGCTCGAATGTGATAATTCCATGGGTGGCCTTTATTGGCAGACTTTTGAGGAGCGTATGCTTATCCAATCCCGGAACCACCACAGATGAAACACTCAAGCCAGGTTCAGTCCACCACCTTGTCATCCTGTCCTAAAAAATAAGAATTTTTTTGTAAACAACAGGACAGGACATGAATGTGACCAACAAAACAGACGACACACATACAGTGATGTGTTTTAACATTAAGTAGTGTCCACTCTACGTTGAATATATTAACTTTCTATGAGTCCGGTACACAATGAATTTTATAGCTAAAGCTCTTAGCTACGCAGCTAAACAGAGAATGTCTACGAGCATGAGACAAGTATAACCAACAATTTATAGCAGTGCGTTTCAAATGTTGTATGCTTGGTTTCAGCACAATTTGAACAGTCTGAATCAATGAGCCAAATCACAAAAACACAGTCTGAGATATTCAAAATGTATCATATCAATATTTATGGGCCAGATTCATTTTTCTCAAATCTAATGGTTGGAATCAATTCAGCACCCAAAAACCCTAGTTAGACATCCCACAATCAATATTGGCAAAAGTTAATTTTTCTGATTTTTTCACGCAGGCCTCTTGAGCAACCCGAATTTGATTGGCTCGCCCAGATTTTTCCACAAGGTTTGGGTTTTGCACTAATTGCTAGGTGTTAGTATGGCACCTTAGTATGAGTGAGAAATTTACGGTAGTGAGAAATATTTTGCTAAGCAATTTTTTCACAGGTGGTACGAATACATTTGCTAAATTCCCTAACTAAATAGTACAAAATGGGTTCTTTATTACCGTTGCTTTCACACACATTTTTCAGTAAGATTTGTTAGGCTTCGGCATTAATCCTTTTTATCCCAATCAATTTCCATTGTCTCGTGCGTAAAATGTTCCATCCAGAGATCCCGAAGTTGTTTCACCTTGGCATTTCACTCACGCATTTTCTTGATAGTCAGCACATTAGCATCTGATTTCTTAAAAATGAGCCACAGGTATGCGTGCTTTCCTTCCAGAAACACCCAATGTCCATGTGGTAAGTGGTTAGGCTCGTTTAATGGTAGTTGGCATCTTCTTTTAAGATGATCATTAAAGCGGTTTCTTTGAGTTAATTTTCTACTCACATCTCCATGTTTTAGATTTAGGGAGTATATTCCCTAATATACCAACTTATCTCATCGATAACAAAGTTATTTTGAGTGCCAAAGCATTAGCACACCAAAAAGCATCTTTATTGTCATTATCATTCTTTGTTAGTGAAATCTCATTTCAAGTCCTTTACGGGAACTTTATCTAATCACAAGATCCAAATATACCTTTAAGGGGGGACTGCCACCGTAAAACTATGTTTTTGCTTTTGTATCATATGTATGACATTGCCATTTCTTTGGACTATCACAGGGTGTGCATTTGATCTCTCTCTG
>CM068952.1:75237781-75255855 GCA_035128595.1 Eptatretus atami
TTTATTTTATGTTTCCCAAGTATTCAAAGCTAATTTAGTCGCCAAAATACCCATTTTCCTTCGATTTTCAACGTTGGGATTTAGGCCACTGTTATCGACTACGAAATATGAAAACAGAATTACAAAATATCTTTCCGTTCGTTCGTGCGAGCCGGTAGAGTGAAACCGCGTCATCCTGCACAACCTCCACCATCTCAATCAGCATACCAGGCCGCGAAATCTTTATTGGCTTATAACTCGACGGTGCAAAGTCACAAAAATTAAACACACACATCATCGTGCAGGTAATAATATCAGGCATCCGGCGATATAAGTTAGAAAGGTGGAATAAACTATTTTGGTCGCTAAAGGGGCCCGAGCCGTTGCGGCCTAACACTATCCGAGGCGTGGCTCCGGGCCATGAAGCCGCGATTTCTCTAAACACTCATAAAATGACGATACAAAGTCCGAAAACGTCCCAACATACCTCAAATGTCCAGGTCACGTTCCTTGCTAGTGGGTGAACAATCCAACGCTTGGCGAATTCTGCTTCGCAATGATAGGAAGAGCCGACATCGAAGGATCAAAAAGCGACGTCGCTATGGACGCTTGGCGGTGGAGACCATGGCTTGGGAAGCACGGATTCTCAATTTGAATTGTTAACCTATCATCTTTAATAGAACTAATAAGACCAAAAAACTTTAATAGAGATTAAAAAAAACTATTCTTGTATTTGAGGAGCATCTTGGCCTGGTTGACTAGAGCAGCTCGTTTTGTGTTACGTAACTTACGTTCAATGAAAAAAGTGGGGGGACAATCGATATGTTGTCCCCCCCTTGATAAAAAGTGGGGGGGATGTCCCCCCCCCGTCCCCCACCAATCGACGCCCATAAATCCAAATGATAACCCAGTTGCGAGGGGCTGCTAATGGTGACCTAGTTGCAGTTGAGGCCCAGTATCATAGGAAGAGAAAAGTGCTTCTCCTCGAACATTAATGCATGAAACATAGCAGCTAAAAGAAGAATGAGTACAGCTACAGAAGATGATGTCCACACAAAGGCTATTCGGCATCTCATAAAAGGGTCAAGCCCCGAAATAGAGTCCAAACAAGTATTTGTGCTCACCATACTCAGAACATACTACTGGAAACTCTTAGAAGATACTGATGACGATGACTGCGATACATACACCTCACAAAACAACTTATAATTGTAAAAGAAATGCCAACTCTGGCATTCATTCAACAGAAAAATGGCTCTGACCTTGTCTGCTCAAATGATATTGTTGTGATTCTCGGAACTGCATGCATCCAACAGATAGTGGTCTCAAGACAGTTATTCCATTAATATACGTGTAGATAGTCCCTTCCCTTTTGTCTAGCGGGACAACAGGGGCGTGCATTGCGAGGATCTCATAGCTAGGTTTACATCATTTCTTCTTCATTTCATTTCCAACGTCATTTCTACTCTTCTTTTCTGATTATTCCTGAGGTAAATCTGAGCCACGTGTGCCCTTCGCTGTGAGATGTGTCCTCAGCAAAGGGCCAGCAGGCATTACACCCACACCCCTCCGTAGAAAACACAGCTTGCCAAATGCACACGCAGCGGTAGTTTCGGTCCAATGGATGGGAAACACACCCAGCACGACACCCACGCTGCACGGAATGCGTACCGAGGCCGATAACAGAAAGGCAACCCCACGCCACGTTGTGCGGGATGCGAGTGCGCAAGGCGCAAGCGGCGCATTCCTTTCAACCCATTTCTGGACTAATTATATCGATCGGGTTTCGTCCCGCGCACACGATAGCAGAATCGGGCGAGTGCTGGCCACGTGCGTAATGGCGGATCGGAACGGAAGATGTTGTACGGAACGTGCTCTCAAAGGCAGACCCGTGCGCCGCTCGCGATACTTTGTTATCGTACAGAGCCGGGCACGAATGGGCACATCTTACTGTCAGTGCATGGGTTTGCCATAACATCTTACCTTCTCGCCTCTACGGCCAGCAAAGCTGCGATCGGGTGGAGGCATGTTGTACAGCTCAGGCCACGTTGGCGCACACGGAGCGGGCACATTGACCAGCACAGGTCGGGGCGCCCGAGCGTGCATGCGGGACCGACACTGCCCTCGGCCAGTCATCAGGGCATGGCCTGGGGGTTCTTGCAGGGTGATTCATGGCACGGAGTTCGGTGTGGGCAATTCGTATCATGTCGTGAGGTCGGAGCAAGATATTCTTGCGGCGTAGGGTCATCTTGCCGGAAATGGAATGCGGCGGTTTCTGGCCATCGCAGCCGGGCCATGCAGGGGATCGGGGCCAATCAGAGCGCCCGATTCGGGTGACGACACCGAGCTTCGGGGTGGCCCCCCCGCCCCGCGCTGAGGGGCCTATAAAGATCCGAGCAGATCCTCCTCCTCTCTCTCTGCCCTGCCTCTCCCGCTCAAACTGGACTTCGACTCTGCTTTCTGTCGTCATCACTGGACTCCTCCTCTTCTCCACCCTCCCAACTCAAGCCCCCAGTCTCGACGCGAGCTGCCCAAAGGAAGACACGACACGCCAGCTGTCAGGGGGGTACCGCGCCACGGATCATTCCCCCCAAACGTATTGGTGGCGCGTTCGGGTACCGCGTATTAATTATTCAAAGGTACCGAGAGACCGTCGCCTCAACTCCCCTCCTCTCTTGCTTCAATTCCTCTTCATCAGGTTTTCTGTGTCTGTGTGTGTGTGTGCGTGTACGTGTGTGTGTGTCCTGGTGCCTGTCTATGTAAGTGAGCCTGCAGAAGATCGTTATTATTATTTTTGTGTTAGGTCTGCTCTGCGTCCGCTTTCATAAGTTGCTTGTTTATTGCCACACCACACCTTTCTTCCCTATCTCTGCTTGCACACCCCAATAAATCTTGATCGTACCACATACCTTTCCTCACCCATTGTTAATAGATTATTATTATTAGAAATGTTCCCAGCTCGTTTTTGTCTTTTCCCTCATTGGTCCAGCATGGTCCGAATCCTAGCTTAGCCGGGACTTTATTCCCAATGATCCGTTCCTCTTAGCTGGTACGTCCTTGGCAGTGTCGCTCGGCTGCATCCGATCCGGTAAAGTGATCTGGTTCGGACAAGGCGTACCGAGGGCATGTTACCCGGTAATTAAATCACGTGGTTATTTTTAGGTAACCGGATTAACTAGACGGAGGACCCTAAGTCACATGGTTGAGTTATTGGCATCCACGGTCGGTTTAGCGACCCGCCGCGTCACGGAATTATCCATGTGCGACGGCCTACAATTCCGGGGAGTTTGGTGGGAGCCGAGATAGCTTCCCCCCCCCACCCCCCGGATTTACAATTCGTATCATGTCGGGTGGAGGCATGTTGTACAGCTCCGTTGGCATTATAATGCTTACAAACATTACATTACAAACCGTTGGCATTACATTACAAACAAGAGCCTTACACAGACACGAGTGTAAGTGTGCTTGGTGGTCTTCTCACCCGACCCCCGGCCAGCAACAATATATACATATATGTGGATGAAGCCCTTCTCAAAGCAAATCAACAGGCAAGAGAACTTCCTTCTGCTGAGGACAAATTCATTGAGCCTGAAACCAGTGAAGATGTTTATTCAGTCAGTGAAGAAGCAACTGTGCATCATGCAGTTGGCATCTTGCACAACCGACTGGCTCTCACACATAAGCAAGATGGCAAATACCACTTTCCTGGGGAGGCAAAGCTATATGCACAGAGATAATTTGTAGACCCTTTGAGGTCCAAGGCTATTAGGTGGATGATGGATCACAAATGGTACAAAGATGGAGAAGACATTGACACCAACACACGGTGCCTGAGCATTGTCTGTGATATTACAACACTATCAACCTCAATCACATCACCCAAGCATTTAGGCCTGGCATTGTTCCTTCACCACAACTTCGGAAGCAGGAAGCTGATTGATATCACGAGTGCCCTGGGGCATTACATATCCTACACAGAACTACGGACATTCATCACATCGGCACCGTCCATGTGGACTCTCAACAACAACCCTCAGAGGTGAATGCATACATCCCACCAGAGCTTGTGCCAGTCGCCAAGAGGCCAGTTAATTCTGCCAAAGCAACCCCATGGCAATCAGCAGCTGATAACTGGAATCACAATGAATACACTATTGATGGGAAGAAGACAACACATGCAATGACCAGCATTCTGATACAGCCAATGACAACTGAGCAGGTGTCCGCAGATGCATTAAAACAAGAGCCTCAGCGAATACTAGATACACCAATACACTTCAAGGTATGTAAAACATGAAAAACACTTGGGCCATTCTGATATTGAACCATCAACACAGTATGGCTATGAGAAGGGAGAGGATGGACTATTGAGGTCCAAAATAATGACACGGAAAGTATCAGCAACAGAACTGCTCAATGATATTGTATGTGACTGTTCTGCAGACTCCTGCATTGCCAACTGCTCCTGTTACAAACGCAACCAACCATGCACAACATCAAGTTCATGGGAGTCTGTCCTTAATGACTGAAATCTACCGATGAAATTATCTCACTAAGGAAGCTTATGACTTTCTTGATCACCAGGAAGACACTGACTAAGATGTCATTTGTTGAGTTAAGCATCTAAATTGACTAATTAATCATTCAGAAGGTTGAATTGACTATTGGCTATTGAGTGCAGCCTGTGGCTGCTGGTTGCATCATTGGTTGGGATGCGGCTTTTTGCCGCTGATGCAGTGTCCCCTTACCAGTACACTGGTGCTCATTTTGCCGACCTCGGAAGGATGACAGGCTGAGTCAACCCCCTGGTGTATTAATTCAGCAAGCCGGGGCTTGAACTCAGGATCCTGGGATCCCAAGCCGCCGCCCTAGCCACTAAGCCAACACCAGGCTTTTAATTGACTATTAATGCCCCAAGATGAAGAGGTAGAATTTCATTCTTACATTCTTAAAAACTGGAATGAAAAAGTTAATGTTTCCATCTGACACCGACCACATACCTTACTCAAGAGGCGAGGTTGGCAAAACCTACGATGTTCAATAAAAAGTTTTATACTTCTAATCGTGTTATGTAAAATGAATATTGTGTTAAATGTGTGTGTTACAAAGTGTACTTCCAGCAATACATCGCAATAATTTGTGTGTTAAAATAAAGTGAAGGTTTCCCAGATGGAGACCTGTATTTATACATCTTATTTGTCAATTTTGTGCATTATAAAACAGGAGAGAACCATTGAATGCACAAAATGTAGAAATAAAGAGTGGATATAAGCAGTATTTCTAACATCAGGCAAATCAATAAATGATGAATGAGAACAAAATACTGTATACCATTTAAATGATTGATCCCCACATTTTACACATGAAAATCCCAGCTCTTGTTACCAGATTTCCTGTGATACCACTGCACCTCTGTGACGCCATCTCGAACACTCCCTACATTGAATTGAGTTCCTTCCAATTCCTTTTCCACATATTGAAGAAGGCAATCATCTGCTTTCTTTCCTCTCTCCTTCTTTACAACGCACCATTACCTTCGTTTTGTTAATGTTGACATATGACCTTTTCGGTTTTTCACATTATTGCACTTTTCCATTTTGAAACATCTCTTTTGCTTCTTTTTCACTTTCAGCAACCTTTCCTTTTATTCTCAGCAATTCTTCCATCACTGTTGCAAACAGTGGAGCACTTAAAAACTGATCCTTGTTGTAATCTACCTTGACTTGCGGCAGAACAGTGAGACAGAGCATCCGCTCTGAGTCTTGGAGGTCGGCGGTTTGAACCTGAGCCCAGTTGAGTCATATAAAAACTTTAAATGGGGTGCGTGCTGCTTCCTTGCTTTACACATTTGGTATTTAAAGTATAGAGCATGAAAAAAACCCAAAGGTTGGCATTTGGCATCCAGGATGAGAAGGAAATTCTTCCTCGATTGCCCCGCTGAGTGCGAAGAGAAAAGTAGTCATAAAGATGACGTTGCTGGTACCCAGAGTGCTTTGGGAAGTGATGCCACTTCTCCCAATCTCAGCACCTGTGTTTGTGTGAAAATAAAGTCTGGTGTTGTCATGTATCTGTCTGCATGTGTTCATAATTTATGTTACAGATCCTCCCACAAGCAATAGAACCTGAAAAAAACAAAAACAAACAACAACAAAACGAAACATTTCAGTGCATCCGAAGTTGAAGTTGGTCTTTTTCCATAGGTGCTGTTTTTTTTGATACTGCTCCATGAGTACTTTTGCAATTTCTTAAGGCACGAGGTGCCTTCTGACTTCTGAGAGGCCATTCAACAACTGCTCTTAGTACTCGATCCTTTACTTTCACGAGGTCAACAAAAACATAATACAGTTTAGGCTACTTTACTTTCCCAAAACCTCTTTTGGCATTGCCTCAAAAATAAATATCGTTTCAGTTGTTGATCTTCCTGCCATAAAACCAAACTAGTTATTGTCTCTACAGTATTTACAACTGTTCTTAGTCTTCTTTCAACCACCTTTTCAACAACTTTCAATGCATACTCAATTAGTTTAACTCCCCTGTAAGAGAAACATATTAAAGGGTGTCCCTTCATCTTAAACAAGGACACAATAGTGCTATTTGGCTAATCTTCAGGGATCACTCTTCTTCCCAGACCTTCCAACACAATTTGTCATTCACTTGATTTCTATATCTCCATCCACCTCTATCATTTTGACGAAGAGTCCAGTTGGATCGACTGCCATCCTTTTCTTTAATTTTCTCACAGCCGATTCAAATTCTTCTTCACAGATCTCTTCTTCTCGAGTCGAGACCTTCAACTTTCTTACAATCCGGGTAATTCACCAAATCGTTTTCTTCATTCAACAGCCTTTCAAAGCAAGCTTTCCATTCCTTATCAATATCAACTTTTTCCCCGAGCTAGGAGGTGTCCGCTTTGGTTTCTCAAACAATTAACTTCCACTACATTTCTTCTCTCCTTTATCATCTGCCTGGATATTTTGAAAATTTTGTTCTTGCCCTTTGAAGTGCTTAAGCTTTTTCCCATTCTTCATAAAGTTTGTTCTTTGCTCTCACTATTTCCTTAATCAAACATAATCTTCTTCTGTTCAAGTCTGCTTCTGGCAAACATTCCCCTTCTTTACCATCACTCCTAAAGCCCCTGTCACACCTTGACGATTTAGCCAGCGTATGGCAACGTATCAAAATTTATCTAAAACGCTGGGTACGCTGAACTATTGATGTTTTTTTTTCCAGTTTTGGGCGTATAATAACGTGTTGGACGTATGCATAACGTATTAGTAATGTACACAGAACGTTTCGATAACATAGATAACTTATACCAACGAATGCTTAGCGTGTTGTCGGCGTTCAAACTTATGCCCAACGATAGTCTAACTTATGCATAGCGCGGCAGCGTATCCGACGATCACGTGGTGTAGCCTATTAAAAGGCTGCCGTCGACAATTCAAATCATAACCGCACTAGACATCGAAGTGTCAACATCACCGTCATGCCGAAGAAAACTTCGAAGAATGCTGCAAAGAAGTCTCCTGGCCGTGGCCGTGGACGCAGACGCAAGGAGGATCCATCATCACCCACACTCTCATCACACTCACCTCTGACGGAGAGGATGCTGGTTCTACCAACAACCATGAGTTCCACCATGAGCTGGTCATACATGCCAAATGCCGTCGCCTCCCGATCCATGGTCTCACCCAGTTCCTTCTCCTCCGTTCACCTCTTCTTCTCCTGGATCTATTGGCACGCAACTGGTACAGTGTCAAATCGATGAGGTCATGTTGATGTTGGAGGACAGCTAGTAGGTATTGTCGTCTCAGCCTTGCCAGATCCTCCATCTCTCGGATGACATGGACATCTACTCACCATGGAGTCTGCAACACTGACGGGTTCCTCCTGTGAACCCCATTTTTATATACCAATTCCCCTAAACGCTGCCAATACGCCATTATACGGTAGCTGTAAGTTAGAAACACGTTCAGTAAGTTCTGTGGTCGTCCGGAAGACGTCAAATACGTCTACATACGTCAATATGCGTTGGAGATACATTACACATAGGTTCAAAGCACGTTATTCATAGGTTAGAAATAAGTTTCGGGTACGCTAGACATTACCTCGACGTATTTCTACTTATGAGTAACTTACAAGTAACGTGTGTCGACGTGTGTCAACGATCGCATAACGTGCCTACAACTTATGGCCAGCGTATGCGGAACGTGTGAGTCATACGCTGGCATACGTCGACAAATTTTGAGCATGCCCAATTGTCGACGAGCTCGGCGTACTACGACGTATGCCAGCGTGCTTCAGCATGCTCTTAACATATACAAAACTTACCCATAACGTATTCGACGTGTGCCAGCGTATTCGCCAAATTTTTCATACGTCGGCATACGCTGGCTAAAACGTCAAGTTGTGACAGCCCTTAAAGGATGGAGTTATGGTGACACTGCACAGAATATGTAATCTTAATGCCATCTTTACTGAAAAGTCCAAGGTCCCAAATCTCTGCATTCTCTTACCCACCCTTTCCACCATCACATATTGATCTCCACTCTACATTAACTTCTTTGCCACTAAGATTGAGACGTTTCTAGTCAATTTTAACACATCCACTGAAATTATACCTAATGGAATTGTCACTGTAATACTCAATAACTGTGCTTTGGCCTTATCCTTTCCTCACTCTTCTCCAGGGGTGCGTTGCATTAGCAAGTGGATTTTTATCACTTGCCGAGCCAGCGGTTCTGTATAAATAACTTTACAAGCTGCTTCCCACATCGCTTGGCAAGGGGAGCAAGTGATTAAAGGGGTTGCTTGGTGTGCATTAGGCAAGCTGCTTGAGAACGGAACACCTCCATATGTTAGTAAAAATGGCAGCCGTAATCAAATTCAAAACGATTGGTGGCTATTTCTCTAATTTCCTATCACAGACAATATTGAAATGTCAACGTGTATTACATATTTTTATTCTTACTTCTACTTTTTATCTTAATTCTTTAAAAATGCACAACCCTGCAAAAGCCCTCAAGCAAGCCGCTTGCTGATGGAACACACCCCTGGTATTTCTAAGATTGTTTGCTGCCTTCATATTGGAATGTTGCAAACATCACCCCTTATTCACAAGAAGGGTTCCAAGTATGATTCACTCAATGCAATGCAATGGAACCTCTCATTGCTGGAATCCTCAGGCATTATCACTTGTCCAACTGTTTAATCTCTGCTCATCAGTTGGTTTGTCCCATGGACATACTGATTCTTTTTACCCAATAATGAACGGATACACTAAATGTCGAATGAGAGATTAGGACCATCTCCCAAGGTTTCTTTCGTGTTTGGCACCCAGCCTTCCCTTCGGCTGAGAGTTCCCTGCTAATGGTATTCAGAGATGCATCCTGTAATCGTTATCCGATTTTCTCTGTGTGCAGAAATCACAGGTTGCTCTTCATGGCATTCTGTCTCGTGATGTCCCTCTTGAGGTTGGTTGGTATCCCATGACAAGGCAGCAATTTACAACCGATGTTATTCTTGGTCTACATTAATGACCTCTCCTCCTCTCTGGTAAATCCTCTGTACCATGACTGATGACTCCACCCTGTGCAGCACAACTTAGCACACTTGTGATAAGCAGGCTACCATGGTATCCATCTCTGCAGATTTGAAAACAAAGGTCATTATTCAGCAACCTGGAATAATGTACATCTTTTAACAAAGAAAAATCATATGCTCTCATGATTGTCTCTTCACAAGGATCATCTTTCAAACACTTGAGCTTATTTCAATGACCAATCCCTGGAAGATATATAATGTGAGATTGTGGAGCTCCATCTTTGCAATGCAGACCCACAATCTCACATTATATCATGAATTTTGGTAGCTACATCTCCAAACTTTGTGGAATTGGCATCATCCCAGTCGGAGGCCCAGTCACAAGGTCTGCTTCTCATCACCAAAAGCAGGTTGGTGGACTTTAAGTTTTCTATTTCCTCCTTTCTGGCCTTGCTCCTCACATACTTTCATCCCTTCGTCATCTTCGAGGTTGTGTGTGTTTCCAAGTGCGTTGGTAGGTCAAATTGGCCTTCTAATCTTTGCCATTAAAAGGTTGGCAGGATAACCTATAAGTATGCACACTCGTCTCTGAGCCGTCTAGTCTGGGTTTGAATCTTGGCCCAGCTTTAAACTGTCACCACAGTATTTCTCAGACAGGGCAATTCATCAATGTGTGCACTGTCTCTCCAATGGCATCCCGTCTGCTGCCATTAGTTGGCAAATGTTAAAGATCCCACGGTAAGCTGAGTGAAGAGTAGGCGAGTCATTACCGATACCCTGGCTAAGTTCCAAATTATTGCCCTGACTACCACTGGAAATGCAAAAGGTAAACTACCCAGTGTAACCCTTGCCGAGGAAGTGCTTTGGCAGCACTAAACCTGCCTTGGGGCAGAAGACTAAAAATAAGATCGGCATTCATGGGTAACATTCATAGAATGAACACACTTTTGCTGCCTGAGTTGTGTATTGTATTGGGAAACGAGAACGGCACTCAGTGAAGTGTTTTACTTCCACCAGGCTGAAGCATTTATATTTTGTATCCCACTGATAGGCTGGATCTGGATTGAGTCCTCAACCAAAATCGAATCGGCTTGTTCTTCTCGCCAAACCAACTCATCCACCAAGCTTTGTCATAACTCATTCACAACATTTTGAAATATCATGCTATGCATAGTTTGGCCCCATCTCTCAATGTTGAAGAATGACTGAAAAAATAATTCTCGGATCTGGATTCGGATCTTCACCAAAATTGAATCAACTCTTCTTTGTCACACATCAAACCTGTCCACCAAGTTCCGTCCAAAATATTTTGAGATATTTGCTAAATATAGTTTTTGGCCCGATCTCTCAATGGTTAAGTATGAATTTAAAAATTCCAGTATCCGGAGCTGGATCTTCATCAAAATCTAATCATTTCATCTTTGTCACACACCCAACCTCTCCACCAAATTTCATCCAAATCTGTCTGCAACTTTTTGAGATGTCCTGTTCACAGACAGACACAGATAAACAGACAGACAGACAGGGTGAAAACATAACATCTGTCCATCTTCAGTGGCAGATGTAATGAGCCTTGAAAGGGTAGTCATCCAAAGTCACAATGATCATGGCTGTGGAGTCGCGGTCTCACAGATCACCGCCCTCTACTCCCCAATATCTTCCCTCTAAGCACCGGTGCATTAAGATTGCATAGCAGCAACTCCATAAAGTTTTCTTTGCCGTGACTTTGTGCATGCTCAAGTGTCCACATCACTTTGCAATGAAAATCGCTGAATTAAATTTCTCCTTGGAGGTCCCCATCTTGCCTGAGTCTGAATTGAGCAACTCACCATGCTCAGCCATGAGTCCACCAGGCTAATTATGGCTATAACATGAATCCTGTGCTTCCCATTGAGTGACAACTTGAAATATCATATTTTGCCAAGTAAAATGCTTGACGAGTCTGAAATCAAAAATTCCCAAAACTGAATTGGTGTTAACTTTGGGAGTGAGCCTCCAAAACACACATAAATATGAGGAGGAGATTGGGACCATAGTTTGTGCAGAGCGTTGGTGCTGCTTAAGCAGTCTCCTTGGCTAATGGGCACAATCCTGGACAGGTCACCACTCCGACACAGTATACCAGCATGCTGGCACTCATTTTGCCGACCTCGGAAGGATGACAGGTCGAGTTAACCGCACCTGGTATTAATTCAACAGATGAGCAGGATTTGAACTCAGGACCCTATGATTAAAAGCCCACCACCCTAACCATTAAGCCAACACCAGGCATAACCAAATATGTAAAAAGCGATATTTTGGCCTTTGGGCCTGCAACGGATGATCAGGTAGATGACTGACACCTTCTTGAATTGTCGACCCTTGTCCCTTAATTACTCAAGTTTTTATAATGAAATGATAATTAGTGAATAAAAATTGAATCACTTGGATAATTATATTCATATCTTTACAGTCAATTTTTGGATAAAAAAATTAAGAAAGATGCTTTTAAAGTCATATGTACCTACAAAACAAGGTTGCTGAATCATTTCAATTAGGTATTTGCAAACTCCTGCTCCTCCACTCGACAAGTTATTGTGGGTGGGGTTACAGTTCAAAGGTCAAATTCAACAGGTGTACAGTGAGCCAGCAGATGCATTGCAATAACTTTAATGACCATCAAACAAACCTATTGAAGAGGGAATGAATAAAATCGTGGTGTTATCTTTTGTGGTATCTGAATGAAGGAGTTCCTGTCCAAGTATATGCATGAGAATATACTCATTTGACTTTTCATAGAAGACATATGTAAGCAAGATCAGAAATGAAGTGGGATGTTAAGTTTGGAAATTTAGAAGCAGTTACATGGCTCATGTGGTGGTGGTTGTGGTGGGGGAATGGAGGGTCATGTAGCAAGATCAGCCAGAGCATCGGGCGTACACGCCAAATCGTGAATGTTTCCGTGGCTAAGAACTAATCCTGGACAGTTTGCCATCACAGGGTTAAGAAATTTCTACTGAACAGCCATGCGAATCAAAACCACTTTTACGAGGGAAGTGCAACAAGGCTTTACCTACCCCGACACCAAGCCGCTCCATTTAAAGATAATGTGACAACTGTGAAAAATTAACCAAAACTAGAACGACACTCGCATAACTTCACCAGGCTGAACGGTATATATTTTGTATCTCACTAATAAGTTGGATCTGGATCCAGACCTTAACCAAAACAAAATTGGCTGTTCTTGTCACCTAACCAAATCGTCCTCCTCGTTTTGTCATAACTTGTCCACAACTTTTGGAGATACATTGCTATATATCGTTTTTGGCCCCATCTCTCAATGGTAAAAGAATCAATTGGGGGGGGGGAATCATTTGTATCTGGATCTCCACCAAAACCTCGCCTCAAAGCCAGTCGCCGACTGGGAATCCTCCGTCGTGCAAGGTCCTTCCCTCGGCCCACCTGAGCTCCTGACCACTTACAAAGCTTTTGTCGCAGCCTGTGGAGTACTGCTCTCCCCTCTGGGCTGGTGCTCCTGCCTCCCACCTTTCTCGGCTTCACGCTGTAGAAACCAAGGCATTTCGGATCATTCGCATCTCCCGCAATGAGGCTGAGTCTTTGGGCCTCTCACTCAATCACCGCAGGTTGGCGGTGGTCTTTCTGTCTTCTACGTCTCCTCTCCAGCCCCGCCCCCCCTGCTCTCTCTGTGATTTGTCCCCACCACATTTCCAGGGCGCTCAAGGTCCGCCAACAACCCCCTTCTGGTAAAACTACCAAAATCACGAATCACTGCTCACCTTCACTCTTTCATTCTCTTTTTTTCCCCCTTTGGAATAAACTCCCTCACTCTATTCATTCCCATTCTTCCCTCCAGGCCTTCAAAAAGCTGTTCACCACCACCTCTTATCATCCCCCATCCAAACTCGATCTTTTCTACCCCGTTAATCCACCCAAGCCCACCTCCTTCAAATTCCCTGCTTTCCTTCCTGAAAGTCCCTGTAATGTCCATCTTCTATTCCCCATGTTCCCGTCCCATCCCCTCAAGATCTCCAAATGTCTCTGTTCCCCACATATTTGTCCTTCCCACTCCCTCCCCTCCTGTCTCATGCCCCCTTGATGTGCGTGTGTGTTAGCTCTCATACAAGCCTCGAAAGGTATACAAAAAAAAAAAAAAACCTAATCAATTAGTCTTGTCACACACCCAACCTGTCCAATGAGTTTCATCAAATCCATCCATAAATTTTGAGATATCATGATACATGTAGTTTTTAGCCCTATCACAATGAATGGTGAAGGTCATTAAAAAAATAAAAACTTGCGTTCATAGAACACGATACCCCAAGCAGTTACTTCAATTTTAATAAAATAACGATTTTAACGATCGTTAGAGAAAATCCAAAAGTTTAGTGTTATTGAAGTAGTGTGGAAGCATTCCTGAACAGTCAGCACCCTTATACACCAATCCATTGAACCTTTATTTTTAAAATTGAAGTATGTACTGTAAAACTGGAGGTTATTGGAAGCATTATGAAGGAAAATTGGGTTATACAATCTTAAAACATATAATTCAACTGAAATTGAGATTTAAAGAGGTTTAAAAGACATACAAGTAAAATAATTCCTGGTTTTACCACCATTTACCCGGTGTCTATTACACCACTCTATCTAACACACATTAGTTTTTCGTGCTTGTTGTTTGTGTCCTTTATAACGCCCCTAAAAACAGTAGGTTTTCTGTTTGGAATAGTTTTCAATTTTTTGGACTGTCAGGCAAACAGACAGAGTAAAAATATTATCTCACTCCTCTCTGCGCATGTGTGATCGGGATGAATTCAGAGACAAAGTACATTGGAATGAAAGACTTGCCTTCCTATTCGTGTTCGAAATATAACATTTGATTCAAATAAGTTGTTCCTCGATCATAAACTGATAAAACAGACAGATGGACATGAACCAATTGCTTAACCTCGCTTTTTGCTTCGCATGCACGGGGTAATTATGGGATCCGGATCCAGATCTTCACCCAAAATCGAATCGATTAATCATAACCTCCAAAAACCTCTACTAAATATCATATCATCAATTGATATTATCCACTAAATATTGTCCACTAAATATCATCAATTCAGTCAGATTACAATCCTTCCTCCATGGCTAGATGAAAGAAAGACAAGAGCGTTGTATAAAGATGAATAAAGTATAGCAGAGGATCATGCAATATACAGATCTGAGTCAACAATGTGACATTTAGCAGAATAGTAGTTAATAGAACAAAAAAGCAGAGCAGAAGGGAGAGTCCTTATCAGCGTCAGTAGTCTCAACTTGGACGAGTTTTATCTCTCCACGGTTTATTAATTTATTTCCCCAAAATAACATAAGCTTCAGTTTTCTTAGAGATTATACAGGTGACTGCAGAACATGATGCACCCTTGAAGCATGAAGCAACATTGGTGACAGCAGCTGTGGCTAGATGGGATCTCAGGATCCTCTTTGGTGACAGGGCAGAGGTGGAAATGGGGTTGGGGGTTGGAGGGTAGGTTGGTATCACACCTTGCTTGTCAGCAGTCCTGACTCAACAGGTGAGATGAAAGTGGCTTGCACTTGGCCAACACACTTCATTGCTCTCTCAACTCTCATCTTATCAGTTAACCACAAGTTGTAGTTGTGATGAAAGCCAAACGCTGAATCAATATCTTGCTTGTTTCCCAAAAGTAAAGGTGAAAGTCAAACTATATAACCCATCGAACCTTGTAAAACCCACTTCACTGTGCTTTGGTAAAGTTTTTATTTATTTACAAAACACCATCTCTTTCTGGTACTCTCCCGACTACCCAAAGGGCTTACATCGGTCTCTCTCTGGTACTGCCAAAGTAGTCTCATGGCAAAGATTACACGAGGTAGTTTGCCTTTTCCTTCCCAGCTGTATTGAGGACAGGGATTTGTTTATTTGTTTAGGGTGCCGGCGATAAATTGTCTGGTCTTCGCGAAAGACACCGTGGGATCTTTTACCTCCACAAAGTAACGCTAGCAGATGGGACACACCGCTTAACATCCATCCGAGGGACGTGTTGTCCTGCAACACTATCCCCGTGAAGCACCAATCTAACAGTTTACAGTTGGGTGGCGAATGAAACCCAGACGAGATAGCTGAAAGGTAAGTGCCGATTGCACCCCTCCACCCTCTTATCAGAACATAGTAAATGACAACAATGATACTGTGAAAAGGGACAATCTCTGTTTGAGATTGGGCAGTACAGTATATAATTGAGAGAATGAATGTAGGGAAAAAGAAGGGGGAGGATAATATCCAAGAGGGAGGGTGGTAGGAGATTGTATGAAGAGGGGAGATAGAAGGGAACAAAGGTTTAAATAAGTTATGGGAAGGGATTTACAGGATCTAAGACTCAGTCAAGTTGAATACACAACTCACACAAACACATACTATAGACAAATACATGAGAATTTCAGGCAAACAGCCACTCAACTTGGGGGAAGTGACATCACTTCCGAGAGCACTCTGGGTACCAGTAAGGCCATATTTTACAATGTAGCTTAATTCTATCTGCATTCGTTGGGGGAATCAAGTTGGAATTTCCTCCTCCCCATGGACTCCAACCTATGGTTGTTTGTCGATGTTCTATCCTTTTAAAATGAGTATCAAGCAAAGAAACAGCACGTACCATTTTTGAAGTCTTTGGTATCACTCAGTGGGGTTCAAACCACCAACCTCCCAAACTCAGAGTGGATGCTCTAACCATTAAACTGCAATCAAACAACAACGACATCAAACAAACGTGTGGTATTTATAAGGCCTAGAGGCAAGAGCTGATAACACAGTGAAGAAGAGGAAGGTGAGGAGAGATGATCTCCAAAGGTGAGATGATCCACCTGTGAAACACTAGGACAACAGTTTTTAGCTGGGTTGGGATTTGAACCCAGGCAAGACAGCTGAGAGGCGATTGTGCTACCTCGAGGGTATCTTTCCAATCCAACACACTCGCTGAGGCCTCTCACCATGTTTACCTTTTTGTCCAGACCCTTGGGCTTGGAGCGCCAGGATACAGCTCGCTTTTTTCCCCTCACACACCTGTCACGTCAGACATCACATGTCATGGCGTTTCTCATGTGTACACATGAGCTGGGCACAGTCAGTTCCTCTCCACTGAATGTTGCTAATAGCTCACCATCACTTTCAGATCACTGCATACTTGAGCAATATCACTCGTTCTACTTCATTCTTACACATGGTTCGGTAAAACTTCAGATAAGTAGTCGCAGTCGCCATCATGGAATTCCGTGCAATTTTTTTTTTTTTACGAACGCAAGCTGAAGTACGACAGTTTTGAACATTACCTTATTTAAGAAAAATAGAGAAAAGGAAGGATCTTAAGTCAACTTCCTCTTTCATGAGCCTCAAATTTGTATACAAAAAAACCAAGATTCAAATTGTCCTATTAATTTGCAATATTGGTCACTGCAGCTTTGACACCAATATAAAAGTTTTAATACGGAGCATATGCGCATCAAAAAGCTACGTATATCGAACAAAGTTTCAAACGGAGCACCTCACCACCATTAGAGCATTTAAATAGCATCAGATGTGGCAATAAATGCGGAATTGTTGCTCCCATGTCGCTTGCCGGCTCGATGACAGAAGACGCCATTTGCATTTTTGCCCTCCCCATTCCTACCCCGTTTAGAATGCCGTGCGGGCACAGGCAATTTGCTGGTGTGATGAGAGTGTGACAAACACAAAAACTTGGTAAATTTACAGAAACGTGTCAATTCTCAGACCGGGTGTAAACACAAACTGTAAATCAGAGTACGCTTAGTACTCTCTAGGTAAGGATGGCGTGGAAAAACATGGTCGCCCCATCTGCTACAATCTACATACAAAACTGAAGTTGAAGTATTTTCTCTAAAAAGTCTCTAAGACTGCATCTGAAAACCTACTTGGTTTGTTCAGCTGATTGTCGAGGCAGTGATCACTTTTTAGTTCTCCAGACCATGGAAAAAGCAAAAAAACCCAAAAACCCAAAAACACAAGATCGGTCAAACCCAGGGATTTCATCTTCTCGTTCATTATAATAATAATAATATTAATATTAATAATAATACAGTAATAATAATAATAGTAATATATTTTTTCTCAGACGGCATATTTCTGAGCTGCCTCGATCAATGGCAATTATTCTGGTTTTGATACTGTCAAAACATTTTATCATGATGGGTTTGGGGGTGATAAAATAAATAAATTGATGATGATTAAAACCTGATATTAAAATAAAATATGTTAAACCTGAAGTAGAATGTACTCAAATATGATATGATTTTTTAAAGTATGTATCCATTTGGAATTAACATAATTATATTTCTCCTCTGTATGGAAAGATCACCTGTATATTAAATGTGTACACAGGTTGAATTTTGCCAGTAAGTTGAATATAAAGAAGAATTGCCTGTCATGTCGAACTATCTTGAGAATTTTGGATGGAAGACACAAACGAGTTGGAATGTGGACTTGAGAAAATGTACAGGCGCTCTGGTCGCTTCAAGATAACACTGGTCTGCGT
>CM068952.1:75255865-75267281 GCA_035128595.1 Eptatretus atami
CTGAAAAAAATATTTCAAATGCAGCCCAGTGTAATATATCTTCCCAGTTTTGGGAGAAGCAGACTGACTCTTAACCTAGATAGGATGGAAACTTGTTTTAATGGTCATTGGGGTTGGTGTTGACATCAAATTCTAGCATTATGTGCGATTAATATGTCTGGGTTTGATATGTGTTCCAACCATTTAAGCAGGAGCTGTCAAATCAGACTGAAGATAAAGTTCACCTGGAAATTGTCAAGACCGGCGAACTGGCGTCAGTGTCAGAAAATTATAAGAAACTGTGTCTTACTGGAAACTATATAAAGACTAAGATTCTCCGGTTATGTTGAGAGATCTGGAACTTGTATGTATTGTCCAGGATCTCCTGTGCTGGCACATATAATCTGTTTGTTTGTTCAATAAATGTTTTAAATTGTACTGTTCTGTATCTGTATCTACAGTACCATCCGACAGAGTTTTACCTCGAGCATCATCCTTTGCTATTGTAATTTTAATAGCTTTGAAGGATTCCACGAAATATACGCAAAACTATATTCCTTTGTAAAAGAACAGTCAGGGATCCGAGTGGTGGGCGGGACTGTACGACTGTCAATCAGCCTGATGGAGGCGGGGCCGCTACGCATTTGCCTCAATGTCGTACATATGGACATCAAATTTCAGCATAAATATCATGCCTCAGGAAATGCCATGTTTTTCAGTGATTATATTTATGAAAATAAAATAAGAGAGGTCCCAGCGCTTCACACGGGACACACGTGATCACGAACCCTCCTCCAGTCACTGAAACAAGGTGAAAGTGAACCACGTGATCAAGAACCTTCTCGAGTCACGGTGTCTCTCCGGCAGATTTGATCGTCTGCGCCTGACGTGGCATCTGGCATCCCGCAAAACAACAGCCTGAAAGCCTGAACAAGGGAAATCCACTCTCACTCTGAATCTGCTATAAATAGATGACGTGTGTGTGTGTGTGTGTGTGTGTGTGTGTGTGTCATGTTTTTTTTTGTGGAGTTCTGCTAGAGCGTTCTGATGTGGAATGTAATACACCAAATTGATCATCATGACCTCCTGAGTTGATGAGGCCAATACAAAAATCCGTTGGAATTCCCATGTTTTAAACGCAAGCCATGTTAAGGTACGTTAAGCAGCTTAATACGTCCTTCAACCATGGCACGGCATTCTAATTACAAAATAAACAACAAAAACAATGATAATATTGTAGCAAAGCACATATTAATTAATACTTATATTATTTACAAGAATAATAATAATAATAGTATTGTCATATGGCAATAATAATAACGAACATATAAATCCCTGTTCTGGCCCAAGCACATCTGGGCTTGGTGAAAGGCAAGCTAATGCTCAAGAAGTACAGCAGGCAGGTCTGAAACAAGGCTGTGAAGACCAATAAAAATTTGGTCCATCAGACCAACGGGCCCACTCGTTGAAGAAATATTTGAACTGACATTTAGGGTTCCTTTCATGTTTGTTTTGGCATACTACATCGAGTGGAGTGGTCATTGTTCAATTAATCAGAGGTAACTGTTTATTTCGCTCAAGTGCACACATCATCACTGGCTCGCAACAACACGGACCTGTGAGTTCTGCAATTGTCGCACACATTTCTGATATTGAGCCATTCATACTTTCCGCTGGTGTGAAGCCTACATCAGAGCTTCTCGTATGGACAGGGCAGGTACTTGGGGTACAGAAAACGAAATTCTTACTCCAGCAGATTTGCTGAATACCCCAGTGTATGTGTACAACAGCGAGAGTATGGATTGGGTGAGGTACTCCCCAATCATGTTGATAATTTGCCTGATTATGTCATGCAGATGGCTGTGTGCATCAGGCTTCAGCATGATCACCTTGATGTTGTTCTCTCTACTGTTAATCAACAGTAATTATTTTGAACATTTCTAAGTGCAGGTCATTGTGTGCCCTGAGGGTGGATGAAGACATTCGCGAATGGTAGCATACGCACGTACGTTGTATGTCGTAGTCGTACATGTCTGCATTTTGTTAAGAGCATACATCGAAAACCATTCAGTGGAGGAAATTGAAACTTTACAACATGCTATATGACCATGTGATATAGTGGTCACTCTTTTGAGGTCAACACAGACCAAAGGTCACCATAGGCCAATTTTCTAAAATCCTCACTTTTCATCCGATTGACAAGAAATTTGAAGAGGATTTGACTATCAAGTCACTGAATTAAACCACCAACTATTTTTAAGGTCACCATCGGCCAAAAGACCAACATAGGCCATGTTTCTAAAATTGTCTATTTTCGTCTGATTGACTTGAAATTTTAAGATAATTTGCATTTCAGGTCACTGAATAAAACCATCAACTATTTTTGACGTCAACATAAGACCAAAAGGCCAACAAAGGCCGAAATTTCTAAAATTGTCAATTTTCATCCAATGACTTGAAATTTGAAGAGGATTTGCAGATGTGGTCATTGAATTCAACTACAAATTACTTTTGAGGTCAACATAGGCTAAAAGGTCAACATAGACTGCACTTTCGAAAATTGTCAATTTTCATCCGATTGGCTTGAAATTTGAAGAGGATTTGCACATTTGGTCAATTAATTCAACAACCAATTATTTTTGAGGTCATATAAGCCAAAAGGTCGACATAGGCCGAATTTCTAAAATTGTCAATTTTGATCCGATTGACTTGAAATTTGAACAGGATTTCATATCACCTCAGTGAATTCAACCACCAATTATTTTTGAGGTCAACACAAGCCAAAAGGTCAACAAAGGCCAAATATCTGAAATCCTCAATTTTCGTCCGATTGACTTGAAATTTGAACAGGATTTTCATAAAAATGACAATCATGTGTCACGTGGTCTAGCAGCCATATTAGATCTGAGGGAAAAATCTTTGAAAATCTTCGCAAGAGAAACCGCTTAACTGATCAATGCAAAATTTAACTAATTGATCAACTACCCATGGGAAATATGGTTTAATAAAGATGACGTCAGTCACGTGGTCTGGCAGCCATGTTGGATCAAAGAAAAAAAACCCCTTAAAAATCAAAAGAGTTCGCTTGCACCAAGTCCTTCTCAAGACTGCATGGTGTATCAATGTATTCTATGAATACCATATATTTCTTTAAGAAACAAGCAAAAGACAGAGCTGCAATATACCGTCAGGGTTACGTAAGACATGCAAGAAGACATGCAGTATTTGATATTGCTGACTAAGATCTTTTGGCACTTTGGCTCCAAGATTGGGTATCCTCTGAGTACAATGCCATTCTGTTCTTCAACATTATAAAAAATTACAGAAACAAGTGAATAAAAAATATTTATGCTCAATAAAAAAGCAATTTAGGGATGATAAACTGTCAAAGAAAGGTTTTTTTTAGATAGGGATGATTTTGGTTTAGAGAGTAGCTAACAGTATTGCCGTCATATAATCCCTACATCACTCTCTTTCGAGTGCAGCCTTATGGCTGCTGGTTGCATCATTGGTTAGGGATGCGGCTATGCCGCTGATGCATTGTCCCTATGACCAATACACTGGTACTGATTTTGCCGACCTCGGAAGGATGACAGGCTGAGTCAACCCCACCTGGTATTAATTCAGTAGCCAACGAGGCTCAAACTCAGGACCCTAGGATCCCAAATTAGCCACCCTAACCGCTAAGCCAATATCAGGCTTTCCTACATCACTGCCTCCTTTACACTTCATCAACAGTACTTGATTACTCTTGTTGTGTAGCCACATACTGAGACTCCACAAATTAGCAGCTTGACTACAATGTTAATACCAGTACATAAACATCAACTTCTTACAAACTGCATGTACATCTCTAATAACAGCATTCTATAATAATTATCTGCATTTGTGATTGGTTAGTCTAACTTAATGAAAAAAAAAGAAGTAGGGAAGACAACTGAGGTTGCAAGAACTCCCAGAAATCGTAAAGGAGCTTCTTATACTTATACTGAATTGAAATATAGGAGCTTCTAATACTTTTAGCTAGGCAATAGTCTGAAGGTTGTGATGTAGGGATTGACATGTGATGGTAATACTGTTAGCTCCTCTCTAAACCAACATCATCCCCATCTTGTTTAAAACCTTTTTTAGACTGTAGTTTATCATCCCTACATTGCTTTTTATTTGGCATAAATATTTTTATTCACTTGTGTAAGATAACTTACTTTAAATTTATGTCAGAGATTGTACTTCTTCTGATGTGTGCTACCAAATCAGTTTCTTGGCAAGGGTTATTCTGGGTGGTTTGCCATTGCCTTCTCAGCAGTAGTTATGGCAGGGATTTGTAATTTATTCATGGTGCCAACAATAGATAGTTCGCCTACTCTTCGCGAAGGACACTTTAATGTCCACCAACTAATGTTAGCAGACCGTATGCCAAGTTTAACGTCCATCCGAGGGATGACACACACATTGATGAACCACCCTTCCTGTGAAACACCAGGATGACAGTTTATAGTTGGGTCGAGATTCCAACCCAAGTTAGACAGCTGAGAAGTGAGTGTGCTTACCTCCCTTACTTTCCTAGAATGCCGTTAAGCCGGATGTCGCATCTACCAGCATATGGTCGCTCGTAGACGTTAATCATCCCAGAGTTGGCGAATTATCATGTTGGTTCCCCATGTGAAACCATTCGCCACAACACAGCATTACGTGATTATGTCACAATTAAATGGACGTGTAATTATTCAGCATTTATGTGTCATAGGTTTGCACCACATGTGTTCCATGATGTCACAGAAATAAATCGCATCAACGATAATCACGTGTTCGGTTATTTTTTTTTATGGTGGAGAGTGTAGTTGGGTCTGGAATCAAACCCAGGCTCAACAACTCAAAGGTAAGTGTGCTTGCCATCTCTGTATCATCCTGTGGGACTATACACACAAATTGTGTGCAGCGTCCTTATACAACTTTTCCACATGGAATTTGTGTTATATCCCTGAGGCATTCTCAGTGCATCGTCAACCATTCCTGGCTGGAGCTTATGGTACGACTGGTAAGTGGAAACGTAGCAAAGTATGTCCTGTAACCAGGCCTGCATCCCTTAACTGTGACAACACTTCTTTGATTCCCCAGTTGCTTGTTCTGGTACACAAGCCTTCAGGATACAAGAAGGGCATAGTCTACATTCATATTTCCTCTAAAATCTCAGCTAGAGTGCTTTTTTGTTTGCCCATCACTGGAAACCATATTTCAAGGCAGTCGTGATGTCAAAACGCATTCGTGGACCACAGGCTCATAAGGCACCATGTAATATTAACCATCACGACTCATTAGTCGCGTTTCGCTCCTGTATTCAGACATGAGCCATGAGTGGAACAAGAGAAAGAGAGGGGGCCAGGATAATGAAAGGAAAGCAGATTTGCATTCCACAGCCGATTCCTAGGCACGTTGTAGAAAAATGAGTGCAATCAGCTGTGCCATCTGGGAATTGCATTGGATCGGGGTTGGGTGGAAGGAGCATGGGGGTTCACCAAGCTTTTGCATTTTTTTTTTTTTTAAACATCATTCATCTCTATCTGGCCAAGAACATTCCCAAACGATGTTTCATAAAAGAACCTCGATGTTTGCATCACATGGAATAAGTACATCCAAAAATGAAACTAGGAAATAGTACAAAATAACGAAATCTGCTTCGAAATACAATTACAAAAGCGTCAAACAGAATTGCTACTCCAGCATGTTTAATACATTTTGTGTGGTTAATCCCCTGATGCGAAATATAAAAAAATATATAAAGTCTTGTTCAGGCGGTGCCGCTCGAAATATAGCAAGGATGCTGGCAGGTACATGGCTCGTAGCTGCAGAATGCAGTTTCCAATCATGAGCAAACATTCTCACATTGTCGCTATCAGTGTAATGGGCATATTTTCACCTTCAGCATGGAACCCACATCGTCTCATGTTGTGGGCGCCAAATGCCTGTGGTTTGTTTGACAAATGAAGTGGAATATGTACACCTTGTTTGCCATACACATACTCTGAAGGTAAAGGGAAGCCTGGTGTTCGTAATATCGAGGTTTTTTTACTTTTGAGCGCAGCATATCTGAAGCTTGAAGCTGATTATACAATTCATGAATTTGGAGTTTCCACATTACACAATTCCCCTCCATGCTTGAAACGGAGCATCGTTTCTGCCGAAGCAGTTTCTTTGGCCAATGTTGCTATCCTGGACTGGTTGCCACTGCGACGCAGAATTGATTATACATTTCCCCTCCAGAATAAAAGTAGAGTCTAATAAAGTTTTCAAAATTACACCTTTTCCCCATACTGGAAAATTTGTGTATTTATTTATTTATTTATTTATTTATTTACATTGACCAAAATTAGGTTTGCCAGTTACAATTCACAAGGAATCACAAGGAAATTAGATGCAGGTGGAGGCCATTCAGCAAATCATCCCTGTGCTACATCAACACCACACTAATTTATCAACAAAAGATCAAATTAGAAGGACACTCGGTAGAGCACAACCTCTACCACACAATGCCAGATCCAAGAGAACATATCTGGCCCAATACATTTTTGAAATATCAAGCTACGTATCGTTTTTCGCCCTCTCAATGGTGAAGAATCACTTTAAAAATCAAATAATTCTCGTATCCAGATCGGGATTCTGATCTTCACCAAAATCGAATCACTTCGTCCTTGCCACACACACCCAACATGTTCACCAAGTTTCGTCCGAATCCGTCCACAACTTTTTGAGATACCCTGCTATATATCGGTTTAGCCGTATCTCTCAATGGTGAAGAATCACTTCAAAAATTCTGGTAGTCGGATCCGCATCCGGATCTTCACCAAAATCGTCACACACCCAACCTGTCCACAAAATTTCATCCGGATCCGTCCACAACTTTTTGAGATATCCTGCACACAGACAAACAAAACAAACACGAAGAAGATGTCGTGCAGAGCACGATACTTGCAAAATCCATAAAACAAATTTGACCTGAAAAATAATTGGCTAGTTGAATTCAGTGACCTGAAATATAAATCCTCTTCAAATTTCAAGTCAATTGGATGAAAATTGAGGATTTTAGAAATCTCTCCTAAGTTGTTGACCTTTGGCCTATGTTGACCTTTTGACCTTTTGAGCTCAATAACAATAGGCTTCTGGCTTATGACAAAGTCTACCATGTGGTGAAGTTTCGTGAAGGTCGGTTTGACATTGCGACCTGTAGGCGATGAACAGACAGACAGACAGAACAGACAGACAGAATAACAAAATCGACGAACCAATATACTTGAAAATCTTCGATTTTGCAAGTAACAACACAAACAGACAGAAAGGGGTGAAAACATAACCTCCTTCATCGGTGGCAGAGGTAATTAGAAAATGCAAAATGTTTTTTTTAGTTTTTTTAAAGCAAGTGGTTTTTTGTAGGTTTTTTTATTTTTTTTGGTCATAATTGGTTGGTCGGTTGGTCACATGATGTTGCACTTCGTGAGTACAATCACTCGAATATTTTGGGAAAGGGTGTGGCAGATGGAATACAATTTAGAGAAGTGTAACGTAAGATGAAGAGGAAGAAAGAAACAACAAGAACAGGAACATGACAGATAAGTACTGATATTATTTTCTTAATCAAGAGATTCTGCAGTGTGTTGGTGAGGAATTTTTTTTCTTCAGAATAATTGCAAATAAATCCATTGTCAGTGAGTGAAATGTCAGGCAGCAATTGGTAAAGTAAATTAAATGTGTGGATTTTGTTTAAATTTCTCAAACTCGTGTTAGCATTGCATAGAAGTCTAGTTACATTATCTACTTTGGAATTACTATCGGGCAATCCCGTCCTCAGGACCCTCTGGGCAGGAGTACCCTTCTCAATCCACCTTCAGTGGGCAATGTGCTGCGGCACATCCTTGGAAATGGACTTTATAATTTTTGTCATTTTTGAAAGAAATTTTATTGATCACAACATACAGGATCATACTCCATCCAGATCATAAGAAAAAGGAAGTTAATTTGTAATGCCGGCAATCACCAAAGGTGGCGCTATTTCCATCACACGCCAATTTTTGAGTTTCCATCACATCCACGTTTGCTCTGTTTTAGTAAGATTTAAGGACATTTGAGATTGTCCAGTATAGAGTGATTAAAATTATTCCAGAAATCACAAGTTTTCATTACGAGTAAAAAAAAGGGACAGAAGGAGAAAGATTGAAAGGTGATTATAAAAGTGAATGTGGTATCAGTATTTAGGATAATTAAATGGCATGGCTAGAGTAAAAGCAAGTTGTTATTTATTTTTGTTGAGATTATCATAATGGTTAGGACAAGGTGTCACAGCTTGAAGATGAATTTTTTTTAAAGCAACATGCAGATTTTATTTTATCAGAAACTAGTAAAATAAATTCTGATGAGTGTAGTGGGAGTAAGCACACCTGTTGCATTGAAAGGGAATTACGTTTCACACTGAACTCGCATGCAATGCACAAGAGTTTCCTGCACAGTGCGTGAATGCAATCAAATGGTGGACACAATTTCCAACATATTGTACTTTGAGGGAATGTATGAAGAATCCCCTTTTCTTCTCCCTTTGTAAGGAGATGTACATCATCGGATGAATGCTGCTACAATCAGAACCACATCGCTTTCATGATGGGAGGAATATGAAGACATGTTTTTGTTTGCACTTGATTTTGTTTAAGCACGAGGGAAAAATAAAGAAAAAACAATTGGTATTGTTACAAGTTAGGTACTAGATATTTGATGTGCAGGAATTTGATGTGAAATTGAGTCAAAGAAATTAGTTTCTCGAATTCGCTTTATGTGTTTGCTGGAATAGTCTTTGTTTTGGATACAATGTCAAGGTTCACGTAAAAGCTATGATATAGATAGAACAGAAAATAAAGAACACAGTGGAAAACGGCGAAACATCATCGACATTAGAGGGAAACGGCAGAGGAACATGGATGAAGAACGATCAAGGGGAGGAATAACTTCGAGAGGAATGCCCAAGGGGGGCATAGGGAAGTAAGGGGAAGGGTGGGGGGGGGGGATCAGTTCGATATTAACTCAAACACAGCATGTAGGGGGTTGAAAGAGCATGAAGAAGAAGTAGGGATGAAACAGCAATGAAAAAAGAACAACAGGGCAGGGCAGTACTGTACTTCAATGGGCTGTGAATGAATCTAGCTGAACTTCTAAGTTGTTCGAAGTTCAGATTTGGCAAAGAAAGATGTTGCATGATGGAGGATGCCCAATTAGCAGCTCACTTTGGAGTCCAACTCTGATATGGGGTTTGTCCGATACATATTGTGTTTCATGGTAAGGACCAAAAGTTTGAAGTGGTTTGTCAAGGCAGCAGATCGGAGGGTTTGACAAACCATCGTTTAGGAGAGACAGAATGAGTGTGTAAGATTTATCAGGTTTAAAAACATATTCAAAGTTTTGGACCAGCTCCTGATTCTCTTCTACAGATTCTACAGAGGGAAAGGGGCTGCTGTCTCCCTATTTTAAGGAGGGATGTGATAGTAGATGGTGAAGTCATTTATAAAAAGATAAGGAGGGTTTATGGGGGGAGCAAAGGGCAAAATAACATGGCCACCAAAAGAACGAAACAAAACCCACAAAACATCTGGTCTGCTTTTTCGAAATAGAAAGTGTAAGGAAGGAGTAGAAATAGGGATGGTAAAATACGATGGAAGGACAGAACGATGAATGAGTGTGAGGCTTAAGGGTTAAGGGTTAAATAAGTAAACCAAAACAGATGAGGCAAAGAACACGAGATGAAAATAACCAAACAGGTACGCAGGAAGACACAGCAATGACCACACAACACCAACAACAATCGACATGAACAAAGGTGGATAATAATCGATGGCAACAGAACAAATCCAGCAAAGAAGAAAGGCATTCTCCACTTGAAACACTAAACTGGACACACTAAATTGAAAAACCCGAACGGATTAGGCTGTAAACATCAACCGTATATATTCTTGACCATGATCTTTAATGGACCTTTATCATAGTAAGCTTGTTTTTATCTCATCCTTGTTGATTTTTGATGCTCATACTGTGCCTTTCCATAATGGGTCTCAAGATTTAAGCGATGGAACTACAATATATTGTTTTGAGAAAGCTGTGCAGGAAAGCTTTACGTTCAATCAACTAGATATTTAGCAAGTGTGTTAAACGTTTTGACAAGTGTGGGTGGGTTAAACGTTAAACGTTTTTTTTTTGTTTTGCAAGTGGGTTAATAAACCAAGTGCAAGTGGATGCTTCTATAAAATTATATTACTGTAACCTAATTTTTATGAACTCTGCATCTGTTTTTGTTTTCACACATGTGGATGACACTTTGGGATGCCCTTGAAGAATTTTTGCAAAGTAGATCATACTTCCCTTTCTACAGTCTGACCTGAATTTTGACCATTTTTGTTAATTACGTCACAATGACATAATTTATATATTTGACTTGTATCATCCCTTTAAAAAACACACAAACAACCTTTTAACATGCTGAAGTGCTTTGGATATCCTTTTGCAAACTTGGTCTTGGAAATATATTTACGACCTGACCTGATCTTTAACCGATTTTCATAACTTTTAACAATCTAATGGACCTTCGGTGACGTTTAAAAAAAAACAAAAAAAATTGTTTTATTTACTTGCAGGATTTAAGGCTTGTAGAGTGGAGCTGACACACCCACAGACACACAGACCAGACACAGACACAGACACAGACACAGACACAGACAACAGACACAACACAGACACAGACACAACACAGACACAGACACAGACACAGACACACACACACACACACACACACACACCACCAAATTGTTAGACGAGATGAACATGGTCACTGAGCTTAGAATTGATGGCACTTCCCAGGGTACTCTGGGCACAAAGACATTACAACAGTGGCACCACATTTCTCACTGCACTCAGCAGGGCATTTCCAAAGGAAGAATTCCCTCCTTCCCATAGTGTTGCGAATCTGGAAGCCATGAGCACACAACATACAGGTCCTATAGATCAGTTATGTCGGTAAGTACGTGTTGCCAGTTAGGGTCCCGTCCCTGGTCTAATGGGTAAATTAAATGTTCCTGCGCTGTGGAGTTATTTTGATAGTTAGGGTTTTTCGTTTATTTTTCCACCATCATCAAAGCAGACCACACCGCATCACCCTCACCTTCACTTCACTTCCTTCACCTCGATCTGGCCAAGGAGGGGGGGAGTTCAAGGAGGAGCCTCGCGGCGGCCCTCGACCAATCAGCGTGCAACAGATGAGGTGACTGTCGCCCAGCCAATCAGATCCCGCGACAGGAGGAAAGGGCTCCGCTTGATGTCACCATGCCCCCGGGACAATCAAGGAGCTTGCCGCCC
Source organism: Eptatretus atami (assembly GCA_035128595.1). Lineage (NCBI taxonomy): Eukaryota > Metazoa > Chordata > Myxini > Myxiniformes > Myxinidae > Eptatretus > Eptatretus atami. Next base: position 75,267,227 of record CM068952.1, read on the forward strand.
GTTTTGGCCAGTGAGAGAGACAAAGAGCGATTTTGCGTGCCAAAACCAGCCAGTG
>CM068952.1:75309242-75321905 GCA_035128595.1 Eptatretus atami
CCAATTCAAAGTAATGTTTAGGTACCCGTGACTTATTATATCCTATGAATAACGTGCTTGGGAATTATTACGCTATGCATACGCTAGACTATCGTTGGGCATAGGTTGTGACGCCTAAAACACGATAAACAATCGTTGGTATAACTTATGTATAAGTTCTCGAAGCGTTCTGTGTTCATTACTAGTACATTATGCATTTGTCAAAGTCGTTTTTAATACTTAAAAAGTAAAACAAAGAAATATTTCATCGTGGGAATGAGGAAAAAATTAGCCGAAAAGAACATCGAACAATGGTGCAAAGTAGTCTCCTATTCGTGGACGATAAGAGGATCCATCATCACCCACACCCTCCCATCACGCTCACCTACACTACTGACATGGACCTACTACTACTACTACCAATACTACTACTACAACACTACTACTACTACTGACATAGACATACTACTACTACTACTACTGACATAGACATACTACTACTACTACTGACATAGACATACCACTACTACTACTGATGTAGACAATTACTATACTACCAATGCTACTACTACAACTACTACTACTATTACTACTGTCACGCACACCAACTACTGCTAATAGTATTACTACTACTGATACTACTGCATTGACATCTACTCAACATGGAGTCTGGAACAATGATGGGTTCCTCTTGTGAAGCCCATTTGTATGTACCATTCCCTAAAACGCTGCCAATACGTCAGTACACGGTGATGTAAGTTAGAAACACTTTCAGTAAGTTCTGTGGTTGTCCGGAAGACGTCAATTTAATTCGTCTACATACGACAATGTGCGTTATACATACGTTACAAATAGGTTCATAGCATGTTATTCAATGGTTAGATGCACGTTTTATTAGGTTCAAACAAATGCTACACATAGTTAAACGCCGTTACTCTTACGTTCAAGCACGGTAGCCATTGTTCAAGGCCAGTTATACATAGTTTCAATGCACGATTACTCATACTTTCCAAGCACGTTAAACATAGGCTAAGCTGACGTTACTCATTGTTCAAAGTACGTTACTCAACGTTTATAAATTGGGTTTCAGTATGGTTGCCATTAATTGACGTGCTTCGACTTTGACTAACCTACAAGTAACGTGTGTTCGCCGGTTTAAACGATCGCCGGAACGTGCAAGAACAGATGCCAACGCATGCGAAACGTGTGAGCCTTACGTCGAGTACGTCTTAAAAATTTTCAGCATGCTTGAAATTTCACGACGTATCGAACGGACTAGGTAATATGCCAGCTACTTCAATGATTTCGAGCATAATCTTAACGTATACTCGACTTTCCTATAGCGTATTTGACGTGTGCCTAGCGTTGTAAACCCATTTTTTCATAGAATGGCATACGCTGGCAAAATCGTCAAGGTGTCTGCAATGTTGACAATTCAAAATCTCGGGCAGTTTTGATTTCAATCGGCGTCCGGCAAGTTCTCAACAGGCTACGCCACGAGTTCGCCGGCGATACGTATAGCGCGCAAAGAGGTAAGTTGAACTATCGCTGTCTTAGGTTTTTGAACGCCGATCACAAGGTAAGCATTCGTTGTAAAGTTATGTATAACACAACGAAACGTTCTGTGCCCGTTACTAATATGTTATGCAAACGAACAACTGTTTTGAATACGCCAAAAACTCAAAAAAAACCATCAAAATTTCAGCGTACGTCAACGTTTTAGATCAATTTTATACGTTGCCATTGCTGGCTTAAACGTCAAGTGTGACAGGCCCTAAAGGACTGTATTGGGAAGTATGAATTTGGAATTGTTCCACGTGCTCTTTTCGCTTGCGATGGTCACTTCTCCTAGCATATGACAAGGCTAAGTGTCTTCATCATCTTGAAGCGCTATTACCAAGGAGCAACCTAGCCCAACAGAAGCCACAAGCGATCCAGCTAATGCCATACCGAGTGTTTCTGGCGCACCAAGTATTGAGTGAAAACTCCCACCCCAAGCCGAGGCGCCTGAAGTACAAGAAGCGCAGCCTGAGCAAGAAGCTTCAACTGACATGTCCGACATGTCTGAAATTTAAAGTTGTAGTCATAGATGGCATGGCCCTCGTTAACTCCATCTCCAAGACAGACAAATGAAAACATGCAGTGATTTTGCCATGTCATTTCTTGAAAAGCTTATAAGGATTGCAGCTAACTACGACGAAGTAAGACTGGTATTTGACAGATACGTCGAAAGTTTCTCTGAAAGAGCAAATGAGAAAAAAGAGAACAAAGGGAACTCGACCTACGATCACATCCAAGATAGTACACTGATCCAGAATATTTACTTGAAGGACTTCCTTTCAAGTGTCAAAACCAAGCAGAACTTAGAGTATTTAGCTGCAAAGACTCTGGATCACAGCAACAGCTCTGCCAACAAATTGAAGAAGTTCATGGTAACCTTCGGCACTGAGACAAAAGGCAATGTAAGTGTGCCTGATGAATGGTAAAACATGGTCATGAAAGACGGTACGTTACTCTCTGCTCCATGCCCTAACAGTTAACGGCGATGTAGAACTTGTAATAGACTCTCCAGATACCGATGTCTTCTTGCTGATGATCCACATGTATCCACAGCTACTGCTGAGACATATTTTCTTACCGGAAAAGGAAAAGTGAATAGGAAAATTGCAGTCAAACCTATCTTGGAAAGTTAGGAGTTAACCGCGCCTCAGCTATTCTCGGTTTCATTCTTTCACAGGATCAGATATGTGTGGCAGGTTCGCCGGCAGACACAAGGACTGGTGTATGAAGGGTTCATGTCCTGCGATGATATGATACTGGATTCACTTGCTTCACTTGGCAAATCTGCTGCTACACCCTCTCCAAATGCAATTGACCAACTGGAAAGGTTCGTTTGCTTGTTGTACAGATCCAAAACACACACCAAATAAATGCACTACGATGGTTCTTGTACTCAAATCGACAGGCCGAGGGAGAGAGTCTGCCTCCAACCTCTGGATCATTGACACCACACATTCTGCGAGCACATTATATTGCAATATATGGATGCAGGCATGCGAAAGTCAACCATCCTTCCTTCTCCCTCTGACTACGGATGGAAGTCAGAGGAAAATAGATTTCTTCCGGTGATGTGTTTGAACCCTCCAGCACCAGAGGCCGTGACTAAGCTGGTAAGATGTGGCTGCAAATCAGGATGCAAAGGAAACTCTGTAGTTGCCGCATCAATAAACTCCCATGCACAGAGGTCTGTAGCTGTTTGAACTACGGCTGTAGCAACAATGAACATCAGCTCAGAACATTGTGGGAGATGAACACGAGGACTTGTAAGGTAAAACGGATGATTGTGAGACAGGAATATTTAAATATGGTCAAACAGGAATTACATTACGCTATCTTGTTATAGCAATGTGGACCTTTGTGTAAAACAGTGGTACCATATTATTGGATTTTCTCACTATTTCTCACTATGGCTGGCATCCCCGATTTCAACGAATCAGTAACATGTTTCCCAACGGCCTAGCATTACTTATGTGGGCATTACCACCCAAATGGACCTATTCATCATTCACAATTGTGTTATCAGAACATTAAGTGTTGTACTGTGGTTATTTAAGAAGTGGCGGCCATCTTGGATTTTTCCACATTTTGAATTTGACTGCCATATTGAAATTAATTGTTTTTGAACTCTTGGTATTGAAATTATGGGTATTATCATTAATTTGGACCTCATACTGTGTTCAGAATACCAGTTTTAATGGAATTTATGTATTTTGGCGGCCATCTTGGATTTGACACCCTAAATCCGTTTAAAAAATTAACAACCTATTTTTTCGAACATGTCACACCCAAAGACAAGGAATCAAGTGGAATTTTGCTTTTAACAAAAAAAACACGAAATGACATAACAGCCTACACTAGAAGCTCGAAGGGAGGCAGGGCCGAAAACGGGCAGAGCGAAGGGCAGAGCCCGCGCTACAAAAGGCGGACAGCACGGACCTTGAAGAGTTTTTCCGAGGCTTCCTGTCTCCTTGTCTTCGAGAGTTCCTGTGTTCTTCGGTTGTTTGAGCTTCTGGGCTGGACGTCGTCTTCTTCTTGGCGCTGCTTGTCTTGTCGGGGGAAGAGGTCCTGCGCTCGCGCTTGCGAGCGGCCTGTCAACGGAGGCACGGACGGGAGACGCGCAGCGCCGGTTGTGAGGTGGACCTGCGCGTCCGGACGAGGAGTGCTGGAGAGGGTTCGCCGCCGCGAGAGAGGTCGGGGCCAGGCGCGACCATGCTGACGGTCGTGGAGAGGGACTCACCAGCCACGAAAGGAAGTCGCGGACTTCTTTTCTTTTCCTTTGCTTTTTGTGTAAATGTTTGTGTGGCGCCGTCCGTAAAGTAGAACTGTGTAAAGTTGCCGTGTGTAAGTTATAGTCGGTTTTAACTCTTTCCTTGCTTGTGTTGCATTTTGTATGGCTGTATTACGTGCTTGCTTTGTGTCCGTGTGTCGCGCATTAAAATGCTTGCTTGTTGAACGTTGCCGCTCTGCTTCGTCTCCTTTCTTTTTATTGACTCTCCATCCTGCATCGCGTAAGAGATTCGTAGTGGGTTCAACATCCCGGTAATTAATCGGAACCGTCAAGGTCGACGATAACTCCGCTCGGTTATCTCGCAGCACGGAACGAGCCGCTTAAGCGGTTCGTGTCCGGAGTCGACCTGTGGCGAGGTACGATCGCCCGATTAACCATCCGCGTAGGTACTTAGGTAGGTCGAGTTTGGCGAACAACCCTATCCTACGCGGGTGGCCGATTGGCACGATTGTGGTGAGGTTAAACCCCACCCGTGACTAGCTCCCGGCGTTGTTCCGAGAGGGTCACGACTGAATTGTCCGGCGGTGGGCGACGTGCCGCGATTCGAGTTACGTGGCCGATCGCACGCGGCGGGCGCGAATTCGCAACAGTATATTGATGACTTCCATCCTCTGTTTGTGTGTTTGTTTGTGTGTTTGTTTGTAGCATGATAACTCGAGAACGGAAGAAGCTAGCAATGTCAAATTACACCACGTGATTCAGGAGGGTGATGGCTAGCGCTGATTAGATTTTGTCAAAGTCGGTCAAAGGCAAGGTCACAGTGAGGTCAAACATTCGATTTTTGATGGTTTGGACAGAATCATCGTAGAAACTTCTGGTTTGCATCGCTACCTTCTCTCGAGACAGCTTTTATTAGACAAGGTGAGAGGTCAAGTTGACGATTTCGTAAGTACCAGTCTATGACTGCTTGTTACTCGATTTCGTAAGTATAATTGATGACTTCCGTCATCTGTTTGTGTGTTTGTTTGTGTGTGTTGTTTTGTTTGTAGGCACGATAACTCGAGAACGGAAGAAGCTACCAATGTCAAATTACACCACATGATTCAGGAGGGTGATGGCTAGTGCTGATTCGATTTTGGTCAAATCGGTCAAGGTCAAGTCACAGTGAGGTCAAACATTCGATTTTTGATGGTTTTGGTACAGAATCATCGTATAAACTTCTGTTTGCGTCGCTACCTTCTCTAGAGACAGCTTTTATTAGACAAGGTGAGAGGTCAAATGACGATTTCGTAAGTACCAGTCTATGACTTCTTGTTTGTGTGTTTGTTTTGTAGGCACGATAACTCGAGACAGTAGAAGCTACCAATGTCAAATTACACCACGTGATTCAGGAGTGATGGCTAGCGCTGATTAGATTTTGGTCAAAATCGTCAAAGGTCAGGTCACAGTGAGGTCAAACATCCAAAACATGATAACTCGAGAACAGAAGAAGCTACCAATGTCAAATTACACCACGTGATTCACGAGGGTGATGGCTAGTGCTGATTAGATTTTGGTCAAATCGGTCAAGGTCAAGGTCACAGTGAGGTCAAACTAATTCCGTAAATTCATGTGGAGAAATGGAGTATTTTTGCTTCGGTCGACATTACGAGTTCGTTTTAACTTCAATTTTAATTTTGTCTTCGGTTTTTGCGATCGCTTAGGACGCTTAACACTCGGTTGTCGAAATTCTGGTAAAATCGATGTTTTGGAGACGTTTTAAGATTGTATAAAAAATATTTCACTCGCCGCGTCACGGCTCGTCACGTGGTGCAGCGCGCTCGAGCAGACGCGTCGTTGAGTCACATAAGGTTTGCATGTGCGCGCTGACGGTGTTTTTGATAAAGATTTCTTTAAAAGTCATTTTTTATCCCAATAAAGGTTATCGTCGCATGCCTGACTCGCTAAGCTGTCGGATTATGTAAAGATTGTTGGTGGATGGCCGAATATTACGGTTTTGTGACTTTGATAAAATAATATTAATAATTGCGTGGAGAAATGGAGATTTTTGCTTCGGTCGACGTTACGAGTTAGTTATAATCGGATCGCAATTCTGTTTTCACTTTTGGTAATGGCTAAGTATGCTTAACACTCGGTTGTCGAAATTCTGGTAAAAATCGGATGTTTTATGAGATTTATGTCGGTTGTCGTATCTTAGGCGTAATGAAGATTATGCTAATGAGGGGGATTGTAACACACGGCATTACGCGCTCGTTTAAAGTCATTTCAATCCTGTATTCAATTTTGGTAACGGTTAAGTATGCTTAATACTCGGTTGTCGAAATTCTGGTAAAAATCGGATGTTTTATGAGAGGTTTGGTACAGAATCATCGTAGAACTTCTGGTTTGCGTCGCTACCTTCTCTAGAGACAGCAACATTTCCTGCTCGGGGCTTTCATCCTGGGCCATAGATTCTATTAATTCTAACTCCATTTCTAATACCCTCGGCACCCGATCGCCTTGAGACTCCACCTTATTTCTCGTAAGGGATTAATTTGGTACACTCGTAATTTGGAGGGAATCGGGGGTCGCTCCACTCACCCCTGAACCGATTTTCCCTGTAAATTTTAGTTGTGAGACCGTGGTGGATTTGAATCCCACACTCCTGTACACCGTGTGTTGCGAATTCTCGCACGCTCGGCTTTGCGATTCGGCCACGTATACTTCGAAATCGCTGCACGTCGTCCCAACCGCGTTACGGACAATTCAGTCGTGACCCTCTCGGAACAACGCCGGGAGCTACTCACGGGTGGGGGTTTAACCTCACCACAATCGTGCCAATCGGCTACCCGCGTAATAGTTTTCGCAACTCGACCTACTAATAGCCTACGCGGATGGTTAATGGCGATCGTACCTCGCCACAGGTCGACTCCGGACACGAACCTTAACGGCTCTTCCGTCTGCAGAGATAACGAGCTGATATCGTCGACCTTGACGGTCCGATTAATTACCGGGATGTTGAAACCCACTACGAATCTCTTACGCGATGCGGATGGAGAGTCATAATAAAGAAAGGAGACGAAGCAGAGCGGGAACATCAAACAGCAAGCATTTAATGCGCGACACACGGACACACAGCAGCAGTATATACAGCCATACAAATGCACACAAGCAAGGAAGAGTTAAAACGACTATAACTTACACACGGCAACACTTACACAGTTCTACTTTACGGACGCGCACCAACAAGCATTACACAAAAAAGCAAAGGAAAAAAAAAGTCACGACTTCCCTTCGTGGCTGGTGAGTCCCTCTCCCACGACGTCAGCTGTTCGCCAGCCCCGACCTCTCTCGCGGCGGCGACCCTCTCCGGCACTCCCTTCCGGACGCGCAGGTCCACCTCACAACCGGCGCTGCGCGTCTCCCGTCCGTCCTCCGTTGACAGCGCTCGCAACCGCGACGCAGACTCTTCCCCCGACAAGCAAGCACGCCAAGAAGAGACGACGTCAGCCCAGAAGCTCAACAACCCGAAGAACAAGGAACTCTCGAAGACAAGAGACAGGAAGCCTCGAGAAACTCTTCAAGGTCCGTCCGTCCGCCTTTGTAGCGCGGGCTCCCTTCGCTCCGCCCCATTTTCGGCCCCCTCCCTTCGAGCTTCTTGGAGAAGCCTCTCGAAGGGCTGCCCTCTCGCTCCCTCCACCCCCCCGTGCGGGCGAGTCAGTTTCGGTCAGGCTAGGGAATTATCCCCAAAAAGAGGCCCACCTTTTCTCACTTTGACCCCGCTCGGATCGCACTTCCACCACACCGAGCGCGGAGAATTTAGACAGGAGAACAGGGCGGAAAACCCCGAGCACTCTTGTGTTTTTGTCCGGAGATCGTGACCGCATGGGTATTGAATGGCGGTGGCGAGATGGTAGCTGGTTGTGGAAGGTGGCGTCTGTAGAGTGGTGGCGTGTGGATGGTGGTTGTTGAGATGCTGTTTGTTTGAAATAAAAGAACAAAAAATGCTAACTCAAAGCGTCGCAGCCCGGATACATAAATTCCCTCTATACAACGGGTTGGGCTAACTACACATGACTTATCGATATATCTCACGGACTCTTATGGGTAATGCGAATTTCCACACTCTAACATATACTCGAATTTAATTTCGTAAGTAATAAATGCAGGTGAGCGACCTGAGAAAATGGGGAAGCACTGTAATTTTGCATGCTGACAGACATTGAAGCCGATACACCAGGAAAAATCACAGAACCATTGGGAACCATCCGTAAATGAAAATATAAATATATGAAAATAAATAAATGCAGGTAAGCGACCCGAGATAATGGGGAAGCATGATTCGTTATTGCTTTCAATGTGTGAGCAGACCCCACTAGTATTTGTAAGGTTTGGGGTTTAAACTGGTTACCTGGAGGTGACTAATTTAACAGAATATTTTTTTAAAAAGGTGTTTGTACATGTTTGTTTTTATACGTATATACAGGGACATGATGCTACTTATTGTACATGCAGCTCATGTAAACGTTCCCTCTGGAAGAGAAGAGAGAGTTGTTTGTCATGTCTTTAGAAAGAGTTTTAGCTTACCTTCCACATTTTGTGATTTTCTCTTTTACATTACATGGCATAGTGTGAGTTAATTATGTACTTTTGTCACTGTTGGAGAAGAAGGATTTTGTTTGTGTCATAAAAACTGGACTGTCCATCATTCTTTATTGAAGATAGTTCATCAATATAATGTTCATCAATGTATGCAGCGATTTCAATGTTTCTAGTGATGTAAGTGTGTCGTTTGTTCACAGATTTTTACTTTTATGTGCAAGTTTTGCCAAAACGAACAAAATGATTGTGATTCACTGCATTTTAATCAAAATTATGAGCTGTTTATTGTGTAGCGCCTCAGAGGTAGTGAATGAAATTCGAAAACTAAGCCTTTTCTAGCATTCGTCCCATGGCCTACTCGATGTAGGTCTGATTATTTGTATTTATATGAGCCCGGTTTGTATATCCCTGTGTCGCAAGAGGCGACCAGGGTTGCGTCAGGAAGGGCATCCGGCGTAAAACCTATGCCAAATCATTATGCGGATCATAACGGATGATCCGCTGTGGCGACCCCTAACGGGAGCAGCCGAAAGAAGAAGAAGAAGATATGAGCCCGGTTTGTACTTGAGTGTTTAAATATGACCGCAATCATCATAATGAGAGATTGATTCACTTGTTGTCTTTGAAACCCAATGAAATTTATTTGCAAGAATAACCTGAAACATTCTTCCTACCAACTAGGCACCTACGCAGAGACGTTCAAGGAACCTCCCCAGTTATGGTTTGCCAGCTCTTAGTCAACCAGGTTTTGAAGTTTGGGCAAATGTAGCTCGAGTCACCAAGAGGGCGCCATGTCCCAGGATAAAAGTAATCGAGTCTGCAGAAAAACAGAGGATCCAATAAGCAGACCTTACCATGTCAGACTCAGGCTCTGGCACATTCGACACTCACAGCAGTGAACAGGCCTGATTGATGGTGTCTCATGGCATGCTTAATTCACTTTAAATTTGTTTTAAAGATCCTCAGGACTGGATCCATATTTCACCGAGGCAATGCCGTTTAGACCTCGTGAGCTCTGCTTTCCAAAAGGCACCGGAACTAGTCTGTCGTTGCCACTAAGGTGCCATAAATTTATTATTATTTCATCATGCACACCATTGACAAGACCCAGGGCAATAATAAGGTGCGTTAGCGATGCATCAGGATGTAATGAAGAACATTCACTTTAATGTCCTTTTGGTTTTCTGCCATCCCAGCAAAATGGTAATCCTTGAAATGGTAAACGAAACTTGAGGATATGTATAAATATTGCGTATGCAAAAATGTCAGGATTTTGATACTTAAAGTTGTAGTGCAGGATAATATCATGTAGAGATGCCACTCCATACATTATTTTGGTCCTGCTGTTGAAGCCCTTTTAGTTCATGGTTTCAGACAGGACTTTTGAACAGAATGCATCTGCCGGCACCTGGCTCTCCTGGCCCCATTGATATACATTGTGCACTCCTTCCCCATCACATGTCTTTGTCCTGGGTCATAGCCTTTTTCATCTCCTAATATCCTCAACAAGAGTCAAGCTTGTCGATTACCATTTGTTGTAGCATCTTGACACTTTTCTGCCCAGACAAGGTCACTACCTTCCAGTCACTGCTCTCCTTCCCCCTCCTTATGGGTGGGATCACATTTTAGAGGTACGCCCAGACTCTGGAATGCTGCAGGATCTGGCCAAAGCATGACGGGTAATTTACAAGCAGATTGTATATTAATGTATCTAATCATTTCAATTAGTGGCTATTCCTTTGCTTGGCTTAAATTGATGCGTCAGGCCTGGTAATCACAAATTACACAAAGAAAAAAAAGCACAAAAACAAAGCACATACTGAACTACTCTTATATAAATGTACAACTCGATAAGTAAAGACATAAAAACATGTCACACTCCATAATGCTATAAAATAAGCTCATAACCAATGAGATCTGATCGAACACCATTGCAACCCTGTCCTTGTACTGTACATGTTTTAATCTGACTGGTTTAATGATGACTCCAAAAATCTATTGTTACTTGCTAAAAATTTTGCACCATTTTCAGATTCGTACATGATCGAATATCGGTGAATACTGTAATGGACATATTTTAATAATTTTTATGCCTCCGGTGACGGTCGCCAGTGACATTATGTCTTAGGGTCGTCCGTCCATCCGTCGGTACATATGTCGAAGAGAATTTTTGATTTCTCTGCAACTGCTTATCCGATTGACTCCAAATTTTCAACATCGATGCGATTACTCATGCAATTTTTTTTATAATTATGACGTCATAGATGACATAAGCTGGCAGCCATGTTGGAAAAAAGGAAAAACTTTGGACCTCTGTATCTCCTAAACCGCATCATGGACAAAATTGAAACTTGGCATCTGGCAACTACTCTGCATGGGGAATAAGAGTGATTTGACTATGACTTCATCGGTGAAGTGGTATCCCGGTCAAAATTTGACATGTAGAATGCTGCATTCGATCAGTATGAAAATTTGTGAGGTTCATCTAGGGATAGATTGCTTGACACAAATTTTTTTTAATGATGTCATCTGTCATGTGGTTTGACAGCCATATTGTTTTTTTTGTTTTTTTTAAAGGAAAAAAATCTTCAGCAGAACCGCTTTTAAGATCAAAGTGAACCTGCACATAAATGATCGACTAGCCATGTTGAATAAAATTTGATAACTATGTCATAAGTCACATGGTCTGACAGCCATCTTGAATTTACCCCAAAACCTTCAAAAATCTTCTCCAGAATGGCTGGTCAGATTGAGGGGAAAGAAACTTAACAAACCTATTCACCCTGCCTCGGGGAGACCAAGGTGACAAAGAATAATTGACAAGTCACGTGGTTCGGCGGCCATGTTGGATAGAAGAAAAATATTAAATAATGTTTCTTTGGAACCACTTATCCGATCGAAGCAAAATTTATCAAGTATCATCAAGCAAGATAACTGCTTACATTGTGGAAATGATGACATCGTAGCTCACATGGTGTGGCAGCCATATTGGATAGAAAAATGAACCTTATCTGATCAAAACTAAACTTCAAAAACATAATCCTCTACCACAGTGGTACTCAACCTTTTTTTGCCCCATGCACCCTTTTTACCATGTCAGAATGTCATTCCCCCCTTTCCAAGATTGTCTGACTCAAAAGGTGCATTCCAAATAATATGCATATAATATTGAAAATCTTTTATTTTTTTGACATTAGTACATATACATTTACTTGGATCATTTTTATAGTGGAGTTTTACAAATTTAATAGCAATAGAAAATGTTGATGGATTTTAAAACTTGAATAAATTCATAACTAATTACTTAACAGACTAAAAGTTAACTGAAGCATACTTCATAACAAATAAGTCCAATGGAATGCAGCATATGTAATTCACCTACATCTGATGAAGATTACAGTCAATGAGAAACTTGTGATATTTTCGTCGCCAATCCTTGATACACGGAAGAGTGCTTGAAGGGCACAGGTCATTTTCAACCTCCAATCTACTTCGTTGCTTTGTTTTCATTTGCAACAGAGTTGAAAAGCCTTCATCACAAAGATATGTCGACATAAATGGAAGCAATGCATGGATAGCTTTCTGCCACTTTTGGGTAGGAATCGCACATCAAGGGCCAAAATTCTGTGATTGATTTCTCATCGAACATATCTCTTGCTACCGAATCAGTCTTCAGCTCCAGAAATTCATCTTGACAATCATCAGGAACCTTTTCAAATGACAATTTAAATGGATTTCGCACTGAATCCAACTCATCACTGAGTTCAGGAAAATATCGGCTGAATTCATTTTCCAGTGCTGTCAAATACTGCAAA
>CM068952.1:75322874-75341999 GCA_035128595.1 Eptatretus atami
CCATTTCCCAACAATTTCAAACCATTGAGAGTGAAGTTTGGATTCAGTTCCCCAATTGTATGTGTTGTTTTTTCTGCGTTGCCATCTCAAGTTGCTACGACATACCGAAAGATTCATAACCTTTTGGGTTCATTTGTTGAATGCCTCTGTTTGATCAGCCTTCAAATCTTTTGAAGAGCATTCCCATGAATTCAAAAAGCTTTTGTCTGTCCTGTGTAAGGATGAACATTTGGCAAAGTGCTTCACCTTATGGTTCATAGAATCATTCACCTAGCTTGCTACAAAACACATGGAGGCATTCTCTCTATTGATGATGAAGATGTGAATCCATATGAATATATGAATCTCCGACCCTTTGACACTCAGATGGGCCCAAATGGTAATAAAAAACAAGAAAAGTGCAAAGATAACTACGAACTGGAAATTCCACAGATAAAGAACTCGAGTAATCGACTGCGCGCAGTCGACGGGTATGCCTCGCTCTCCCGCACAACACTTGAGAATTACATTATATTGAACCCTTGACTTTTCATATCTGCCTAAAATCTAATTAGTTAATTGCCCTGCTAACTTACTTTGTACGAAGTGATGAAATTCGTCATATTTCTGAGTAGGGCGTAAACTAAAATTCAGAGTGAAACCTTGGACCTTGACCTGACTTATCAATTGCCCAAATCTAATCAATATGCCCTGTCTTACTACTTTTAACCCACGTTTATTGAAAATTCTACATTGCTTCTTGAGTATCGGTAATGAAATCGGACGGACAACAACCAGAAACATAATGCCCCGGCACCCTTGGTGCGGAAGGCATAAAAAAAGAATATTATGCCTTTTTCATTTAATCTGTGACATTCATAAACACAGATTAAATTAAAACAAACTACATTCATCTGCTCTAATAAAGACCAACAACGAACGGAGAAGGAGGAAGTAGTTTGTTTTAATTTTTAATCTGTGTTTATTGAATGTCACAGATTAAATGAAAAAAGGGATAAATAATTTCTCTTTTTATGCCTCCGACAAAGGTGCCGAGTCTGGGTTGTCTGTCGTCCTGGATTTTCATTACGCGATAAGCTTCAAGAAGCAAAATTGTAGAATTCATCAAAGCTTGGTAAAAAGGTAAGTTAAGTACAGGGCAATTAAGTGATTAGAGTGTGCCAGATGGTGATAAAGGTAGGGTCAAAGTCAAGTGTATATACTCTGAATTGTTACTGTTTAGCCCTAACTCAAGAAACTTGGTACAAAGTAAAGTTAGACAGGGCAATTAACTAATTAGATTTGGCCAAAATAAGGTCAAAGGTCAAATATGTCAATTCTCCAAGTGTTTGTGGGGAGAGCGAGGCATACCCGTCGACTGCGCGCAGCGCTAGATTACCGAGTTTTATTGTGGAAATATCCATGGTAGTTATCTTGACTTATTCTTTGTTTTTTATTCACAATTGGACCCATCAGAGTGTAAAAAAGAGGGTACGGATGATTATATTTGCAATAGGTTCACACCTGCAGCATCAATAGAGAGAAGGCTCAATGTGTTATTGTAGCAAAGCCTGGTGAAATGATTTCTGATGAACCAATAAAGTTGAAGCAACATTTGCAGAATGTCATACTAACCAAGGACAAGACAAAAGCTTTTTGAATGTCATGGAATGCCTCTCAAAAAGAATGAAGCGGATTCAACAGGGCATCAACAATGTATCCAACAGGGGTTTTTATGAATCATCTATGTCGTAGCACTGATGATGGCAAAGCAAGAAAAAAACACATACAAGGGGAAACTTGAGTCACAACCGGCACCTTCAAAATGATTGAAATTGTGGGAAATGATTTGGAGAAAAACTTGCAGCAGTGTTCACTATCGAAACCAGTACTGTTCAAAGAGATCAAGTGACTGCCATTAACATCAAGGATAATCTGCAGCATTTGGCTTATTTCATTCAACGTGATGCATCGACTGAAAAGTGGCATCGTGGTTCCCATTGCTGTGTTTGCAAGATATGTTCACGCAGGTCATTTAAAGAGGATTTCTCTTTTTGTTTCTTCCCTTGAAACAACTACCAAGGCTCAGAATTTTGGAAAAGGTTTCATCTTCGTTTGAGTCAGAAAATCTTTAGGGATAATGTCGGGGTGGCGTACAGTGGAACACTCAGCTATGTAGGACAAAATCTGGATTGAAGTTTGTGTGAAGAAAGCGGCTCAAAGTGAAAGGAATTCATTAAATGATCCATCGTCAGCACTGCCTCAAAAACACTCACTCCACAGGGAAGTTGTGGATCAAAACAAATTCAAATGTGAAATTTTGTCAAAGGAGGAGCTCTCACTCATGACTTTCAAGCAGTTATGTATTACATGGAGCAAGCCATTCACTTTGCTGCTTACCACACAAATGTTCATGGCTTCAAGAGGAAATGTAACTGAGCAGTATTGAAGCTTAGAGATGAATGCTCAATTTTTTTGTAAAGTTCTGGGTAAGAGGAATTTTTTCCGGCTGGAGAGAGAATGGATCATGGCTTTGCCTATTTGGTTGACATTTTGAGCAGCCTGAAGAAACTGAATCTTCCAGATGCAAAAGGAAAGGAAACAAAACACAAGAAATTCAGGATCTTTGACAGCTTTCATGAGCAAGCTTGGAAATTGAAGAGAAAGGAAAAAGAGCAAAAATGTGGCAATGTCTGAGTCAACTGTCAATCAATTCTTGTGCTGGGGGTGAAGACAATGCTTCAGAATTTGCACAAAATGAAATTTGCAGATTTGACAGCAGCCGGAAATGAATTCAGCCGATAATTTTCCTGAACCAGTGAGAGTTGGATTCAGTGCGAATCCTTTAATTGTCATTCTGAAAAGGGTCCTGAGATGTCAAGGATATTCTGGAGCTGAAGAACGATTTCGGAGCAAGAGATATGTTTTCGAAAGAATCATCACAGATATTATTGGCCCTTGATGTCGATCCTACCCAAAAAGTGGCAGAAAGCGGACCATGCATTGCTCCATTATGTCGACATATCTGTGATGAAGGCTTTCAACTCTGTTGCCATGAAAACAAAGCACGAAAGTAGATGGAGGTTGAAAATGACCTGCGTTGTGCTCTTTCAGACCTTTCCGTATCAAGAATTGGCGAAGAAAAAATATCACAAGTTTCTCATTGACTTAATTTTCATCAATAAAATGAATTACAATATGCTGGACTTCCATTGGACTTTTTGTTTATTGAAGCTATGCTCGAGTACCGTTTAGTCTGTTAGTAATAGTTATAATATAGAAAAAACTACTTTTATTCAAGTTTTTAAAATCCCATCACATTTCTATTGGCTATAAATTTGTAAAATCCACTATCAAAAATGATCCAAGTAAATGTATCGTCTAATGTCAAAAATAAAAAGATTTTCAAATTAATATGCATATTGAATGAATGCACCTTTTGAGGTCAGACAATCTTGAAAGGGAGGAAGCAATTCTGAATGGGTAACAGGTGCATGGGCAAAAAAAGTTGAGTACCATGTGGTTAGAGGAATTATTTTTAAGTTTAGTTGATCAGATAAGGTTCATTTTCTACCAATAGGCTGCCACACCATGTGAAGCACGAGCATCATGTCCACAATGTAAGCAGTACCTGCTTGATCATACTTGATAAATTTGCTTCGATCGGATAATGGTCCAAAAGAAACATTATTAATATTTTTTCTTCAGCAAAATGGCGCAGAACAAAGGTGACTGTCAAATATCTTTGTCACCTGGCGCCCCGAGGCAGGGTGAATCGGTTTGTAAGTTCTTTCCCTTCATCTGACCCCGCCATTCTGGGAGATTTTGAAGGTTTGGTAAATCAAGAGGCTGCAGACCATGTACTTATACATAGTTATCAAATTTCTATTCACATGTAGTCCGATCATTTATGGTGCAGGTTCTATTGATCTTAAAGCGGTTCTGCTGAACGATTTTTTTCCCTTAAAAAAAAAAAAACAATATTGCTGTCAAACGCACATGAAATGACATCATTAAAATAAATATTGTGTCAGCATCTAATCCCTAGATGAACTCACAAATTTGCATACTGATCGAATGCAGCATTCTCATTGGGGGTTCCCAATAGAAATTGTATTTGACCGGGATACCATTAAACGATGAAGTCATATGCAATCACTCTTTCCCATTGCAGATAGTGTGCAGATGCCAAGTTTCAATTTTGTCCATGAGCGAGTTTAGGAGATACAGAGGTCCAAAGTTTTTCCTTTTTCCAACATGCTGCCAGCTTATGCATCTATGACTCATAATTAAAAAAAAAATGCATGATATCGCATCGATGTTGAAAATTGGAGTCATCGGATAAGCAGTGCAGAGAAATCAAAAAATCTGCTTCGACGTATGTACCGACGGATGGACGGACGACAAAGACAGTAGTCACTGGCGACCGTCGACCGAGGCATAAAAATTATAAATATGTCATTAATATTCACGATATCGATCATTACGAAATCTGAAATGGGAAAATTTTTTAGCAAGTAAAATAGATTTTGGAAGCACATTAAAACCAGTCAGATTAAAACATGTACAGTAAAGGACAGGGTTGCAAAGGTGCTTCGATCAGATTCATGGTATCGAGCTTATTTTTAGCATTATGGAGTGTGACAGTTTTAGCTTTACGTATCGAGTTGTACTTATATAAGATAAGTCAGTATGTGCTTTGTTTTGTGCTTGTTTTTCTTGGTGAATTTGTATTACAGTGCCGGACGCATCAATTAAGCCAAGCAAAGGATAGCCACTAATGAAATGATAAACATAATTACACTGCTGTAAATTACCCTCATCCTTGGCAATCCTGCAGCATCCCAGAGTCTGGCACTCTAAAAATGTGAATCCACCCATAGGAGGGGGAAGGAGACCAGTGACGGAAGGTAGGACCTTGGCTGGGCAGAAAGTGTCAGATGCACAACAAATGGTAACGACAACTGACTCTTGTTGAGGAGTCATTAGGAGATAAAAAGGCGATGACGCCAGGAACAAGACATGTGATGGGGAAGGAGTGGACAATGATAAATGGGCCAGGAGAGCAGTGCCGGCAGATGCAATCTGTTCAAAGTCCTGTTCTGAAACCATGGAACAAAGGCTTCAACAGCAGACAAAATAATTAATGGAGTGGCATCTCTAATGATATGGACCTGCATACAATTAGTTTACAAAATCTTGACATTTTGCATATCGCAATATTAACATATCTCAAGTTTCGTTTACATTTCAGGATTACCGATCTTGCTGGATGGCAGAAAACAAAGGCATTAAAGTGAATGTTCCATACATCCTGATGCATCGTAACGCACCTATATGCCTGTTGTCAATGGGTGCATGCGGAAATAATAATAAATTTATGGAGCCTAGTGGCAAACGACAAGACTAGTTCGGTGCCGTTGAAAGTCAGCCCTAGTCTAAACGGCCATTGCCTCGGGTGAGAATATGGATCCACCTGAGGATCTTAAAACAAATTTAAAGTGAATTAAGCATGCCATGAGAACACATCAATCAGGCTGTTTCACTGCGTGAGTGTGTATGTGCCAAGCTGAGTCTGACATGGTAAGGTCGCTATTGGGATCCCTCGTTTGTCGCAGACCGATACCTTTATCCTGGACATGCGCCTCTTGGTGACTCGAGCTACATTTGCCCAACTTCAAACCTGGTGATAAGAGCGGCAAACCAATAACTGGGAGGTTCCTTGACGTCTCCGCGTAGTCCTAGTTGTAGGAAGAATGTTCAGTATTCTTCAAAAATTTCATGGGTTCAAAGACAAGCAAGTGAATCATCTCTCATTATGACGATTGCGGCATATTAACACCAGACAAACCGGCTCTATTTCTTTCTTTCTTTCGGCTGCCCGTTAGGGGTCGCCACCGCGATCACCGTTTATGAGCCGCAAATATTTGGCATAGTTTGTTACGCTGGGGATGCCTTACTGACGCAACCGGTCGCCTCTGCGACACAGGGATATACAACCGGGCTCATATAAAAAGAATAACAACCTACATCGAGTAGGCATGGGACGAATGCTAGAAGGCTTAGTTTCGAATCATTACTACCTCTGAGGCGCTACACAATAAACAGCTCAATAATTTGATTAAAATGCATTGAACACAATCATTTGTTCTTGGCAAAACTTGCACAATAAAGTAAAAATCCTGGAAAAACGACACACTTACCATCATAGAAACAGGAATCGCTGCTAATGATGAACGATATATTGATGCTATCTTCATAAAGAAGATGGACAGGTCAGTTTTATGACAACCACAAATCCTTCTTCCCAACATGACAAAAGGACATATTTAACCACACTATGCCAATGTAATGTAAAGAGAAAATCACAAATGTGGAAGGAAGCTAAAACTCTTCTAAGACATGACAACAATCTCTCTTCTCTTCAAGGGAAGTTTAACATGAGCTGCATGTCAATAAGTAGCCCGTCCGTGTAATAGTACGTATAAAAACAACATTAAACACCTTTAAAAAAAAACTGTTAAATTATCCACCTCCAGTAAACATTGTAAACCCCAAACCTTACAATACAGTGGGGCGCTCACACATTGAAAGCAATAACTGAATTCTGCTTCCCCATTACTCGGCGTACTGCATTGTATTTATTTCATAATATTAGATTCATTTACGGATGGTTTCCCAATGGTTCTGTGATTTTCTGGGTATCGGCTTCAATGTCGCAGCATGCAAAATACAGGGCTTCCCCATTTTCTCAGTCGCTCACCGGCATTTATTAGCTTACGAAATCTTGTATGGTACGGTTGGAAATTCGGCATTCAGCATATAAGATCCTCAGGAGATTACGATAAGTCAGTGTGTAGTTAGCCAACCCGATGTATAGAGGGAATTTTAGTATCCATCGGGGCTGCGAACGCTTGATCTAGCCATTGTCTGTCTATCTTTATTCAAACAAACAGCACTCACAACCAACACATCCCCACGCACAGGCGCAACGCACTCTACAACGACACCACCTTCACAACCACGCTACCACTCTCGCCACCGCATTCAATAGCGCATGCGGTCAACGATCTCCCGAGGAACAAAAACACAAGAGCCTGGGGTTTTCCCGCCTGTTTCCTGTCCTAAATCCCGCGCTCGTGTGGTGGAAGTGCGATCGACCGGGGGTAAAGGTGAGAAAAGGTGGGGGCCTCTGTGGGGAATAATTCCCTAGCCCGAGCCAAAACGATCCCCGCCCGCACGGGCGGGTGGAAGGAGAGCGAAGGCAACGCCCCCTTCGAGAGGCTCTCAAGAAGCTCGAAAGGGAAGGCGGGCCTGAAAAATGGGGCGGACGAAGGGCGAGCCCGCGCTACAAAAGGGGAGCACGGAATTGAATGAGTTTGCGAGCTTCCTTCTCCTTGTCTTCGAGAGTTCCTGCTGTCTTCGGGTTGTTGAGTTCTGGGCTGACGTCGCTCTTCTGCCTGCTTGTCTGTCGGGAAGAGGTCCTGCGCTCAGGCTTTGGCGAGCGCCCTGTCAACGGAGAACGGACGGAGACGCGGCAGCGCCGGTTGTGAGTGGACCTGCCGTCCGAAACCCCCCCCGAGGGCAGTGCCGGAAGAGGGTCGCCGGCGCGAGAGAGGTCGGGGCAGCGTGACCACGCTGACGCGTGGGAAGGGACCACACCACAAAAAGGAAGTGCGGACTCTTCTTCTT
This sequence comes from Eptatretus atami, assembly GCA_035128595.1. Classification (NCBI taxonomy): domain Eukaryota; kingdom Metazoa; phylum Chordata; class Myxini; order Myxiniformes; family Myxinidae; genus Eptatretus; species Eptatretus atami. The sequence continues at coordinate 75,330,546 of CM068952.1, forward strand.
GCTTTTTGTGGAAATGTGTGAGTGGCGCCGTCTCGTAAAGTAGAACTGTGTAAGTGTTGCCGTGTGTATTAAGTCGTAACTCTTTCTGCTGTGTGCATTGTATGGCTGTATACTCCGGCTTGCTTTGTGTCCGGTGTCGCGCATTAAATGCTGCTTGTTGAACTGTTCCGCTGGCTTCGTCTCTTTCTTTATTGACTCTCCATCCTCCACGCGTAAGGATTCGTAGTGGGTTTCAACACCGGTAAATTAACGGAACCGTCAAGGCGACGATATGTTTACTCTGCAAGCAGGGGGACCGCGCTTAAGCGTTCGGTCCGGATCGACCTGTGGCGAGGTACGATCCCCATAACCATCCGCGAGGTACTTTAGGAGTCACGTTTGCGCAACCTATCACGCGGGTACCGATGGCACGATTGTGTGAGGTAACCCCACCCGTGAGTAGCGCCCCGTTGTTCCGAGAGGGTCACCACTGAAGTCCCGTCGTGGGGCGACGTGCCGCGATCGGTATCGTGGCCGAAGCATGCTGCGGGCGCGATCGCAATCCGGGTCCAACGAGCCGGCGAAACAAACTCTCCCCCCCTAACAAATTCACGGAACGGTTCAGGGGTGAGTGAGCGACCCTCCGATCCCCCAAAGAGAGGTACCAATTAACCCTTAAGAAATAAGGTGGAGTCCAAGCGATCGGTGCCGAGGTATGAGAAATGAGTAGAATAATAGAACCTATGCCCAGGATGAAAAGCCCCGAGCAGAAATGTCTTATGGCAAGGAAAGTTCCCCCCAACTGAGACGCCCCGAGCCCGAAATGGGCGGCGGCGGCGGGCGTAATGACACCTCCCTCCCCCTCTTCGACTAAACCCCCCGATCCTGGCCGAGGTCGGCCAGCCGAGTGCACCGACCATGCCGAGCTATGCGCCACGCGGGGGAATAACGCAAATAGCAACAATGAACACAAATGGATGACATAAAAACAAAATGGATAGCAAATGTGGAGCGCTGCGGAAGAGATGCAGCAATGGCCGAGCCTGCAGGCAGGCATAGAGGCATTGTGTGCAGTCGAAACGCGGCCGGTGGGAGCCATGACGGCGCACCACGGGCTGGAACGAACGAGCTTAGGGGAGTGCACGGCTGTCAGGCCCGCAATGGAGGCGGTGAGCGAATTTGTCGGGACGTATTGGCGAGAAAGCGTGAAGGTGACGGGAAACTGTGCGTGAGCAAGGGATAAACTAATCGGGGTGCGGAAGACCGGAAACGTGTGAGACGAGACACGAGTGACGACGAAAAAAAAAATGTAAGAGACACCGGAGATAGAGGGTGAATGGACGGGGTTTAAGGCGAGACACACAACGAGTAGTGAGGAAAGGGGGGACTGGCGGACTGTCTCGGGACCCGGTGCCAGCAGCGATGACTCTCGGAACGGAGGGAGACGCTATGCCCCTTGATGTGAAAGCACGACCAGGCGGGTCCGGTCGGCCTAGGAGGATGAAGGGGCGAGTGCTGTGGACGGTGCACGGAGACTTGGGGGTATGGGAGGCCCCGGAAACCCTTGGTCGGCCACAAATCCCAGGTGGTTACGAGTGTGTGGCGAGTGGTGTTGTTTACAAGTGGCCGAAATGTTGCTGAAACGCACGCATTAGCGCGGGCAAGGCGTGTGTGGAAGTGAACGGCGTGGTGACAAAAGCCCGTGTGTGATAGACCCCAGGATGGAAGTGCTCCGTGTGTGAAGCGACCCGCTGTGATGGTGGGTGGCAAGTGGCCCGAAGTGCGTGTCCTCCCAGCCACACCGTGTGGAAGCACCGTGTGTGAAAGACCACGTGTGCAAGGAAAGGGCACGAGTGAGGAGTCGGCCCGAGTGTGAGGGAGACCGTGTGTGGGAGTCGCGTATGTAGGGAGATGACGGTTCGCATGCCGGAGCATGCAAGCCGCGTCTCCCGTGTGAGTGTTGATGGAGTGGTGTGTGAGCGTCGGACACCAGGTGTGCGTGGTTAATGGGGCTGAGCGCGAGAGTACGGAGCGGCGACAGAGACGAAGCCCGATAGGCCGACGGTGTGGGGACCGCGCGGTTTCGCCACAGCGGAGCGCAGAGTCCGTGCTGTGTCGCAGAGGCCACCGAACGGCCGCTTGCGGGAGTGCAACCCGTCCGGAACGCCAAGCGGTGAGTTGCCTGATCCGCACGACATAAGGTAGGCAGGTAGACAGATTTGACCGACGGGTCGCCACGCGAGCTGTGTTAAGCCAAGGCCACGAGACATGTGGCGCGGGGGACCCTCGAGTGCGAGGTTTGCTTTAGGGTGCGCAGGATAGCGTCATGGCTGCACGTGGGTGAAATCCGCAGGAGGGTTGATCCCGCCCGACGGTGGCTGCCGGAGGACGAGGTCACGTCCACGGGCCATGAAGTCACGGGGCAGTACAAAGTGCGCGAGCTGCGATAGCCCGCGCTGTGCTGCGCAAAAAATTGAAAATAGAAACAAAATCTAAGGAACAAAAGCAAGCCTCGCTTCGGGGAACAGGATTCCCGGGAAGGGTGGAAAGAGTCCCCTGCCTGGTACAGGATGACAAACTATCAGGGGGAGGGTAGCTAGTTAAACGGCCTCATGGGCAGGGGTAGTCCGCATGAGCCCGGAAGATTGGTATAGGAAGTTTAGGCAGATTTAGGTGGAAATGAGTGAAGACATTTTGGAGACAGAAGACAGACCTGTGGAATGTGTTAGAGGGACGTGCTTAGCTACGTAGTGCGAAGGAACTGCTGTAGGTAAGGACGAGCGGAGCACGATAGTTAGGATTTAGTGACAGGATGCAGAGATCAGGAGAGTGTGTGAAGAAGTGGAAACTGTCGTGGTGAGGGAGGAGCCAGCGGGGTCGAGGAAGGAGTGATGGGAATGCATGTGCATGAGTGAGTGGGGAGAGTGAGTCCACCCAAGGACCCTGGGTCAGTGTAGAGTGAGTAGCTGGTTAGTTAGAATTGACAAATGAGGTCGCTTTTGCTGTGGTGTGAGTGTAGGCTCGATACCTGTTGTGAAGGTGCAGGAGCCGGACGGCGGGACGTGCTCGAAAGGTGAGATCGCGGAGGGACCCCGGGCACCGCTAGCTGGCGTGGTAGCCAGGCCAGATGGGCCGGAAGCGTTATGCATGGTGGCGCCCGCATGATGCGGGGCCCGGCGCCATAGCCGCGTGGCAGTCATGGGCACGGGCACACCAGGAGGGCCGGGGCCCAGCCTGCAACGTAAGGCGATTCAGGGAGTCGCCAAGGAGGGCCAATCCCGTGTAGGGAGCTGGAGGCTCGGAGGCAGGTAGTGCCCGGGTGGCCATCGTCGGAGAAATCGCAGAGAGTTCTGCCAAGGAGCCACGCCGCCCAACCTGAACCGGTGAGGACGGGAAAAACGGGGCATGGCCGAAATTGTGAAGACCCAAACACAGCACGGATGAATCTGTGATAGACCAATAGTTGTAAGCGAGAGGCGCGATGTTATAAGCCCCGGGCATGGGTAACAGTTAAATGGCTAGTAGATTAGGAGTGAACCCTCCGCACCAATCCATGCCCTTCGCTCAACGTTGTGGGCCCTGGACCCAACTTGGTTAGGATCGCTGAAGTCCGAGAGCATCCGAGCTTCGTTGGGCTCGACCAAGGACGCTAGCTCTCCTAATTCCCTCCGGGAAGGGAATTTAGGGGTGAGTCGGCTAGGGACATAGGTAGCCGAAGCAAGACAGTAAAGGGTAGGACGAAATAGTGGAAGTAAGGATAGAAAAAAAACAATCAAAAAAATAGAAAGTGGGGCTAAATGGTCTTACAAATGAAGGATGGGTAGACCGCGAACAGGCAGGCGATAGGTGGGAGGGAAACAAAGTCGGTAAGGTCCGAGCCCGCCTTCTGAGTGCACACCAGTGCACTCCCCACGACTACGCACGGCGAGAGGCCGGCCAACTCATCGCTGTTGTTTACGCAAGGCCTGGCACGGTCGACCGTACCAGTTGCGCAAGGCCTGTGCCGGCCACTCATCGACTGCAGCTGTTGAAACTACAAGCCTGTGCGGGTCAGCTCACTCCGCTGCGGTTGCTACAAGCGGCCCTGTTTTGCCATGCTCCTGCTCATCAGAGATGCCATGCCCCGCCATGTCACCAGCCGCGTCGGTTTCGATTGCGCCCCCTCCCTTGTTCATGCCATGTGTGCCAGGACGTGGAAGCGCAATGGGGGGGGGGGGGGGACGTCCTGTTGGCAGCTACAACACGGCTGCAGTGGGCGCCCGTCGCAGGTTGACTTTACCATTTTCTCAGAGTCCATTGATCCGGGCCATGTTTAGGTAAAATTTGTAAGTTAAGGTTAAGATGTACGTAAAATATACTGGCCCCGGCATGCTGTCTACGCGCAATATTTAAAGTCGTCGATGAGTGGTTGGTAGTAGTTACTCAGCCCGTAGGTTATTATGGTTGGAACACAATAAACAGAATGCTCACCTCAGAGGATCCGAAGTAAAAACGTACTAGGGGACAACACAACAGATGACACGAATTGACGACTCGGACGACTCGTAAAAGGGGAGGGTAGCTGTACGGTTGGTGGAAGTTCAGCATTACTACCCATAAAGATCCTCAGATCGTGTTTGAGAATAACGATAAGTCATGTGTAGTTAGCCGCAAACCGTGTGGATAAGAGGGAATTTAGATGTGATCCATGCCGGGCTTGCGACGCTTTGAGTGCCGATTTGTTCTGCCATCTTTTAATTCAAACAAACAGCCTCAACAACAGCACCATCCCCACCACTGCGCAACCACCAAGACGACCACTTCCACAACCACGCTACCACATCTGTGCCATCTCGCATTCAATAGCCCAGTGCGGTCACTATTCCTCCCGGAGGAACAAAAACACCAACGATGCCAGGGTTCCCGCCGTTTCTCCCGCTAATTTCCGCGCTCGTGTGGTGGAAGTGCGATCCGAGCCGGGGGTCAAAGTGAGAAAGGTGGGGGGCCCTTTTGGGGGAATAATTCCCTGCCGAGCCAAAACCTCCCCCGGCGCCCAGCACGGGCGGGTGGACGGGAGAGCGGAAGAGGGCACGCCCCTTCGAGAGGCCTCCAAGAAGCTCGAAGGGAGCAGGGCCGAAAACGGGCTGAGCGAAGCGAGTCCCGCGCTACAAAAGGCGACAGCACGGACCTTGAAGAGTTCTCCGAGGGCTTCTTCTCCTTGCTCGAGAGTCCTGTTTTTCGGTTGTGTGGAGCTTCTGGGCTGACGTCCTGCTTCTGTGGCGCTGCTGTCTTGTCGGGAAGAGGTCCTGCGCTCGCGCTTGGCGAGCGCCTGTAACGGAGCACGGAGAGCGGGAGACGCGGCAGAGCGGTTGTGAGGTGGACGCTGCCGTCAGCGAGGAGGCTGGTAGAGGTTTCGCCGGCCGAGCGAGAGAGGTGGCCGAGCGCGCCAATGCTGACGTCGTGGAGAAGGGACTCACCAGCCACGAAAAGGGGAAGTCGCGGACTTCTTTTCTTTTTCCTTTGCCTTGGGTAAATGCTTGTGGGGCGCCGTCCGGAAGTAGACTGTGTAAGTGTTGCCGGTGTGTAAGTTAAGGTCGGTTTTAACCTTCCTTGTCTTGTGTGCATTTGTAGGGCTGTATATACGTGTGCTTGTTCCGGTGTCGCGCATTAGAATGCTGCTGTTGAGAGCTGCTTGCCGCTCGCTCGTCCCTTTCTTTTACTGAGTCTCCATCCTGCATCGCGTAAGAGCCGTAGTGGCAAGCGATTCCAATTTTCGCCCGTTAATGTAAATCGGTAACCGTCAAGGTCGACGATAACTCCGCTCGTTATTCGTCAGCGAAACAGCCGCTTAAGCGTTCGGTCCGAGTCGACCTGTGGCGAGGTACGTCGCGCGATAACATGCCGGCGTAGGTACTTAGGTAGGTCATTGGCAAACAACCCTATCCCCGGTGCCGATGGCACGATGTGGGTGAGCTGGAAACTCCCACCCGTGACTGCTCCCGCGTTGTCCGAGAGGGTCACGACTGAATTGTCCCGTCCGATGGGACGTGCCGCGATCGAGTTAAACGTGGCCGATCGCAACGCCTGCGGGCGCGAATTCGCAACAGTATTGATGATTCCCCTCTGTTTGTGTGGTGTGTGTGTTTGTGGGTGTTTGACGGCATGAGAACGTGAGAACGGAAGAAGCTACAAGGGTCAAATACACACGTGATCAGAGGTGAGGCTAGCGCGTGATAGAATTTTGGCAAAGTGGTCCAGAAGGTCAAGTCACAGTGATCAAACATTCGTGTTTGATGGTGTTGGTAAGTGAACACGAGAAACGTCTGTTGCATCGCACTTCTCTCGAGACAGTTTATGAAGACAAGTAGAGGTAAGTTGACGATTTCGTAAGTACCAGGACTGATGACTGCTGTTACTCCGAGCGTAAGTATATTGATGATTCCGCAATCTGTTTGTGTCGTTTGTTGTGGTGGTGTTGTTTGTTGTAAGGCACTGATAACTGCAGAACGGAAGAAAGCACAATGTCAAGATTGACACCACATGAAAATTCAGAGGGCTAGGTGGATGTCGATGTTTGGGTCAAAATCGGTCCAAGGTCAAGGTCAGCAGTGAGTCCAAACATTCGAGTTGTGATGTTTGGTACTAGACCCATCCCGTATACAACTTTCTGGTGCTGTCGCTACCATTTCTAGAGACAGCTTATAGACCAAGTGAGAGGTCAAGTGACGATTTTCGTAAGTACCTCAGTGACGCTTGTTGTGTGTTTGTGTGTTGTGTAGCAACGAATAACCGGAGATACAGAGATAGCTCCAATGGAAATCTAAAAGCCACGTGAATTCAGAGGGATGCTAGCGCTGATAAGATTTTGTCAAAATCGGTCAAAGAAGGTCACAGTGAGTCAAACATCCAAAGACATGATAACTCGAGAACAGAAGAAGCTACCAATGCAAATTACACCACGTGAATTCACGAGGATGATGCTTATGCGATTAGATTTGGTCAACGGATCAAGTCAAGTACAGTGAGGTCAAACTATATCGTACAATTCATGTCAAGCCACATGAAATATTTGCTTCGGCACGAACATTACGAGTTCGTTAACTAAATATCTCATCTTTAGTCATCTCGCGCTGTTGCGATCGCGTTAGGACTGATGTGGATTTTTAACCCACAGTTTTGTGACGGTGTCCTCCATGAAGGATTGCTCACTGCCGAGTTGTGAATCTTTGCACTTCAGCAGAGTTTAACGTTGTTCGTGGGTATAAATCCTACAAAAACCCTATCGACACCTGATAAAACGATGTCACAGCAAGCCTTCCTTGTGAACAAGTATTTCTAATGATATCCCATAACTCTACCTCAACAATGAATCTTAAAGAACCCATGATTTAGATAAGGATTAATGATAACGTAAGAATCCACTAAAATTGATTGTAATGATGGTTCTATTGCCATATTCTATGAGTTAACGTACACCAACGCCGACCAATACTCTACATACATAGAACAGTTTATGTCAACGGGTACTTGCCAGTCCCAAGGACAACAGCACTGAGTGCCATACATCCTCACGTGGCTGCATGGTATAATTTACATTCAAAACATTTTATACTTTCTGAGATAGAGGTTGGGGATATTCACCCAACGTAGACGTGTCCTTAGAGAAAGCCCACTTCGTACATTTATCAGCTCGGCACCTGCTCAGAACAACACATTCTTATCATTTAGGCAAAGTCTTTGGCCAGAAAGGACAGGCGAATTCAACTCTGCAGCAACAAGTTACAAGTTTCTGAGACTCCATGTTCAATTTCACAATAGAATACATAATAATAAATTTCCGCCACACTCCGTTTTTTTTTTTAAGGAAAATTGGAATATTTTTCTTACACATGATTACAGGTCCCATTCCGAAAGGAAGAAAGATTTCCATTACTCAAGTTCAAATCATAAGCAGCGAGTGCTCATATCAGAAAAATGGATGATGCATTAATTATGGCTTTCATCAGCATGTGTCACACATGAAAACATCGATTCGAATCTGAGATGGCAGTCAGGGTGGTGATAGGCAGCACACACAAGAAACAATCGAAGCACTCTTGAGCTGAGAGAAGGTAGATGGGCAAAGTACAAGTTTGGGCCGGACACTGTTGAAGGAGCGCATGTGGAACTCCAGGCCTTCGTACAGTGAAGCAACCACAGCAAGTTCATGATGATTTGCAGAGCGGCAATCGAAGTGCTGAAACAGCCGCCACCACCACCGTACACAAGCCGACGTAAGACTTGCTCAACTTCTCCTCAGTGGTTTTGTTTTTTCCACATGCTCCACTTATCTCGCACAGGAAGGGCAGAGATATCAGTGTTTTGAATGCCAATCCCCAAAGCTGGTCTCCCATGTCCAAGTCTTTGTGTGAAGTTCTTTCAAAACCTGCATAGACGAAATGACATGCTTCAAAGACGCTTTCAACACTCCGAAACAAACAAAGATCAATAAACACCAACAATAACGTCATGGGCCTTTCAATAAACTAAAAGCTTTAGAAAGCATTTAAATGGCTGATATGTCTATCAATTTTAATCTTCCTGTTATTCAAAACACACAGCAAAAATACAGAAATCCATTGTACGTATACCAAAACAATCCACTCTCTCAACACTTTGGTCAAAACAAAAATAGTTCTTTAAAATCCATAAAATAAAAATTAAAATCTTCGAGCAATCTATCAATAATCATAATTTACTGACTGTAATCGATCAAAGGACACCGGTTTTGCCATGCCTTCCAGCACAAGTTCAGCAACCTCGAACATTCGCAACGATAAAACAATATTTCAAGATCATCCGAGGGGAATCATCTATTACCTGAAGCCACGTGCCAAACATCATCAAATCAATTAAATAATTCAAACAGTTCTACATTAAACACATCTGTAAGTCACAATGCTACAACTCAGATCAAATCTCGACAATTTCGACTCTCTCCAAGTCTTGCCCAGCACTTAAAACGGCCCGTGTTTTGTGTAAAAACAAATCATCCAATGCCGCGAAGATCAACTCCAAGACTTCATCCGAATACAGTTCCACATCACAAATTTTTATTCCAATAAATCAAAATCCTAAATTTAGATAAACTTCAACACTTTTCCTAAATGGACTTACTAACATCAGTAGAGAGGGTGCGCCACAAACAAAAGGAACATAGGAACAGGAAGTGCACATCCGGTGAAGAAAAAGGAAAAAAAACCTGACAGGCAACCACAGTTTGCATTACTCTGTCAGGCGCTTCAACACATACACAGCAAACAAGGCCTTGCATACATAAGAACCCGGTGATCAGTGACAATACCATCACATTCATCTCTCCTCTTGAATCTGCATATGAATCGAATGTCCACCTAAAAGACAAAAGCTTAACAAAGACTCATGGTTGATTGGGTGTGAAGACATTCACCCCACAGATCGAGTGGAAGGGGGTGTCACCAGTGTAAGTTGCGACCTTCGCGGGACACCACAATCCCAAGAAGTATAAACATGCCATTTCCAACAGATCCACAGCTCAATGCACACAGTTAAATATGTCAAACCAACAGAACCGTTTCATTCAGGAAAATATTGAGCTCGCACAAGTTTTCATTTTACTCTTTAGAAAACACATGCATTCAATGTAATACCAACACGCCCGAGCGTAACATTCTCACTCTACAAAACGTCTGCGTCAAATCATTGATTTACAAATCCGTAAACTCCACACAATAATAAACAACCCAAATGCCAACAAATTCAGGCGTCAATGAACAATAAAGTAACTCTATAACTCTTACAAACAGGTAACTTAATAATTTACTTAACCTATCTCGCATCTCAGCCGATGACTCGGCCTCCGCTCTAACAGCCGTCTTATCAATGCAAAAATGTGGCAGTCAAATTAAAGCTCGACTCCCACATTTGCGAAAATCCAGGGGAACCTTCCCTCCGAAGTCAATGGGAGCTTGCCGAGAATACGCCTTACCTAACGATGGGGTGCTCCCAATAAGGTATCAAGCAAAATATACTCACGCCGTCCTCCTGCGCGTCTGTGGCATGTCACTCGTCATGTCTCATCATCTGAGCCTCTGCTCCAGCATTTGTAAAACAGACACAGTATTATCGTTTACTTAAAACGGACTCCCTCGCGGACCTCTTCTTCTCATAAAATTTTGACAATGAACTTTCTTGATTCGAAATCGTTACTGCAGAGAGCGCCCTCCTTACCGTCAAACACTGTCGTTCTCCAGCACTGCTCCGGCAGATTAAGCACCTCCGTCACGAGCACCGCACCAACTCGGTTGAATCCGAGTCACGCACCCAACTGATGGATTTTAAACCCACAGGTGTGATCGTGTCCTCCTAAGATTCTCACTGCCGTTGTGAAACCTATTGACTTCAGGCAGAGTTACCGTGTTCGATTTGTTATAAACTACAAAAACCTACGACACGATAAACTGATGTCCACACAACCCTGAAACAATTTCTAATATACACCATACACCTCAACTCAACAAGAAACTTAGAATCCCATTGATTTAGATCAATGATAATTGAATGATACTTAAGAACCCATTAAGAATGATGTAATATTAGTGGTCCTTCATTTATCTTATTTGAGTAACAGTTACCCAACCGATCCAATTTACCTACATTACATCAAACGAGACAGTTTATTCAACTGGTATTTGTCAGTCCCAAGGAGTACAAGCCACTGAGACAACATCCCACAGTGGCTGCACGGTATAATTTACATTCAAAACATTTATACTTCATGAGAGAGAGTGGGAGATATTCACCCAGACTGTAGACTGTCCTAGACAAAACCACTCGTACATTATCAGCTCGTCACTCGGCTAGAACAACACATCTTAGTCACCTTAGGGCAAAAGTCTTTGGCCTAGAAAGGACAGCCAATTCAACGCAGCATAAAAGGTACATTTCTGAGACCAGTGTTACAATTAAAATACATAATTAAATTTTCCCCACACTTAACACTCGTTGTCGAAATTCGGTAAAACGGTTTGAGACGTTTTAAAGAATGTAAATTTCACCGCGCGTCAGGCCTCAGTGGTGCAGCTGGCTCGAGCAGACGCTCGTTGAGTCACATAAAGTTTGCATGTCCGCTGACGGTTTTTCATATACATTTCTTTAAAGTATTTATCAAAAAGTATCGCGCATCTGACCCTAACGTCGATAGAAAGAGGTGTGGAGGCCGAAATTACGGTGTATCTCCCAACAGCACCCAAGGAATGCCCCTGTTGAATCCAGCTTCATCTTTTTGAGAGCATTCCCATGACATTCAAAAAAGCTTTTGTCTTGTCCTTGTGTTTAGGATGAACATTCTGCAAATGTTGCTTCAACTTTATTGGTTTCATAGAATCATTTCACCTAGCTTTGCTACAAATAACACATTGAGGCCTTTCTTCTCTATTGATGATGAAGGATGTGAATCCATATTGAATATATGAATCA
>CM068952.1:75344281-75356009 GCA_035128595.1 Eptatretus atami
GAAATTGCGATTTTCGCAAAAAGGAACACCACATTGCTATGTCAACTAGGATAACTGAGAACTCAGGGTCGATTTCGGACTTAGTGGAAATATAAGATGCCCGAAACTGCACAATAACTAAGACCAGTATCTTTGCTCACGATATATTTGACATCAAATTTTCTTTGATCTTATGTGATATTATTATTTTATTGATATATATCTTTATACTTATGTTTCTGTTCAGACTGAGACATTGCTTCTTCAATAAGACATAAAGTGGTAATAAATCCGATGCAGCTTTATGTATGTAGGCTGCTACACACTACTTCGTCAAAAGCGCAATATAAACATCAGTTTGTAAGGCGTGCCTATAAAGCCTATTTTGAGTTCCTGAGCGAACCAAAGACAAAAATGGCTCCCTCAGATTGTATGTCATAATGTGAGAAATGCTTACATGACGGACAAAGGAAGAACGAAAGGTCTGCTTATGGAGTGCACAGGTTTGGCGAGAACCCAAGGAGCCACGTAACTGACTGGCTATTTCGCCTGGTCAACACAAAGGGTGTCGGCCAAGAAAACCGGCAAAAAGATCTTCTATCCCTAGATTTCCCTCAGCAATTCGACCTACTCCGCACTCTAGGAACCCCGTTCCAGTCTTTAATGGTTTGTCCTTATCTGAAGATTGAAGGCAAGTGAACAATGAATCAGCAAGCAGCAGAGGTCGTGATGACGGGCTTCGAAAAAATGGCTTCAGATCGGAAAGCCCTCCTCATCTGATACCAAACAGTCACAGCCCCATAGCAGTTAAGCCAACCGGATTGAAGACTTAAGTGCGGATTGGGCTCTCCAAAAAGAGTTGAGGTAGATTTAGCCTCCAGGCTGCAAAAAAAAATCTACTTGACCACTCTGCAAATGTTACATAATTTCCGAAGCAGGGACAAGACTTTGTCGCCTTTTTCCTCAGAAAGACAAGCAGTTTGTTTACTGCCACGAATCCCAGTCTTCTCAGGCAATTAGGTGTTACCATCGTATAATCCAACAGAAGGCGATTATTCTGGATACCTCAAGCGCAGCTCCAAGTTATCATCAATTGCACAGGCAAATGTTATGGAGCGTCTCCAGTTGTCATCATAGTGCATTGCGAAGAAGAACATATGACATTAAAATGGTCATTGACATTACTCAAAATGTTCACGAACACAACGGTCATTTGTGTATCGAAAAGGTCAACAATCCCTTGGTGTCCAACAGAAAGGTTTCACAAGTTTCCATGCCCAATCTCTGCATGGGGACAGCGAAGCCCGAGAGAAACACTGGATCCAGAAGAGTGGAACCATCCGAGAAACTCTGGAACAGGCTAGCCAAACATTGTGAATGACCCAATCGTCAGCCGAGAGAGAATCATTTTTCACCACACTTAGTCCATTGCCGTTAATATGTTCATGTCAACCTGTTGAATGTGGAAAGTGTATGGTTTATGATTGTTTATGACTACACATGGTCCATTAATACAAATTCAGGTTGGTTGCCAGGGTGGCTACCTGGGAACTACCTGTAATTCTGCATAAATTAAAGATGGCCGCTACAGCAACGATGGGCTAAGTTTAATCGGTCCAACATATAATCCTGTGTAATACTCTTTCCATATGATCTTTGAACATGAGGAATTCAATTTTGGGGTTATTTTTTACGCAGGAATAAATAGAGTACAACAGAAATGTCCATGACCTATTTCTGCTGAACATAATTGCAACAAGCAATGCAAAAAGTGGTCAGATAGGTTCACAAACAGTATGTCGATATATTAATCAGAAAGCATACACATTGTCATGTCATACATATTGGAGACATCTTTAGGAACAGAGGAATAAAGCCTAGTAGACAACTACGTATTGTTCATCCCATTCATTGTAACTCGGCCCTCTCCGATCCTCGTCTCTTCCAGTTGATGCTCGACACTCCTTCTTCCACTTCACTTCAACTTCCTCCACAGTCTTGTGTGGGTTGGAAGCACTTGTACACTGCAACCACAAGTGCAGTATAAGCGTGCAGGAGATTTTGCATGTGACAACTGCACTTGCAGTACTGCAGGCCTTCCCACTGCTTTGCATCCCACACCGCACAACATCCATGAGTCCAAAGGGCTGGGGGAGTAGCAGAAGTTGCTGCACTGGATTCCATCTTCTGATGTCCCATCCAATTTATGAATGGTCACAGTTCACGGTGGGCTTGCTGATCAGCTGATTTTGGCAAGTACTGTGTCTTAGAATTGCACGCAAATGTAGGGAAGAGATTCATCTCAAGTTGAAGGTAATGCCATGAGCTTGAGGCTCGCCAACTTCCTGTGTAACATATTAGTAACCATCACTCACTCCATCAATGGTACTTCTGCTGACCATACAGGGCACAGAAAATGTCCGCCCTGCTTCCATGGAGCTGTTCATAGCTTGCGTTCAGCTTGCCAGTCGGATACAAACCAGGGAAATTGCCAAACTCTCAGTGTCTTCAAGGCTGACACCTGCCCTTGCCGTCAGTGGGTATGACGTGGATCTGAGCCAAGTGAAATTAGTGCATTCCCAAAAGCTGCAGACACTTGGGGCCAGACTAGGTCACACAGGTGGTGTGTATGCCCAAATTGCTCCATCCCAGCCTTTCACACTCACGATGGCCCTGGATTTGCGCTGTAAACCCAGTAAACCATCATACAAAAACATACAGTGTCATCAAGAGGATACGTATCACTCTTGCATACCATTCACAGCCATGAACAGGTGTGAATAGCATGTTAATCGTCTGCTTTCATCATGGTTACGCATTCTACCTGAATGCAATTGTACCGAGAAAATGAGCAGCGATTTCCCTGAATCTCAGACCTTCATCATATGACGTTGTGAAACCATGTTCAATAGAAGGAGCTTGAAGATCGAACCTGCCATGGCGGTGCAGTAGTTTGACAGCCAGTCCTAATGTTGATCGATTTCTGGTACCTGGAACATGACTTGAATGACTTGCTCAGCTTAGAGATTTATTGGTCATTTCACCAACCAGACACCAAGATTGAATCAATCCTCAGTATAATTGGCTTGTGCCTCTGATGTTGTTGCTTGTGTAAATCGCGAGAGGTCATAATTTGGCACCTGTGTAACTTGACGAGCGTGCCTCTTCTTGCATCTGCTACTCCACAGATCAATACTCCTCTCATCTGAATCATCACACTTAACCATTTTCAAGATGTTAGCAATGGGCCATCACGGAAACCAAAAATGTAGCACATCCCATCTACACCTAACCAACATAAGTCCTTACCATAGCAGTCCTGTTTAGTTTGCCTAAAACATATCACGTCGAGTGAGTTGGCCACCACCCAGCAGTCACAGTACAGGGAATGCAGTTCAACGCATCCCACATCTTTGGACCTGTCACAATTCACGCGCTCTATGACGTTCTTTATGGGCACTTCTTCTGCAACACCAGTTGGCAAATCAGCATATTAGGCGACTGTCCATGAAACTGTTATACACAGCGTACATGGTATTTGCACTCAGCCGCAGGAGATCAAGCAAAATCCAATATGTAACTTGACCGTCCTGGCTACTTCATTCATTACGTTTGCTCATCAGCATTAAAATGATGGGCATCTTTTCATAGTTGGGATGGAATTGATTACCTTCCTTGGTCAAAACGTTCTTTAGTCATCACTGACGAACACGACCCATCTTTGCTGGATGTTTGTCATCACAGGTAAACATTCTTTGCCACAAACAAATGGCAGTCACGTTTGTAAACAAACCAACCACGCTGTTGCCCTGTGGTCGAGAATCTTTGTTGTCACTGTAACAACAATCATCTTCAGTTTTCTTTTCTGGGAATTTACGAAGTTCTCAATTTTTTGTTTTGATGTGTAGTAACAGTAGCATCCTTGTGACATTTCTATGCGAACAGAATCACCACCACCAAATCAACAATGTCCTGTGTTTTGCACGTAGCTCTTCATCTCCACGCCTTTGGCACAGGAGATCAATGTCTTGATACCCTTTGATCAGAGAATTTCTTCAATTCCCCCCAACCATGACACACGGAAGAAAGGCACCTTGAATCAAGGCCATATCTTGTAAAAACAAAACAAGAATTAGTAACCTCCGCATTAAATGTCGTAATGTGAGCGCCAGTTGTAGAATAGTGACCTTGTTGTCCATTCAAAGTGTATCTCAACACGGCAAAACAATTGCCAGGAACTCGAACATTGACCTCAAATTTACTTCCTAATAAAAAATAAGGTAAATGTCGATTCTCAAGCAAAATTAAATAGCGAAAAGATCGTCTCATGTGTAATTTTATAAGTTCATTACCTATAAAAGTTAGATTTTCAGCCCGGCGATGACGGCCATCTTTGTATTTGCGCAAAAAATAACAGATTCCCCATGGTCCATCCGGCAAACCAAGCTTAATTTGTCTATGCATGCTGGTGAACAAGAAACCACCATAAAACCATCATACACTTTGAGGACAAACAAGGTTACTTCCTCTGGCAAATGACTAACTCCAAATCAAGCTCGGCTGATGAACAGTTCGGAAGGCATTTAGTACAGATGGTGAATGTTTTCAACATATAGTTTCTGCTTTTCCTGCTTTGTCTTCGAGAAGATCAAAGCAGGTGTGTTTCGATGGACCCTCAAATTGTGCCCTTGTACGTGATGAGGCATTTGTAAGGAAGATGGAATGAAGGAGGACAGCGTGGCTGTCTTTCGTCGTAGTATACAAAACTTTGTTTGTAACAAAAAGGCAGATAACTAACGAGTTTCTGGTTACAAGAATGCTGTTTGGCTTTTCGCGATTCTGGCAACATGAGTGTCAAGCTCCATTTCCTATAGTCACCTTGACAATTCCTGAGAACCTTGGGGCTGTAAATGAGGAACAGGAAGAGAAAGCTTCCATCAGGCACCTCATGACGATGGGAGGCGCTACCAAGGGCGATGGACAAAAATATGATGGCAGACTAAAATGCTGGAGGCATCACCGAGATTGCCTCTGTGGAAGTCCCACAACGCAAGTGCTACAGCGCAAATTCTTGCCTGAATAGGACTATATTTGAACTTTGCATTCCATCCTTATCAATTGTTCTGAATCACCTATCCGTCCTTTATGTCGAAATATATGTTAATTTAAATTTGCCTTTTAATTCAAATGTAAACTTACCAATAAATGTTGATAATGGTGGATTGCAAAAAATCTAGAGCATACAGAGAGAAACTAACTTCATATAGAAGTCAGCACACTCATATTAAGGTAAGAATCAAGTTGGGCTGGTATATGAACCAAAACTTTGTTCCCGCAGTGATTAAATACTGACATTGTCTTGGCAGCCATAATTGTTTGAAACAAAATTCTTTTAAAAATATTTTTCACTTGAACCGATTCAATCAATCGATGCGAAAATGTCACAGTTATGATCTAGTAGACATGTGGGAATATATGTTAATTTCAACGCTGATCGGTCAATGGTCTGGCCAGCCAGAATTATTTAAATATTTAAATTTTGGTTCAGGGAAGTGAAATCAAACTTGGCACAAGTATTATAAGATGTAATCATGTGGTGGAAGGCATACTGGTGACGTCGTGATGGTTCGAAGGTTATCATTCTAGTTTTACATAACCTAGAGGCTCGTAGTAGAGCTGTGACACAAACCTCCCACACGTAGACATACAGACAAATACGCAACAGCAACACAAGACTAACAGACGAAACAAAGCCACTGAGTGCATGAAGTGTCGTCACTTCAGTATACTCTGAGTAAACCAGTGAGTCCCAAATGATGTCATTTCCCACTGCACTCGGCGGGCATTTTCATGTGAAATTTCCTCCTTCACAATGAATGCCAAACTATGGGGATTGCCATGCTCTATCCTTTTAAAGCTGGAATAGTCAAATAGAAGGAAGCCAGCACGTACAATTTTTAAGTCCTTGGTATGACTCGGACTGGGTTTGAAGAGCAGACCTCCCAAACTTGAAGCAGATGCCCAAACTATAACACCACCTTTTTGTAACTTGGAACACATCAGATCTACTTAGGCTAGATTCTGATATTTTGACATATTGTGAATAATAAGATCGCAAGAAGTGACTCGTGCTTACGAGTGTTCACAGTGGCCATGGTAATAATGGGTGGAAGAAAAATATTCTCCACAAGGTGTTCTTCAGTTTGGGGAAGAGATGAAAATCTGACGGAGCCAAAGCTGGGCGGTGATCCCTTTTGGTGGTAACTCCATTAACTGTCTCTTACCCCGTCAGGGTTGTAATGGTTACCAAACTCTCATCTCCAGCCAGTTCATCATAATACTCTCATCTTCCAGTGCTTCACCGCTTCACAGCAATTGACAACATTGTGGCTGCCCTCTGCCATCTTGACTAAGTAACAACTGAGACATCCAGTGTCAGATATGAAACTTTGCACCCAGGGTGGAAAAGAAACTATGTGTGCATGTGCTTTGTTTAATTTTGAATAGCCATACCTAATAATTGAGAAATATAACAGGAGGCATTACTTTTCAACATGCCCATACATTAAGTTACCACATATAACTTGTGAATAACTTTTTGTAAGTGTTTGCATTGCTGCAAAGTCAACTTTTAAAGTATCTCTCTACCTCATCATCCACCTTAGCTTGTTGTGAACATAGCATCAGGAAGCATTGATGACACGGTGTCTTGCAGTTTGTGCTGAAACTTCATTACTTTTTGCTGCTGTTGTTTTTTTGTTGGTTCTTTTAACTTCCTTTGTCTTCATTTGGGGAAGATAAGAAAGAAGACAGAAAGAAATTAATCAGCTTATTGAGTCGGATCATCAGCTGGACACCATCATATCCTGAGGTTTCAAACCTTCAATCACAGAATTTCCTTCAAAGTGGAAGCACACATCCTCAGTTGTGTCCAAGGTCATCCAATCAGGCAGATGAGATATGAGAGGGAGAATAGAGAACAATGCTTGGGGGTCGATTGAAGCGAGTCAACCCTGAGGTGTTAAGAAAGTTACATTCCAAGTCAGGCCGCAGGCAAAGATGGAGCAAGAGGTGATGTCTAATCTGCAAGTTCATAAGTGTATCGGCTTAAAATTAGTTTGTTTTCATAAAGGATGGCACTTTTGTACTTTACAAAAAATTAAAAATTATTAGTTTGTTTTGATAAAATGATTTTCAAAGGTTAAATAATTCGCTGTCCCTTCCCTCTCCATTGGACTCAAGTTTGGTTGAGATAATTTCCTTAGCTGGTTCTCTTCCATTATTGTCATTCTAATTAAGTCCTTTAAAATAATATAGCACATCATTCCCAAAGCAACATTGGCCTGTTTTGCATTCCAATGTAACTGCTAGTTCATCAATTCTTGGAACCCAGCTTGTAACTTGCCATACACTACAACATATCCCTAAATATGTCACCACAAATTGATGCGATTTTGGTAACCTTATTTTTTTGGACACCATTAATCTAATATATTCATCGTTACCAATGCCCTTTTAAATCCACATAATACAATGATGTCCACTAATGGTCTGCATGTGGTCGATGTACAACGCTAAAAATGACTTTAATAATTCAAAAAATAAACTAAGAACAACATGGACATCGCATGGATATAATCGGATTATATTGGTGCAAATAAAGCAGAATGTATTATTTTTTTTATGACACTTTAACTAATCTAAACCTCAAGAGTGTGGAAACCACAACTGGGTGCATCATTGTGTCCATCAATACAATTAAAAATTTCGTTTGAGACGGAAGGAAAAACAAAATTTCGACCTCCCACCCGAACAGTGGAGTGTGGAAGGTGAAACCATTGTTGTACATGATGAAACTTTCATCAGAAGTGTAAATGAACAGAGCATGGGTGAGAAGATGTGCAAATAACTTTATTCAGTAGGTGTTATGCTACATATTTTGTCACTTTTAAATTTGTAAATTATCCGGGATATTCCACGAGTTTCTTTTTGAACTCGAACAAGAACAATGTGTGTGGTGTGTGTGTGTGTGTGTGGTGTGTGGTGTTGTGGGTGTGAGTGTGTGTGTGTGTATGTGTGTGTCAAACAAGCCACAATGTTTTAGTCGTAATAACCATAAATTCTTCTAATAAACTGAACCTGTTAGCCTTACAACCAGAATGCGTACAGAGTCATCGTGCATCATTGTCATCGATGTGCACAATTGATTTTTTTTTTTTAACTGTGAAACTGCCAGTGGTGCATTCCTGCCATCAAGACCCGTTGCGCATTGTTGGATGGGAATGGCACTTTTTCTCTGCATTTCGTTTAATTGGGAAATGCTGAACCGTGAGGGGAGGGGGAGAAAAGGCGGGATCCTAAGGGAGGCCAACTGTCGCAGACCCTCAACCCCAAGGGTTGAAGCCCGATGCTCACTAGCCCTCGCCTCTTTCCGCTTTAGTGTGTGTGTGTGTGGTGGTGTGTGTGTGTGGTGTGTGTGTGGTGTGTGTGTAATGTGTTTGTGTGGTGTGTGTGTGTGTGTGTAATGCTCTGTCCAAACACGCCTGGAAGGTGCAAGTAATGCGCGTGCCCATAATTACATGCATGTTCCGAAATCCTGGAGTCTGAACCTAAACGCTTGCACCCTTCAAAAACTTCTGAATATTTATAGTTGAATTCTCTGATTTTACCACTCGCCTCCCCAAATTCATTTTTGACTGTAAATATGAAAACACCCATTTAGTTGATACGATATAATAATGCAACAACATATTAGCAAGACCACTAAATGTGACTTTATATTCATATGTGTCCCATTCTGTGTAATTACAACACTTGCATGTTGTATTTTTCAAAAGAAAATGATATAGCTAATCAATATGTTATCATATATATATTATATATGTAAATACCAGCAGAAGGTACCCACCCCGGATCATTTGTGCCATGACAAATGCTGTGAAACTCAAGGTCTGCCTCCTTGTTGGGGATCTTTGCTGAAGAATGACCAAGTCAATTTCCTCTGGCCTGATGCTGTTGTTTTGGAGTGAGCTTGTGAGGATGTGGGGCAGGTGGAAGGCTCTCTTTCTGAATCTCAATGAGTACAGCCAGGCCTCACCACACCAAAGGCACCTTTCTTTAAATGAGCTCATGAGCTCTTGTGCCTTCTGACAGAATAATCGTGGGCAATGAGGTGCTGGCCGGTCTTGTGGCTCCTGTGCTGGAAGCAGATTGTCAAGCTATCTTTGGGGCCACTTTGGGTTGCAAGTCACAGTGATAAAAAGGTCTGGCTGCCCAAAGCAGTGCACATATGCCATGGCAATCACTCCTCTTCAATGCTTGGTGTTTGCTTAATGGTAAGGGTAAGTGGGCTTGGATCCTGAGATTCTGAGTTCAAATCCCACTCCGCTGTGAATTAATAACCAGGTGGGGTTAACTCTGCCTGTCATCCTTCGAGTTGGCAAAATGAGTGCCAGCATTTAGGTAACTGGTGTCAGAATGGCGATCCGTCCAGGATTGTGGTCCAATAGCCAAGGAGCTCTGAGGTGCACAAAAGCAATGCACAGAGTATGTCCAATGGATGGATGATGAATCACATCTGCTTCTCATGCATGTAGCGTGCCCATCCATGTAAGAGGCGGACATTACTACACGTTGGTGCAAAGTTGTGAGGATCTGCTTCCCCTCCCCAGAAGGCCATCACAAAGGCTGACATAGTTGTCGCATGGAGGAACCTCTGCTCACACAAGCAGGAAATGGAATTGTTTCAAGTCTCATCTGCAGTATGCATCACCAGGACTTTGGAAGAGATGACCAACATAGAAGAGGTATTGCATCACGCACCATGTGTAGCTGTAGTATTGCAGCATTGTGATCTTGTGGGCATTCATGCTTGTCATGCGTAAGATCTGAAGCTGTCAGTACAATATGAGAAGAGTGGACACTGCAAGGCATCGTAGGCGCCATAAGCTCAGAGATACTGTTTGAGTGTCCATCAACCAGCAGGTCCAGGTCAGGTCAAGGTATTGGGAGCATGTGCGGAGAAGCATGTCCTTGCATCACTTTCCGCAGTATCAGGGGCCTCCATCTGGCCATCCCCTCAGGCAGATGCATGACCATCCCCCATCCTTGTGATGCTGATCAAACCTGCTGCAGCATGAGGCACGTGTCCAGCCCATTGGGCCTCCCTCCATCTGGTGAAGCTCCCTCGCTGAAGAATCTGGTGAAACAGGATCAGCATCAAAATGATCCACATTTCCATACAACCGCAGTGATGCTCACAGATCTACGAGGTAACAAATATCATTTGAGTCCGTCATCAGCAACCGCTCGTTGGACACACAAGTCCGTCCAGTGATAGCAAAGGTTCTCAAAGTGACTTGGTACTGTGAAGGGAATTAGGTCACCGTCTCAGATCCCTGCTCGAGTCCAAGTCTCACACGGTAGAGCAAGACTGAACACTAAGGACCTGAAGACCGGACCTTTTTCATCCTCCTGCACAGGTACCAACACGTACCATGAAGATCAGTGAATCCATGACTCCCCAGGCCCAACCCAGACATCTATGACCTCTGGCTCATAGCCAGGATGACATGAATATCACTGCCAAGGTAAGTGAATCTTCTCCATGACTCAACACCTCTCCACAAACAGGTACAGAGAGGATAGCACTCCAAGATGTCATTGAAAGCCTGGATCTAAAATTGACCCAGAAAGCCATAATTGCAGCAGTCCGCACTCTTAATTCAGCCCTCGAGGGCCCCCCACAAAGATATCTAGAGGTCTCCACAAAGATGACTGCATCACTGTGAAACCAAGGTCCAGAGAGCTTGACATTCTCAAACGATGCACCGTTGCTCGATTCTCCGACATCATCCGCAGAATCCCAGTCCTAACAAGCACTGAAAAGTGTGGGGGCCAGACAACCCCCTGAGAACTCCCAGTAACAACTGGAATAAGTCAGGGATGGAATCACCACATCTCACAGCAACCTCCGGACGCAGACTATAAGCTCAGACATCAGATTAATCCATTTGGGGGCAACTCACGAAGACCAGAATCCTCCAAGGGCATCCCAATTCACTGAGTCAAATGCCTTTGCAGAGATAACATAGCTGCAAGCAGCCCCTGCTGAACTCTCATCCTGCGTCGGTGAGGACCCAAAGAGCAAGGACATTCGGTCCAGTCGTTGACCTCTTTGGTGTAAAGCTTGATGCTCTGGGTGCTTGGTTCTCAAGCAGATGTGGCAACCCTATCCAAGAATTATCAAGGAAGACCTTGACTACACTGAGAGCAGCGTCAACCCCTCGGGAGTTGTTTGCAGTCGTGGCGACACGACGCTCCCTTTCCAGGAAGGAACAACAAAGGCCTTCTTCCAGTCAGTTGGATGATGGATGCCTGTGTTCCAAACAGAGCAGAGAATCTGCATGCACAACAAAGTACAGCATTCCACCAGCGTGGAGAATTTTAGCATGGATGCCACAGATCCCATGAGAGTTACCCAAATCAACCAGTTCATTGTAAAAAAAAAAAAAAAAAAAAAGCAGTCAGTGTTTCCACAAATGAAGGTGGATCACATGTTGATTGGAGATCAGCAATAAGAATGATACACACCCCGCATCCAGCTATTTGCACTAGGGATAACTTGAGAACTCAGGGTGCGATTTCGGACTTTAGTGGAAATATACGATGCCGAAACTGCTAAATAACTAGACCGTATTCGTTTTGCTCACGATATATTTGACATCAATTTTCTTTATCTTTATTGATA
>CM068952.1:75356034-75367633 GCA_035128595.1 Eptatretus atami
TATATTCCTTTAAACTTTATGTTTTCTTGTTCAGATCTGATGCATGGCTTCTTCAATAAGACATAAATGTGGTAAATAATCCTGATGCAGCTGTTATGTATGTGGCTGCTACACACTACTTCTCAAAAGCGCAATATAAACATCGTTTGTAAGGCCGTGCCTATAAAGCCTATTTGAGTTCCTAGCGAGCCAAGACAAAAATGGCTCCCTCATGATTGTAGTCAAATGTGAGAAATGCTTACATGACTGGACAAGAGGAAAACGAAGGCGCCTTATGGAGTGGCACAGGTTTGGCGAGAACCCAAGGACCCACGTAACTGACGGCTATTTCGCCTGGTCAACACAAAGGGTGTCGGCAAGAAAAACCGGCAAAAGATCTTCTATCCCTAGATTTCCCTCAGCAAATTCGACCTACTCCGCTACTCTAGGAACTCCGTTCAACAGCTTTAATGGTTTGTCTTATCTGAAGATGAAGGCAATGAACATGAATCAGCAAGAGCAGAGGGCGTGATGACGGGCTTCCAAAAAATGGTCTTCAGAATCGGAAAAGCCTCCTCATCTGATACCAAACAGTCTACAGCCCCATCAGACAGTTAGCCAACCGATTGAAGACTTAAGTGCGTGATTTGGGCTCTCCAAGAAAGCAGTTGAGGTATTTAGCCCCAGAGCTGCAAGAAAAAAATCTACTGACCACTCTGCAAATGTCATATTTCCGAAAGCAGGGACCAAATCTTTGTCGCCTTTTTCCTCAGAAGACAAGCAGTTTGTTTACTGCCACGATACACCAGGTCTTCTCAGCGCAATTAGGTGTTACATCGTATAATCCAACAGAAAGGCGATTATCTGGATACCTAAGACGCAGCCTCAAGTTATCACTCATTCACAGGCAATGTTATGGAGCGTCCAGTTGTCAGTCCATAGATGCCATTTGCCGAAAAGAACATACTGACATTAAAATGGTCATTGACTACTCAAATGTTCACGAACACATACGGATCATTTGTGTATCAAAATTGGTCAACATCTCCTTGGTGTCAACAGAAAGTTTCAACAAAAGTTCCATGACCAATCTCTGCATGGGACAACCGAAGCTGCGAGAGAAACACTGGACCAGAAGGAGTGACCATCCGAGAAACTCTGGAACAGGCTAGCCAAACATTGGTGAATGACCCAATCGTCAGCCGAGAGAAGATCATTTTCCCCACTTAGTCATTGCCGTTATATATGTGTGCATGTCAACCTGTGATGTGGAAAGTGTATGTTTATGATGTTTATGCTAACATGGGTATCCATTAATACAAATTCAGGTTGGTGCCGGGTGGCATACCTGGGGAACTCCTGTAATTCTGCATAAATTAAAGATGGCCGGCTACAGTCAACGATGGGCTAAGTTTTAATCGGTCCAACATATAATACCTGTGTAAACCTCTTTCCATATCGATCTTTGACATGAGGAATTCAATTTGGGTTATTTTTTACGTCAGGAATAAATAGAGTACAACAGAAATGTCCATAGACCTATTTCTGCTGAAAAATTAGCAACACAATGCAAAAAGTGGTCATGATGGGTCACAACAGTAGTCGATATATTAATCAGAAAGCATACACATTGTCAAATGCATCATATTGGAGCATCTTTAGGAACAGAGGACATAAAGCCTAGTAGACAACTACGATTGTCATCCCATTCATGTAACTCGGCCCTTCCGTATCCTCGTCTCTTCAGTTGATGCTCGACACTCCTCTCTTCCACTTCACTTCACTTCCCACACAGCTTGTTGGGTTGAGAAGCACTTGTACACTGCAACCACAAGGCAGTATAGCGTGCAGGAGAATCTTGCATGGTGACAACTGCACTTGCATACTGCAGGCCTTCCCACTGCTTTGCATCCACACCGCACAACATCCATGAAGTCCAAAGGGCTGGGGGAGTAGCAGAAGTTGCTGCACTAGGATCCATCTCTGATGTCCCATCCAATTTATGAATGTCAAGTTCAAGGTGGGCTTTGCTGATCAGCTGATTTTGCAAGTACTGTCTTAGAATGTGCACGCAAAAATGTAGGAAAGATTCATCTCAGTTGAAGGTAATCGCCATGAGCTTGAGGGCTCGCCAAGACTTCCTGTGTGACATATAGTAACCATCATCTCACTCCCATCATGGTACCTTCGGCTGACCATACAGGGCAGCAAGAAGAATGTCCGCCCTCTCCATGGAGACGTTCATGAGCTTGCGTTCAGCTTGCCAAGTCGGATAAAACCAGGGAAGTTCGCCCAGACTCTCAGTGTTCTTCAAGGACTGACACTTTGCCCTTGCCGTCAGTGGTATGACACGTGGATCGAGCAAGTGAATGTAGTGCACTTCCCAAAAGCTCAGACACTTGGGGCCAGACAGGTCAAAGGTGGTGTTGTATCCCAAATTGCTCCATCCCAGCCCTCACACTGCACTGTGGCCTGGATTTTGCCTGGTAAACCCAGTAAACCATCATAACAAAAACATCAGTGTCCATCAGAGAGGATACGTATCACTGCATTACATATCAGCAGCCATGAGAAGGTAGTGAACATTTAATGTCTGCTTCCATCATGGTTACGCATTCTACCTGATGCATTGTCACCAGAGAAAATGAGGCAGCGATTTCCTGAATCTCAGACTCATCATATATGACGTTGTGAAACCCAGTCATGAAGGAGCTTAGAAGATCCAACTGCCATGGCGTGCAGTAGTTTGACAGCCAGTCCTAAATGTTGTCTGATTTCTGGTACCTGAACATGAACTTTGATGACTTGCTCCAGCTAGAGATTTAATGTGGTCATTTCACCAACCAGACACCAAGATCTGAATCAATCCTCAGTATAATTGGGCTTGTTTGCCCTGATGTTGTTGCTTGTGTAAAATCTGCGAGAGGTCATAATTTGGCACTGTGTAACTGGACGAGCGGCCTCTTCTTGCATCTGCCTTACCACAGATCAATACTCCCTCATCTCACATCATCCACTTTAACCATTTTCAAGATGTTAGCAATGGCTCCACGGAAACCAAAAATGGTAGCACATCCCATCTACACGCAACCACATAAGTCCTTACTCATGCAGTCCTGTTTAGTTTCCTAAAACATATCACGTCGAGTGAGTTGGCCACCACCCACGAGATCACAGACAGGGAATGCCAGTTCAACGCATCCCACATCTTTGGACCTGTCACAATTCACGCGCTCTATGACGTTCTTTATGGGCACTTCTTCTGCAACACCAGTTGGCAAATCAGCATATTAGGCGACTGTCCATGAAACTGTTATACACAGCGTACATGGTATTTGCACTCAGCCGCAGGAGATCAAGCAAAATCCAATATGTAACTTGACCGTCCTGGCTACTTCATTCATTACGTTTGCTCATCAGCATTAAAATGATGGGCATCTTTTCATAGTTGGGATGGAATTGATTACCTTCCTTGGTCAAAACGTTCTTTAGTCATCACTGACGAACACGACCCATCTTTGCTGGATGTTTGTCATCACAGGTAAACATTCTTTGCCACAAACAAATGGCAGTCACGTTTGTAAACAAACCAACCACGCTGTTGCCCTGTGGTCGAGAATCTTTGTTGTCACTGTAACAACAATCATCTTCAGTTTTCTTTTCTGGGAATTTACGAAGTTCTCAATTTTTTGTTTTGATGTGTAGTAACAGTAGCATCCTTGTGACATTTCTATGCGAACAGAATCACCACCACCAAATCAACAATGTCCTGTGTTTTGCACGTAGCTCTTCATCTCCACGCCTTTGGCACAGGAGATCAATGTCTTGATACCCTTTGATCAGAGAATTTCTTCAATTCCCCCCAACCATGACACACGGAAGAAAGGCACCTTGAATCAAGGCCATATCTTGTAAAAACAAAACAAGAATTAGTAACCTCCGCATTAAATGTCGTAATGTGAGCGCCAGTTGTAGAATAGTGACCTTGTTGTCCATTCAAAGTGTATCTCAACACGGCAAAACAATTGCCAGGAACTCGAACATTGACCTCAAATTTACTTCCTAATAAAAAATAAGGTAAATGTCGATTCTCAAGCAAAATTAAATAGCGAAAAGATCGTCTCATGTGTAATTTTATAAGTTCATTACCTATAAAAGTTAGATTTTCAGCCCGGCGATGACGGCCATCTTTGTATTTGCGCAAAAAATAACAGATTCCCCATGGTCCATCCGGCAAACCAAGCTTAATTTGTCTATGCATGCTGGTGAACAAGAAACCACCATAAAACCATCATACACTTTGAGGACAAACAAGGTTACTTCCTCTGGCAAATGACTAACTCCAAATCAAGCTCGGCTGATGAACAGTTCGGAAGGCATTTAGTACAGATGGTGAATGTTTTCAACATATAGTTTCTGCTTTTCCTGCTTTGTCTTCGAGAAGATCAAAGCAGGTGTGTTTCGATGGACCCTCAAATTGTGCCCTTGTACGTGATGAGGCATTTGTAAGGAAGATGGAATGAAGGAGGACAGCGTGGCTGTCTTTCGTCGTAGTATACAAAACTTTGTTTGTAACAAAAAGGCAGATAACTAACGAGTTTCTGGTTACAAGAATGCTGTTTGGCTTTTCGCGATTCTGGCAACATGAGTGTCAAGCTCCATTTCCTATAGTCACCTTGACAATTCCTGAGAACCTTGGGGCTGTAAATGAGGAACAGGAAGAGAAAGCTTCCATCAGGCACCTCATGACGATGGGAGGCGCTACCAAGGGCGATGGACAAAAATATGATGGCAGACTAAAATGCTGGAGGCATCACCGAGATTGCCTCTGTGGAAGTCCCACAACGCAAGTGCTACAGCGCAAATTCTTGCCTGAATAGGACTATATTTGAACTTTGCATTCCATCCTTATCAATTGTTCTGAATCACCTATCCGTCCTTTATGTCGAAATATATGTTAATTTAAATTTGCCTTTTAATTCAAATGTAAACTTACCAATAAATGTTGATAATGGTGGATTGCAAAAAATCTAGAGCATACAGAGAGAAACTAACTTCATATAGAAGTCAGCACACTCATATTAAGGTAAGAATCAAGTTGGGCTGGTATATGAACCAAAACTTTGTTCCCGCAGTGATTAAATACTGACATTGTCTTGGCAGCCATAATTGTTTGAAACAAAATTCTTTTAAAAATATTTTTCACTTGAACCGATTCAATCAATCGATGCGAAAATGTCACAGTTATGATCTAGTAGACATGTGGGAATATATGTTAATTTCAACGCTGATCGGTCAATGGTCTGGCCAGCCAGAATTATTTAAATATTTAAATTTTGGTTCAGGGAAGTGAAATCAAACTTGGCACAAGTATTATAAGATGTAATCATGTGGTGGAAGGCATACTGGTGACGTCGTGATGGTTCGAAGGTTATCATTCTAGTTTTACATAACCTAGAGGCTCGTAGTAGAGCTGTGACACAAACCTCCCACACGTAGACATACAGACAAATACGCAACAGCAACACAAGACTAACAGACGAAACAAAGCCACTGAGTGCATGAAGTGTCGTCACTTCAGTATACTCTGAGTAAACCAGTGAGTCCCAAATGATGTCATTTCCCACTGCACTCGGCGGGCATTTTCATGTGAAATTTCCTCCTTCACAATGAATGCCAAACTATGGGGATTGCCATGCTCTATCCTTTTAAAGCTGGAATAGTCAAATAGAAGGAAGCCAGCACGTACAATTTTTAAGTCCTTGGTATGACTCGGACTGGGTTTGAAGAGCAGACCTCCCAAACTTGAAGCAGATGCCCAAACTATAACACCACCTTTTTGTAACTTGGAACACATCAGATCTACTTAGGCTAGATTCTGATATTTTGACATATTGTGAATAATAAGATCGCAAGAAGTGACTCGTGCTTACGAGTGTTCACAGTGGCCATGGTAATAATGGGTGGAAGAAAAATATTCTCCACAAGGTGTTCTTCAGTTTGGGGAAGAGATGAAAATCTGACGGAGCCAAAGCTGGGCGGTGATCCCTTTTGGTGGTAACTCCATTAACTGTCTCTTACCCCGTCAGGGTTGTAATGGTTACCAAACTCTCATCTCCAGCCAGTTCATCATAATACTCTCATCTTCCAGTGCTTCACCGCTTCACAGCAATTGACAACATTGTGGCTGCCCTCTGCCATCTTGACTAAGTAACAACTGAGACATCCAGTGTCAGATATGAAACTTTGCACCCAGGGTGGAAAAGAAACTATGTGTGCATGTGCTTTGTTTAATTTTGAATAGCCATACCTAATAATTGAGAAATATAACAGGAGGCATTACTTTTCAACATGCCCATACATTAAGTTACCACATATAACTTGTGAATAACTTTTTGTAAGTGTTTGCATTGCTGCAAAGTCAACTTTTAAAGTATCTCTCTACCTCATCATCCACCTTAGCTTGTTGTGAACATAGCATCAGGAAGCATTGATGACACGGTGTCTTGCAGTTTGTGCTGAAACTTCATTACTTTTTGCTGCTGTTGTTTTTTTGTTGGTTCTTTTAACTTCCTTTGTCTTCATTTGGGGAAGATAAGAAAGAAGACAGAAAGAAATTAATCAGCTTATTGAGTCGGATCATCAGCTGGACACCATCATATCCTGAGGTTTCAAACCTTCAATCACAGAATTTCCTTCAAAGTGGAAGCACACATCCTCAGTTGTGTCCAAGGTCATCCAATCAGGCAGATGAGATATGAGAGGGAGAATAGAGAACAATGCTTGGGGGTCGATTGAAGCGAGTCAACCCTGAGGTGTTAAGAAAGTTACATTCCAAGTCAGGCCGCAGGCAAAGATGGAGCAAGAGGTGATGTCTAATCTGCAAGTTCATAAGTGTATCGGCTTAAAATTAGTTTGTTTTCATAAAGGATGGCACTTTTGTACTTTACAAAAAATTAAAAATTATTAGTTTGTTTTGATAAAATGATTTTCAAAGGTTAAATAATTCGCTGTCCCTTCCCTCTCCATTGGACTCAAGTTTGGTTGAGATAATTTCCTTAGCTGGTTCTCTTCCATTATTGTCATTCTAATTAAGTCCTTTAAAATAATATAGCACATCATTCCCAAAGCAACATTGGCCTGTTTTGCATTCCAATGTAACTGCTAGTTCATCAATTCTTGGAACCCAGCTTGTAACTTGCCATACACTACAACATATCCCTAAATATGTCACCACAAATTGATGCGATTTTGGTAACCTTATTTTTTTGGACACCATTAATCTAATATATTCATCGTTACCAATGCCCTTTTAAATCCACATAATACAATGATGTCCACTAATGGTCTGCATGTGGTCGATGTACAACGCTAAAAATGACTTTAATAATTCAAAAAATAAACTAAGAACAACATGGACATCGCATGGATATAATCGGATTATATTGGTGCAAATAAAGCAGAATGTATTATTTTTTTTATGACACTTTAACTAATCTAAACCTCAAGAGTGTGGAAACCACAACTGGGTGCATCATTGTGTCCATCAATACAATTAAAAATTTCGTTTGAGACGGAAGGAAAAACAAAATTTCGACCTCCCACCCGAACAGTGGAGTGTGGAAGGTGAAACCATTGTTGTACATGATGAAACTTTCATCAGAAGTGTAAATGAACAGAGCATGGGTGAGAAGATGTGCAAATAACTTTATTCAGTAGGTGTTATGCTACATATTTTGTCACTTTTAAATTTGTAAATTATCCGGGATATTCCACGAGTTTCTTTTTGAACTCGAACAAGAACAATGTGTGTGGTGTGTGTGTGTGTGTGTGGTGTGTGGTGTTGTGGGTGTGAGTGTGTGTGTGTGTATGTGTGTGTCAAACAAGCCACAATGTTTTAGTCGTAATAACCATAAATTCTTCTAATAAACTGAACCTGTTAGCCTTACAACCAGAATGCGTACAGAGTCATCGTGCATCATTGTCATCGATGTGCACAATTGATTTTTTTTTTTTAACTGTGAAACTGCCAGTGGTGCATTCCTGCCATCAAGACCCGTTGCGCATTGTTGGATGGGAATGGCACTTTTTCTCTGCATTTCGTTTAATTGGGAAATGCTGAACCGTGAGGGGAGGGGGAGAAAAGGCGGGATCCTAAGGGAGGCCAACTGTCGCAGACCCTCAACCCCAAGGGTTGAAGCCCGATGCTCACTAGCCCTCGCCTCTTTCCGCTTTAGTGTGTGTGTGTGTGGTGGTGTGTGTGTGTGGTGTGTGTGTGGTGTGTGTGTAATGTGTTTGTGTGGTGTGTGTGTGTGTGTGTAATGCTCTGTCCAAACACGCCTGGAAGGTGCAAGTAATGCGCGTGCCCATAATTACATGCATGTTCCGAAATCCTGGAGTCTGAACCTAAACGCTTGCACCCTTCAAAAACTTCTGAATATTTATAGTTGAATTCTCTGATTTTACCACTCGCCTCCCCAAATTCATTTTTGACTGTAAATATGAAAACACCCATTTAGTTGATACGATATAATAATGCAACAACATATTAGCAAGACCACTAAATGTGACTTTATATTCATATGTGTCCCATTCTGTGTAATTACAACACTTGCATGTTGTATTTTTCAAAAGAAAATGATATAGCTAATCAATATGTTATCATATATATATTATATATGTAAATACCAGCAGAAGGTACCCACCCCGGATCATTTGTGCCATGACAAATGCTGTGAAACTCAAGGTCTGCCTCCTTGTTGGGGATCTTTGCTGAAGAATGACCAAGTCAATTTCCTCTGGCCTGATGCTGTTGTTTTGGAGTGAGCTTGTGAGGATGTGGGGCAGGTGGAAGGCTCTCTTTCTGAATCTCAATGAGTACAGCCAGGCCTCACCACACCAAAGGCACCTTTCTTTAAATGAGCTCATGAGCTCTTGTGCCTTCTGACAGAATAATCGTGGGCAATGAGGTGCTGGCCGGTCTTGTGGCTCCTGTGCTGGAAGCAGATTGTCAAGCTATCTTTGGGGCCACTTTGGGTTGCAAGTCACAGTGATAAAAAGGTCTGGCTGCCCAAAGCAGTGCACATATGCCATGGCAATCACTCCTCTTCAATGCTTGGTGTTTGCTTAATGGTAAGGGTAAGTGGGCTTGGATCCTGAGATTCTGAGTTCAAATCCCACTCCGCTGTGAATTAATAACCAGGTGGGGTTAACTCTGCCTGTCATCCTTCGAGTTGGCAAAATGAGTGCCAGCATTTAGGTAACTGGTGTCAGAATGGCGATCCGTCCAGGATTGTGGTCCAATAGCCAAGGAGCTCTGAGGTGCACAAAAGCAATGCACAGAGTATGTCCAATGGATGGATGATGAATCACATCTGCTTCTCATGCATGTAGCGTGCCCATCCATGTAAGAGGCGGACATTACTACACGTTGGTGCAAAGTTGTGAGGATCTGCTTCCCCTCCCCAGAAGGCCATCACAAAGGCTGACATAGTTGTCGCATGGAGGAACCTCTGCTCACACAAGCAGGAAATGGAATTGTTTCAAGTCTCATCTGCAGTATGCATCACCAGGACTTTGGAAGAGATGACCAACATAGAAGAGGTATTGCATCACGCACCATGTGTAGCTGTAGTATTGCAGCATTGTGATCTTGTGGGCATTCATGCTTGTCATGCGTAAGATCTGAAGCTGTCAGTACAATATGAGAAGAGTGGACACTGCAAGGCATCGTAGGCGCCATAAGCTCAGAGATACTGTTTGAGTGTCCATCAACCAGCAGGTCCAGGTCAGGTCAAGGTATTGGGAGCATGTGCGGAGAAGCATGTCCTTGCATCACTTTCCGCAGTATCAGGGGCCTCCATCTGGCCATCCCCTCAGGCAGATGCATGACCATCCCCCATCCTTGTGATGCTGATCAAACCTGCTGCAGCATGAGGCACGTGTCCAGCCCATTGGGCCTCCCTCCATCTGGTGAAGCTCCCTCGCTGAAGAATCTGGTGAAACAGGATCAGCATCAAAATGATCCACATTTCCATACAACCGCAGTGATGCTCACAGATCTACGAGGTAACAAATATCATTTGAGTCCGTCATCAGCAACCGCTCGTTGGACACACAAGTCCGTCCAGTGATAGCAAAGGTTCTCAAAGTGACTTGGTACTGTGAAGGGAATTAGGTCACCGTCTCAGATCCCTGCTCGAGTCCAAGTCTCACACGGTAGAGCAAGACTGAACACTAAGGACCTGAAGACCGGACCTTTTTCATCCTCCTGCACAGGTACCAACACGTACCATGAAGATCAGTGAATCCATGACTCCCCAGGCCCAACCCAGACATCTATGACCTCTGGCTCATAGCCAGGATGACATGAATATCACTGCCAAGGTAAGTGAATCTTCTCCATGACTCAACACCTCTCCACAAACAGGTACAGAGAGGATAGCACTCCAAGATGTCATTGAAAGCCTGGATCTAAAATTGACCCAGAAAGCCATAATTGCAGCAGTCCGCACTCTTAATTCAGCCCTCGAGGGCCCCCCACAAAGATATCTAGAGGTCTCCACAAAGATGACTGCATCACTGTGAAACCAAGGTCCAGAGAGCTTGACATTCTCAAACGATGCACCGTTGCTCGATTCTCCGACATCATCCGCAGAATCCCAGTCCTAACAAGCACTGAAAAGTGTGGGGGCCAGACAACCCCCTGAGAACTCCCAGTAACAACTGGAATAAGTCAGGGATGGAATCACCACATCTCACAGCAACCTCCGGACGCAGACTATAAGCTCAGACATCAGATTAATCCATTTGGGGGCAACTCACGAAGACCAGAATCCTCCAAGGGCATCCCAATTCACTGAGTCAAATGCCTTTGCAGAGATAACATAGCTGCAAGCAGCCCCTGCTGAACTCTCATCCTGCGTCGGTGAGGACCCAAAGAGCAAGGACATTCGGTCCAGTCGTTGACCTCTTTGGTGTAAAGCTTGATGCTCTGGGTGCTTGGTTCTCAAGCAGATGTGGCAACCCTATCCAAGAATTATCAAGGAAGACCTTGACTACACTGAGAGCAGCGTCAACCCCTCGGGAGTTGTTTGCAGTCGTGGCGACACGACGCTCCCTTTCCAGGAAGGAACAACAAAGGCCTTCTTCCAGTCAGTTGGATGATGGATGCCTGTGTTCCAAACAGAGCAGAGAATCTGCATGCACAACAAAGTACAGCATTCCACCAGCGTGGAGAATTTTAGCATGGATGCCACAGATCCCATGAGAGTTACCCAAATCAACCAGTTCATTGTAAAAAAAAAAAAAAAAAAAAAGCAGTCAGTGTTTCCACAAATGAAGGTGGATCACATGTTGATTGGAGATCAGCAATAAGAATGATACACACCCCGCATCCACTCTTGCACAATGGCAATGTTTATGGAGCGGTTCCAGTTGGTCACTCAGTGCATTTGCGAGAAGAACATACTGACATAAAAATGGTCATTGACTTACTCAAATGTCACGAACACAACTGGATCATTTGTGTGGATCTGAAAATGGTCAACATTCTCCTTGGTCAACAGAAAGGTTTCACAAAGTTTCCATGCCATCTCTGCATGTGGGACAGCCGAGCTCG
>CM068952.1:75371865-75384002 GCA_035128595.1 Eptatretus atami
AATTCAGCACACTCAAATTAGGTAAGATCAAGTGCTGGTATCAATGCAACCAAAACTTTGTTCCCCAGTGAATTAATACGTGACATTGTCTGGCAGCCATATTGGTTTGAACAAAATTCTTTTAAAAATATTTCTCTTGAACCGATTCATCAATCGATGCGAAATGTCACAGTTATGATCTAGTAGACATGTGGGAATATATGTTTTAAATTTCAACCTGATCGGATGCATGGTCTGGCAGCCAGAATTATTTAATATTTTAAATTTTGGTTCAGGGATTTAAATCAAACTTGGTACAAGTATGTATAATGATGTAATCATGTTGGTGGAGGCATACTGGTGACGTCGTGATGTCGAAGGTTATCATTCTAGTTTTTACATAACCTAAGGCTCGTAGTAGAGCTGTGACACAAACAACTCCCACACGTAGACATACAGACAAATACGCAACACAACACAAGACTGACAGACGATAAAAACAAAGCCACTGAGCTTGCATGAAGTGTCGTCACTTCCCAGTATACTCTGAGTACCAGTGATGTCCCAAAAATGATGTCACTTTTCCCACTGCACTCGGCGGGGCATTTCTCAATGTGAAATTTCCTCCTTCACATGAATGCCAACCTATGGGGATTGCCCATGCTCTTATCCTTTTAAATGCTGAAAGTCAATGAAGGAAGCAGCACGTACAATTTTTAAAGTCTTTGGTATGACTCGGCTGGGGTTTGAAGAGCAGACCTCCCAAACTTGAAGCAGATGCCCAAACATAACACCACCTTTTTGTAAACTTGGACACACAGATCTACTTATGGCTAGATCTGATATTTTGACATATTGTGATAATAAGATCGCCAAGAAGTGACTCGTGCTTAACGAGTGCTTCACAGTGGCCATGGTATAATTGGTGGAAGAAAAATATTCTCCACAAAGGTGTTTCTTCAGTTTGGGGAAGAGATGAAAATCTGACGGAGCCAAAGCTGGGCTGGTGATCCTTTGTGGTGGTACTCCATTAACTGTCTCTTACTCCGTCAGGGTTGTAATGGTGTACCAAACTCTCATCTCCAGCCAGTCATCATAACTCTCATCTCCAGTGCTTCACGCTTCACAGCAATGACAACATTGTGCTGCCCTCTGCCATCTTGACTAACGTAACACTGAGACATCCAGTGTCAGGATTATGAAACTTTGCACCCAGTGGTGGAAAGAACTATTGTGTGAACTGTGCTTTGTTTAATTTGAATAGCCATACCTATATTGGAGAAATATAACAGGAGGCATTACTTTTCAACATGCCCTCATACATTAAGTACCACATATAACTTGTGAATGAACTTTTTGTAAGTGTTTGCATTGCTGCAAAGTTCACTTTTAAAGTATCTCTCTACCTCATTCATCACCTGTAGCTTGTTGCTGAACATGCATCAGGAAGCATTGATGACACGGTGTCTCTGCAGTTTGTGCTGAAACTTCATTACTTTTTTGCTGCTGTTGTTTTTTGTTGGTTCTTCTTTAACTTCCTTTGTCTTCATTTGGGGAAAGAAAGAAAGAAAGAAAGAAAGAATTAATTCAGCTTATTGAGTGCTGGATTATCAGCTGGACACCATCCATCATCGAGGTTTCAAACCTTCAATCACAGAATTTCTTCAAAGTGGAAGCACACATCCTCAGTTGTGTCCAAGGGTCATCCAATCAGGCAGAGAGATAGTGAGAGGGAGAATGAGAGAACAATGCTTGGGGGTCGATGAAGGCTGAGCAACCTCTGAGGGTGTTCAAGAAGTTACATTCCAAGTCAGGCCCAAGGCAAAGATGGAGCAAGAGGTGATGTCTAATCCTGCAGTTCAAAGTGCTATCGGCTAAAATTAGTTTGTTTTCATAACAGGGATGGCACTTTGTACTTTACAAAAAATTAAAAATATATTAGTTTGTTTGATAAAATGATTTCAAAGGTAAAATAATTCTGCCTGTCCATTTCCCTCTCCATTGGACTCAGTTTGGTTGAGAATAATTTCTCTTAGCTGGTTCTCTTTCCATTAATTGGTCATTCTAAATTAGTCCTTTAAATAATAAGCACATCATTCCAAAGCAACATTGGCCTGTTTTGCATTCTAATCGTAACTGCTAGTTCATCATTCTTGGAACCCAGCTGTACTTGCCATACACTACAACATATCCTAAAATATGTCACCACAATTTGATGCGATTTTGGTAACCTTATTTTTTTGGACACCATGTAAATCTATATATTCATCGTCTACTAATGCCCTTTTAATCCACATTAAATTACAATGATGTCCACTAATGTCTGCATGTGGTCGATGTACAAGCTCAAAAATGAACTTTATATTAATTCAAAAAATAAACTAAAACAACATGGACATCGCATGGATATATCGGATTATATTGGTGCAAATAAAGGCAGAATGTATTATTTTTTTTAGACACCTTTAAACTAATCTGAATACCTCAAGAGTGTGACAACCACAACTGGGTGCATCATTGTGTCCATCAAACAATTAAATTTCGTTTGCAGACGGATAGGAAAACAAAATTCGACCCCCACCCGAAACAGTGGAGTGGTGGAGGTGAAACATTGTTGTACATGATGAAACTTTTCATCAGAAGTGTAAATGAACAGAGCATGGGTGAGAAGATGTGCAAATAACATTTATTAAGTAGGTGTTATGCTACATATTTTGTCACTTTAATTTGTAAATTATCCGGGATATTCCACGAGTTTCTTTTGAACTCGAACATAGAACAATGTGTGTGTGTGTGTGTGTGTGTGTGTGTGTGTGTGTGTGTGTGTGTGTGTGTGTTGGTCTGTGTGTGTCAAACAAGCCACAATGTTTAGTCGTTATATAACCATAAATTCTTCTAATAAACTTGAACCTGTTAGCCTTACACCAGAATGCGTACAGAGTCCATCGTGCATCATTGTCATCGATGTGCACAATTGATTTTTTTTTAACTGTGAAACTGCCAGTGGTGCATTCCTGCCATCAAGACCCGTTGCGCATTGTTGGATGGGAATGGCACTTTTTCTTCTGCATTCGTTTAATTGGGAAATGCTGAACGTGGAGGGGGGGAGAAGGCGGGATCCCTAAGGGAGGCACAACTGTCGCAGACCCTCAACCCCAAGGGTTTGAAGCCCGATGCTCACTTAGCCCTCGCTCTTTCCCGTCTTTAGTGTGTGTGTGTGTGTGTGTGTGTGTGTGTGTGTGTGTGTGTGTGTGTGTATGTGTGTGTGTGTGTGTGTGTGTGTACATGCTCTGTCCACGCACGCCTGGAAGGTGCATAGTAATGCGCGTGCACCATAATTACATGCATGTTCCGAATCTTGGAGTCTGACACCAAACGCTGCACCTCTCAAAAACTTCTGAATATTTATAGTTGATTCTCTGATTTTACCACTCGCCTCCCCAAATTCATTTTTGACTGTAAATATGAATACCCATTAGTTGAACGATATAATAATGCACAACATATAGCAAGACCACATAAATGTGACTTTATATGCATATGTGTCCATTCTGTGTATATGTTTACACACTTGCATTTTGTATTTTTTCAAAAGAAAATGATATAGCTATCAATTGTTTATGCATATATATATATATATGTATAATACCAGCAGAGGTACCCACACCTTCCGGATCATTTGTGCCATGACAATGCTGTGAAACTCAAGGTCTGCCTCCTTGTTGGGGATCTTTGCAGAGATGACCAAGTCAATTTCCTCTGGCCTGATGCTGTTGTTTGGAGTGAGCCTTGTGAGGATGTGGGCAGGTGGAAGGCCTCTCTTCTGAATCTCAATGGAGTACAGCCAGGCCCTCACCACACCAAAGGCACCTTTCTTTATGAGCTCCATGAGCTTCTTGTGCTTCTGACAGAATACGTGGGCAATGAGGTCTGGCCGGTCTTGTGGCTCCTGTGCTGGAAGCAGATTGTCAACTATCTTTGGCCACTTTGGGTTGCAAGTCACAGTGATAAAAAGGTCTGGCTGCCCAAAGCAATGCACATATGCCATGGCATCACTCCTCTTCAATGCTTGGTGTTTGCTTAATGGTAAGGGTAGTGGGCTTGGGATCCGAGGATTCTGAGTTCAAATCCCACTCCGCTGTTGAATTAATACCAGGTGGGGTTAACTCTGCCTGTCATCCTTCCGAGGTTGGCAAAATGAGTGCCAGCATGCTGATATACTGTGTCAGAATGGCGATCCGTCCAGGATTGTGTCCAATAGCCAAGGAGACTGCTGAGGTAGCACCAAAGCACTGCACAGAGTATGGTCCCAATGGATGGATGGATGGATCACTCTGCTTCTCATGCATGTAGCGTGGCCCATCCATGTAAGAGGCGGACATTACTACACGTTGGCAAATGTTGTGAGGATCTGCTTCCCCTCCCAGAAGGCCATCACAAAGGCTGACATAGTTGTCTGCATGGAGGATCCTCTGCTCACACAGCAGGAAATGGAATTGTTCAGTCTCAATCTTGCAGTATGCATCAACCAGGAACTGTTGGAAGAGATGGACAACATAGAAGAGGTAGTTGCCATCACGCACCATGGTGTAGCTGTAGTATTGCAGCATTGTGATCTTGTGGGCATTCATGCTTGTCATGTAGATCTGAAAGCTGTCAGTACAATATGAGAAGAGTGGACACTGCAAGGCATCGTAGGCGCCATAAAGCTCAGAGATCTGTTTGAGTGCTCCATCACGCAGCCAGGTCAGGTCAGGTCAGGTATGGGAGCATGTGCCGGAGAAGCATGTCCCTGCATCCACTTTCCGCCAGTATTCCAGGGGCCTCCATCTGGCCATCCCTCAGGCAGATGCATGACCATCCCCATCTCCTTGTGATGCTGATCAACCTGCTGCAGCCATGAGGCACGTGGTCAGCCCATTGGCCTCCTCCACTGGTGAAGCTCCCTCGCTGAGAGAATCTGGTGAACAGGATCAGCATCAAGAAAATGATCCACATTTCCATACAACCGCAGCTGATGCTCACAGACTACGCAGGTAACAAATATCATTTGAGTCTGTC
The DNA here is from genome assembly GCA_035128595.1 of Eptatretus atami. Classification (NCBI taxonomy): domain Eukaryota; kingdom Metazoa; phylum Chordata; class Myxini; order Myxiniformes; family Myxinidae; genus Eptatretus; species Eptatretus atami. The sequence goes on from CM068952.1 coordinate 75,376,906, forward strand.
TCAGCAACCGCTCGTTGGACACCAAGTCCGTCCAGTGATAGCCAAGGATTCTCAAAAGTGACTTGGTACTGAAGGGATTAAGTCACCGTCTCAGATCCCTGGCTCGAGTCCAAGTCTCACATCGGTAGAGCAAGACTGGAAGCACTAAGGACCTGAATACTCGGACTTTCATCCTCCTGCACAGGTACCAACAGCGTCACACCCCATGAGATCCAGTGAATCCATGACTCCCCAGGCCCAACCCAGACATCTATTGACCTCTGGCTCATAGCCAGGGGAGACATGAATATCACTGCCAAGGTAAGTGAATCTCTCCATGACCTCAACATCCTCTCCACAAACAGGTACAGAGAGGATAGCAGCATCCAAGATGTCATTGAAAGCCTGGATCTAAAATTTGACCCATGAAAGCCATAATTGCAGCAGCTCCGACTCCTTATTCAGCACCTCGAGGGCCCCCACAAAGATATCTAGAGTCTCCACAAAGATGACTGCATCATCTGTGAAACCAAGGTCAGAGAGCTTGACATTCTCAAACGATGCACCGTTGCTCGATCTCTCCGACATCATCCGCAGAATCCAGTCCTAACAAGCACTGAAAAGTGTGGGGGCCAGTACACACCCCTGATGAACTCCAGTAACAACTGGAAATAAGTCAGGGATGGAATCACCACATCTCACAGCACTCTCAGGACCAGACTATAGCTCAGACATCAGATTAATCCATTTTGGGGGCACCTCACGAAGACCAAGAATCCTCCAGAGGGCATCCCAATTCACTGAGTCAAATGCTTTGCAGAGATCAACATAGGCTGCAAGCAGCCCCTGCTGAAACTCTCATCTGCGTTCGGTGAGGACCCAAAGAGCAAGGACACGGTCAGTCGTTGACCTCTTTGGTGTAAAGCTTGACTGCTCTGGGTGCTGGTTCTCAAGCAGATGGTGGCAAACCCTATCAAGAATTATCTAAGGAAAGACCTTGCCTGACACTGAGAGCAGCGTCACCCCTCGGGAGTTGTTGCAGTCGTGGCGATCACCCTTCCCTTTCCAGTGAGGAACAACAAAGGACCTTCTTCCAGTCAGTTGGGATGATGATGCCTGTGTTCCAAACAGAGCAGAGAACTGCATGCAACAACACAAGTACAGCATTCCCACCAGCGTGGAGAAGTTTAGCATGGATGCCACAGATCCCATGAGATTTACCCCAAATCAACCAGTTCATTGCAGTCAGTGTTTCCACAAATGAAGGTGGATCACAGTTGATTGGAGGATCAGCAATAAGAATGATAACACCCCTGACATCCACTCAACAGCTGGTGTGTCAGCCTGGGACAGCTGCTCAAAGCAACCAACCCAGGAGGTTTTCACTTTGGACTCCTCTGCCGTGAGCCCACCACCCTTCCCTCTAACTGCAGTCGACTGAGGGACGGGCTTGGAGGAAAACAATGCATGAATTCCCCTGTTAGCAGGATGAGAATCACTTGAATGCAGGTGAAGCTCTACCCCCTCACAGATTCCTCACACATAGGCCTCCTTGTCCACCCTCAGTGCACTTTCAATTTTCTGCCTCAACTCCCTGAACAGCTCAGCTCTGCCATCGAGCCTGGACCTGCAACTCTGATCAATGGCATCCAGTGTCCCTTGAGAGACAAAATTCTTACTCGCCCTGCGGTAGCCTTTTAGGCACTCCACAACTCTTCAGGATTCCCCAAAGCACCGAGACCTCTCAAATCCCCACTCAGCCTGTTTGCAAACTCTTCAGCTACCCTCTCATCCTTGAGCTTGCCAACATCCAGCCTAGGCAGTTCCTCAATCCATTTTCCTGGATTTAAGCTGCAACTTCAGAGTTGCTACAACAAGCCTGTGGTCGGTATTGAGGAACTGAGCACTCCAGTAGACCCTGCAGTTCTGGATCAGCCTCCAGTGACTATCAACGAGCACACAGTCAACCTCCTTTGCCACACCACCAGCATTGGAATACCAAGTCCAGCGATGAGTCTGTGGGTGTGGCAACCATGACTCAACCCCAGTAAGTCCACGACTTCTTACAAAGTCAAGGAACTTAGTGCTATTCTGGATTACAGTTCCAGACCCATGGGGACCAACACATGTCTCATATCCATCCCTATCAGTGCCAGTCGATGCGTTGAAATCCCCAAAGACTCGCCTGGGGCACTGATCAACCACAGACTCAAGCAAGGCATAGAATGCATCCTTCATGGTGAGATCACTCACCGCAGTCGGAGCATATACAGAGACCAGGGAAACAACACCCGGGGAGTGACAAATCCTTCGTCTCATAATACACTTGTTGACCGGTGTTACCTCAATTATCATTGGAGTCAGCTTATTGAATACTGCCACAGCAACTCCTTGGGCATGGTAACCATCAGAGTGACCAGACCAATAGTAGGTGGAACCACCCACCATGATCTTGCCACTATCTGGTCTCCAAATCTCAGAGAGTGCTGCAATACTGATGTTCAAACTCTGGAGCTCAGATGATAACAGAGACAGATGATCATCCTCTCTTCGGGATAGGACATTCCAGGCACCCATCTGAAGGGACCGCCTCAAGTTAACCCAAGGAGACCGCCGTCTGGTGGACGACACCTCAGCACCACTCCGCCAGACACTCCCACAATCTGACTCAGGAAGGATACCCAATGATTTTCCTTCTTTCGTCAAAGAATGAGAGTTCCGAAGGCTTTGCCTCCATCCTGCCATCCAGTGAGCTGCCCTGCAAAGGGCAGTAGCACAGGAGGTACTCCCACAGAGCAGTTTTCAGTTTTCTTTGCATTTGTGGGTTTTGCGGAATTAAGTGTTTTACGGTGGTCGGAGTGCTAATCCTGTCACTAACCTCCTAAAATAAGTAATGAAACTGCAGGAGGATGTCCGCAGACACAGTTGGGCACTAGATATGGATGGCCTTTGGCTCACAAGAAGCTCCTCTGCCATTTGACAGGTTTTCTTTTTAATCCTGCTCGGTGTTCATATCCATACACCGTTCCCACCTGATATCCTTGTGGGGGAGATGGTTTAGTTGCCAACAACCTGACCATGAAACAGGTTAGTACAGGTTTACATGGTACCTGTAGCAAGTCATAGATCTGATGTGGCCTGACCTGACAATATGATGACAAACCAATCAAGAAAACATGGAATAAGCGAATTACAGGGAAAATAAAAAGCGGACGACAAAGAATAATGTGGAGGGAAGTCGGGGTAAGGGATTTGAAGAGCGTTGGATTGAGAGAGGAAGATGCGGAGGATAGAGGGGAATGGAGAAGGTGGATCTGAGTGGCCAACCTCTAACTGTTGGGATTAAGGTGCAGAGAAGAAGAACACAAAGAAGAAACACAAATCAGACACAGGAGTGAGCAGAAACAAATGCAATCACCCTCAGTGTTAACGATGAGGGACCATTGTCTCTGATAATGATTGGACATGTTCACAGGCACTACTACTAGCACTACTACTCTTACTACCACTACTATTACTTCAACAATTATTCCTACTGCTTCCTCAACGGCTTCAATTATTCCTACCTTGATTGTGTGGGGTCAGCAAGCGTCGTGTTGGCTTCGTTGTTAGGGTGGCTGGCTTGGGATCTTAGGATCCTGGGTTTGAGCCCCTGTTCGCTGTTGAATTAACACCAGGTGGGGTTGACTCAGCCTGCCATCCTTCTGAGGTTGGTGAAATAAATACCAGTGTACTGGTCTCGGGGCACAGCATTAGAGGCACAGATGTACTCTTAGCCAATGATGCTACCTGCCAAAGCAGTATATTAGCAAGGGTTATACTGGGTGGTTTGCAATTGCCTTCTCAGAAGTAGTTAGGGCTGGAATTTGGAATTTGGCTATGTTGCTGGCGATGGCTCACCTACACGTTGTGAAACACACTGTGAGATGCTTAATGCCCATCAGCTAATGCCGGCAGATGAAACTCCCATTTTTTACATCCATCCGAGGGACGGCACAGACATTGATGGATCACCATGACCCTGACGTTCTTCCTCTTCGTTCATTTGGAACCCTGCCAGTGAAACACCTGGATGACAGTTCATAACTCAGCTGAGATTCAAAACCAGGCTCGACAGCTTAGAGATGAGTGTGCTTACCCTTAGGCAATCCAGCCAGCCTATACATATCTAATACTAGCAAATACAACCTGTTGCTTCGCTGATGGGAATATTAAGGGGGGGAGGGGAGTAAGAAAGAGGGGAGGGACAGGAGGGAGGGTAGGGTGAGTGGAGGAAGAGGAGGGAGAGAGTTGGAAGGGAGCGAGATTGAGATGGGGTGGGAGAGCGAGGAAGAGGGGGAGCAAGGAGGGGTGGGGAGTAAGGAGGGGAGCAGAACGAGAAGGCAGCGTGAGCGGAGGCAAGGAAAGGCAGTGAGTGTGAGGGGAGAGTCAGTCCGGACATAACACCCGTTTGGACACCTCCCGAGATAACAACCATCTTGACGATGGGTATAAAAGGGGGGGGGGGGAGAGAGGGGTGGAGGGGCGAGGAGGAAAGGAGACCGATGAGTTGTGGGGGAGCGAGAAAGCGGGGGAGCGGGGGGGTGGGGGAGCTAGGAGGGGTTGGGAGTAAGGAGGGTGGAGGAAGGGCAGGTAGCATGAACGGAGGAGAAAGACGTGTGAGGGGAGGGAAAGGTAAGGCAGTCTGAGGGGAGGGTCCGTCTGGACATAACCACCATCTGGACACGTCTGGAGATAACCACCATCTGGAGACAACCACCATCCGGAAATAACTACTGTCCAGGCATGTATGGAGATAACCACCATCCGGGCATTACCACCGCCCAGATACGTTCAGAGGGAGAGAAAGAGAGAAAGAGAGAAAGAGAGAAAGAGAGAAAGAGAGAAAGAGAGAAAGAGAGAAAGGGCAGTGGGGGTAGAGGAGTGGGGGTAGGGGAGTTATCAGAAAATGGTATGTTATACTTTATACACACACACACCTCCAAAATATACCCATATATGTACCTCTACCTTGAAGCAACTGCCAACCATACATCCTGATGGGATATGAACTGTACCACCGTCCACTGTAGGGTGCTTGGAAAGCAGCTTAAGCACTCAAGGAAGCACTCCAAATAAATGGTTGGCAAGCGATAGCTATGTCCAACTGTCCAAACTATGTCCGAATTAGACAAATGAACACTTTTTAGGAGTAGGAACTGCTGTTAAGTTCAATTCTGGAGCTTAAATTTTGGAATTCTCCTCAATTTAAGAGATACTCATGGTGATCGCATGTGCACAAATGAAATAATGCCATGAGCGCTGACGTCTCCAGGCGTTTATAAGCATTGCAATGTACTCAGGGCTTTGTAGCTTTGATGAACATGCATTCGATAATATGAATGAGGAAAGTGGAAAAAAAAACTTTATCATTAAGAAATCGTTGCGGCCTGTTCCAAGTCAAGGCATGGTTGAGCAGGCCTAAAAACACAGCGGCTTCAGACCCCAGCAAGGTAACCCAGGATAATCCTTCAGACTCCATCGAGAGAGAGGTGACCAAGAATGCACCTGATATGGGAAATAATTAAATAAGGCCATTAATTATATATCTTCAAAAGAGGTGTTTTAATTCACCAAAACAACAAATTTTCACTCTTGCACTTCTTTTTAGTTCCCTTAGTATGCATGGAAAGTTTCAGGTTGCTCGATTCCATGGTTTTGGAGTTACGGAGGACACACACACACACACACACACACACACACACACACACACAAAAATATAAAGCTCTTTATTCTAACCACTTACTCACTGATATACCGTGCCGATAGAAAGTCGACACCCCCTTTCAAAATTTTCACATTTTGTTGTTTTATAGCCTGGAATTAAATCAGTCTTTTCCCACCTTTACTTGTACATCGTAACCCATAACTTCCAAGTGAAAATCAAATTCTACAAATTTCAGAATATTAATTTAATTTACAAAAATAGAATATCTTGGTTGGATATTCTCGGCGAGAAGGCTAACATTTCACTTCGGCCTACTGATGAAACCCAAAGAAATATAGCAGGAATATCACTCGGAAAATATCTTGAGATAAAAGTCCACTCTGCTCATGGCGTGTCACATGACATAAGGCAATGGAGTTTTCATTGGAACTCATTGCTAGGCAATGTTAATACCTATCTCTTGTGCCTATTAATTATTACTTTTGCCATATTTGCATTAAAAATGACTATAGCTGTAAACTTTTAAATATAGAGTTAGTTTGAATCATTAATTCTTCATTTGAGTTATATTGCTGCTTGCAGAATGCAACCACAATCCATTTCACCACATATATAAAGCTCATATTTATTATGATTGCATGTAGTATCCACCCGATAATTTACGAGCAATCTGCAAACATGCCCCACTAACATATATACATAATATATACTGTATATACAGCTTAATCAATCATATGTACCTCGAGAAGATCAAATTCTCTTGGATTATTCAGACGAGTTTGTTAAATCGTCTCTATCCAACATCATGGTGCCTCTGACTGCATGGATTTTGCTCTCATGCTGACATTGCAAGTAATTCTATACAGATGCTGAAAGAGTCATGACCTGTATCAAATGTTCAAGTTGTCTCTTAGAGGTCAGTGAAATTGATGTTCTCTACCAGTCATTCTTCGACGCTAATGAGCTTCTCACAACATAAAGACCGTACCCAAGTGCAGTACGAAGCGTTCCTTTGCTTCGGGTTCATGTCAGACAAGTGACAACTATTTTGCTCTTCATTGGCCTTTTTTGTTCAGATGTCAAAAGTTTCTCTCCATCATGGAAAGGTTAGAATCCTCCCTGGATTCTAATGTGGATCTTTGACATCCTACACATACCTATGGAATTCTTCAGGCATGTGTGCAAGGTCATGGTTGCAGTTTTCACAGAAATCCAGAGTCCACTATTAGGTAATGGATGAGGAAAAAGTTTCACAAAGGAAGGAGGTGTCTGTCAACATGATGTTCATGCTCGATCTTCGGAAGAAAATACCAAAGGACAGACAAATTATAGGTTAGGTACTCTACAATGAGGCAGGTGAAAGGCAGGTGGTAATTATAATAAGCAACAATTAAGAATACCATAAACATGA
>CM068952.1:75393835-75410189 GCA_035128595.1 Eptatretus atami
TAAATAGGCCAACGTGGAATCTGCAGGATGGTGCAGAGATAACTCGCTACGACGTCTATAACAACGTACCTTGATCTGTCCAGCTCTGGGTTCCATTCCCGATGCTTTGCAGGTAGGCCCTTGGCACAATAAAGATGATGGCCGCTCCCTCGGATGGGCTTAAGCTGGGTGTTCCGTCTACGAGCAATAGCTGATACATTAAATGGATCCTATGCACAATGCCTTTGTAAAAAAAAGTGTGATTTATCTGTAGCAGCAGCTCCTATGCACGTCCAAATCATATCATGGCATCGAGGTGTGTTCCACATGTCATTCTGTGAACCAAGATCCACAATATTGCTGGTGTTGGCTTTAGGTTAGGGTGGTTGGGCTTGGGATCCTAGCATCCTGAGTTCAAATACCCTCAGCTTGTTGAATTAATATCAGGGTGGGGATGACTCTGCTTGTTCGTTCACTTTCTTGAAGGTCGGCAAAATGGATTGCCAGCTTGCTGGTATCGCTGTGTTAGAGTGGCTGACCTGTCTTAGGATTGTGCCAAGCCAATGGAGACTGCTTAGGAACACACTCTGCACAGAGTATGGTCCTGATGGATTGGATCCTAGTCGAATCTGACAGCACTCAAGCCATCATCTGCAAATTGACTGTATACCCAATTAAAGCGATATCTTCAATTCTCTCTTTCAATCCCTTGAATAATATCTTGAATTACACTTATACAGCAATCTGTCAGGAATCAGTGGTCTAAAATCTAATTAAGTTTGACTTCACTTAACTACTTATTTAGTCCAGGTGCAGGATGAAGACCTATTCAATAGGTCCACCTTGCATCCACTGAATGCAATTTCAAGAATTGTACTGAGGAAACTTCAATTTTCAGCTCTCCACCTGATCTTTGGTCTACTCTTGCATCTTAGGCCTTTTCTAGGTTGACAGTTGTAATTCTTCTTGGCCACCAGTTGTGTGTTTTTCTTGCGATGTGTTGAGCATGGTTATAAAAGAAAACTTATTCTGGAGGTCTATGTATGGACTACAGTCTTCTTTGTTGTATGCAGCACAAGGGTTCAGGGTAGCATCATTGCTGAGAGCACTGTGCCTCTGATGCAATGCCTCTGCTTGTCAGGACAGGAAATGTTGTAATTTGCCATGGTGCCGCGATACGTCGCCGACTCCACAAAGGAACCATGGATCTTTAAACGTCCACCACTAATATCAGAAGATGGGACACCCCAGTTCAACATCAGTCCGAGGACAGCGCGCACATTGATGAATAACTCTTTGTGAAACTGATGCCAGTTTATAGCTGGGTTGAGATCGAACCCAGGCAAGACAGCTTAGAAGTTAGGTGCACAACTCCAGGCCACCTGTGAACACTGTAGAATACACTAATATTTTTATTCCAGTTTTTAGTGACTTTCATGGATGAGTTTTCATAAGAAGAGATGGGGATGGCCAGACATCTGCCAGGGGATGGGCAGACGAGGCCCCTGAAAGTACGATGGAAAGTGAACACACGGACTGCTGCACGGTGCTGCTCCTATACTAAACTATATCTAACCTCATAAGTTTGACTTTCCTTGCCTGCCTCTGCTTTCTCTTGAACACACAAACACACACACACACACACACACAACACACACACACACACACACAACACACACCCAACTGTTAATTATTGCTTCATTATCGATAATATTCTCTTCTTCTATCTTTCTGGGATCTTGATATGCAGCCACATTTGGTTCAAAAATACCGTTTAATGCAGTTTTGTTCTTTTTTTAATGAGCTCAAAGGATGGTCCGTTACCTTTGTGTTGAAAGCATCCGCGTGTGGCAATGAACGGCGTGGCATTCTGTCATTGGGCAGAAACCCAGAAGCCGAAAAATCGCTCCGTCGCTTCCGCTGTCCCCACAAGTCTTGTCTTAATGTCTCCGAAATCGCCATCGTTGCAGTCACGAGTGGATGAGAAACCCATCTAAAGCGCACTTAGTGCTGCCTGTGCGCCACGGTTGGGACGTTCGAACGGACCGCAAGCTGAACCGCACGGAGGCGACGAAGATGTAATGCTTGGCTGCCTAATTACCTGGAGTATTCGAGGCAGGGTGCAGCGGATGCCACAGCAATCTGGGGAGGGATGTATTAATTTAGCAAAGAAGCGTTACTTAAGCGCCGCATCAGATTGGTAGCGGAATGTTCGACGATGCTTCATCGTGCTTGCAAACGTCTGCGGTGATGCTTCGAGCAATTGCTGAAGTTCTTCCCTTTGTTCACACTCCGAGCTTGCACAGAACGCAGTCCATCAGAGCTAAAGCTACCAGATGTAAATAGATCGACGATCAGGCTATTAAATGCGTGTTGATGCGAATTAATGATTTTATAATTTATGCGTAAATCGTGCTGAGAGCGCATTGGTTGTTTCAATGTTTGCTTAATTGAGTGCACTGTGATGACTGCCCTACACTGTGGTCAAAAAGTAAAGCTGTGGCTTTGAACACCGTGTTTGTCGTTTGCGTTTGTCGTCATCACATTTGAGGTCACAACGTTGCGACTTTGCACGTCGTCCATTATTTTTTGCTGTTTGTTTATTCCTCATCATTCAGATTTTGTTGAGCATCGATGATGGCGTCAGTGACATCTTCATTGAGGGTGAAGAAAAACGCTGGGCATATCCAGTGGCATAATCTCATTCTGTTCTATTAAGTCATGTGAAAGAATCAATGTAATAATTGTCAGCAATAATTCATTTTATCCACTCAGATACATTACAGGATTTGATAAGGTCTAAATTTGAAGCATTATGGAGAATGCAGGTCCAACTCTCTATGGTTGGTGTGGCTGATTTATATCTTGCTCCCTGAGCAAATGAGTCAAGGCTTTCCGTGTTGTTTGGGCATTTATCAGTAGGAGCCGAGTCCAAGATCTACTCAAGTCGCAGGCAGGCTTATTGTGCTCTGTTTTTATGATCTACTTCTGGCCTTGTTTTCTTGCTTATTTAGTCAGTGCAGGATGTTTGGTGAGGCGCTTCTGAAATGCTTCCCCAGTGATAAATGATGCCATTCCTCTGTGCACCTCCTCCTCCTGCAGTACGCTCAGGTCACAACACATCTTTCTAGATTCTAGAAGAATCCCACACCTGGTTCTATGGAAAAAAAATGTATATATAAATGGGAAATCACTCTAATGCCTTCATCCCTCTCTTCTCTCCTGTGTGTATCAATTCCCTGTACTTGTCCATTATCGCCACCTTAGTCCTTCAGGGTACTACCATCATCCATCATGCTTTCTGCCATACCTATTCCCTGCTCTCACTTACTCTTGCTGACCATCCCATTGCTTATATGTCATTCACCCACTCATGTGCGACGGTTTTGGTTCCTTGTTCAACTTTGATCCTTATATCAGTTTATGAAACCGTCTATGAAAAGGTGATCGCTTGCTTTATGTCTGATTTTATATCTGAGGTAAGGAGCCTTGATGTATTTAGCTCCTTTGTGAGTGAGATTTCTGTATACAAAATAAAACATTCCATTCTATACAAGTCTCAAACTCAGCTGAATGTCCATTTAAAACCCCCCCCCCCCCCACAATTTGAATATCTAATATTAAAGCTATTCTAAACACCGACTCACACACTGTCATTAAAGAACGCTACCTGCCGGATGATGGAGTAAACTCTGCTGTTGGCTTGGTGATTAGGGTGGTGGCTTGGGAATCTAAGGGCCGGAGTTCAAATCCTTGCTCAGCTGTTGAATTAATACAGGGGGGTGACTTTGCCTGTCTCCGTTCTGAGGATGGGTACCAGCTTGCTGATAACTGTGTTGAGTGGTGCCCTGTCAGGATTGTCACCCAAAGCCAAGGGTACTGCTTCAGCCGTATCAATGCTCTGCACAGAGTATGGTCCAATTGATTGGAATTTGATGGAGAAAGCTGAAAGTTGTGTGCCGATGGACAGCAAAGTTGATACTCAAGAAAAATCATAGAACCAATGCGAAAACATTGCTAAATGAAAAAAAATGCAAGTGAGTGACCTGAGAAATGGGACAGCATAGTAACTTTACGTGCGTGATGGATATCGAGACTGATGTATGGAAAAATCACAGAAGGAAGGAAATATCCATAAATGAAATATCCAGAGGGCACGTGGCCAATCGGGCATGCTCTCTCAAGCACACAGTGGGCCAGCAGCTGCCAACCAAACATGGTGACATTTTATGTGTCAGTCAATGTGTGTGGAGGTGGCGCTTGTAAACTTGTTAGCACAAGTAAGGCGTAGGCAAGACTGCTCTTTCATTCGTTTTCTTTTTCATCATTTGCCATTTGTACATATTTGATTGCATTTTCCTTCTTTTCCTGCTGTCATCATTTCTTGCAAATAAATTATTCTTGTTGAATTGTACTTCATCTGCTGTGTCTTGTCCTTTTGCTATTGATATAGCAATGTCCGTACGTAGATTAGCGGGAGATTATAATTCCCGAGCAGATTGGCTCTTACATTAGTCCGGCGTTGTGCTAGCACTTGGTTTCAAACGGGGCGCGACCCCAAGTGGGGTGCCGACAAATTTCGTGGGTCGCGGGCGTCCGCTTGCAGCGAAAAAAATGTCTATTTTCGATCGGTGTTCGCTTTTAACGGGAGTTAATATAAACGGTTCGTTTCAAAGTATGGGAACCGGCGCACATGACGCTTGAATGGGATCCAGCCGAAGCGCGGGCTCGCTAAAGGGCGGTTCATTTTGGCAGGAAATTAGTGGTTTGATCACGGCCTCTCAGACTCAGACTCTGACTCTATCATTAACGTCTATTACGTCGTCCACGTACGACTCGAGACCTTATTTGTGATGGCAGCACGGCCACAGCAAATCTCGAGAACGTCTTTACAGGATAAATTTCTGGACATTGGATTTTTTACTACGTGGTGGATAAAAGTGGGGCACAGAGGCCTCAGTATGTGATTTGTTCGAAGTGCTTTCTTACGAAGTCTATGAACAAAATAAGTTGCAGAGCATTTGACTACAACATGCGCCTTATCAGGATAAGGGAGAGCGTTCTTTGAGAGGAAACTTCTTGCACTCAAGAATACCCGTCTTGACAGAGAAGGGTACATGCCATCAGACCAATTCTCGGGCATTGGAGGCCTCGTATCGAGTGTCGCTCCATGTTGCCGAAGACTAAAAAGCCTCACTCCATTGTGGAAGAACTCGTGCTGCTATGTGCAAGGACATGGTATCTCTGATGTTGGGAGGAAGCGGCGAAGAAACTGGCAGTTGTTACCCCTCTCTGAACACACATCCAAGCAGATTGAAGATATGAGTCTGGACGTACGGCTCAGGTCGTACAGAAAGACAAGGAATCGCCGTGGCACGCATACAGTTGGACGAGTCACTGATATCGCATCGTACGCCAACTCATCGTCTGGGTCCGCTTCTCAAGGCTGATAACTTTGTCGATGAGCCTCTGCTCATCAACCATTGAGGCCACCACAAAGGAGAGGACATTTTGGAAAGTAGAGCAGTTTTATCGTGACCAATGATCTGGACTTCGCGTAAGTTGCTCGGTTCTACAAACAGACAGCGCGCCAGCCAATGGTTAGGAGTGGTCTGGATTCAGGCTAAATTTCTTGAGGTGGCTCCTCAACCTCCATGGTACACTGCATGATTCACGAGAAGCGCTCGCTCTCGTACTTTGCCAGAAACCTTGCAGAGCGTGCTCTCAGAAGTCGTAAAATGGTGAATCAACATCAAATCGAGCTGCCTCAACACTAGGTTATTCAGGCCTATTCTGCAGGAGATGGACGCTGACCATAAGATTACTATTCTACACTCAAGTCAGATGGGTATCTCGAGGAACCTTCTTCGGAGCGTTTACGAGCTCAAAATGAACTGAAGGAGTTCCTACGCACACAAGGGAAAACGGCATGGGTAGCGTTGCTTGAGTTGGACTCTTGCTGTCAGAACTGTGCTATCTCGTTGACATCTTTGAACGTCTCAATGTCCTACCGTCCCTTCCAAGGCAAAGACGCCAACAATTTCTGCGACTCTAAATTACTGGCAGACAAAGCAGCTGTTAAGCGCTTAGCCTTTTTCCTCTCGTCCGGTGGAGATCTTAACGACCTGCCAGTACGTTATACTGAGCTCGACAGTCTTTCTGGGGAGATAGCACTCACCTTCGGTCGCTCACTGAACAGTTCGAACACTATTTTCCCTGAGCTGGATGTGCAGTCCTTTTCTGTGGTTCGGGACCCTTTCACGGCTCCACTGGACTCGATTGCTGATGAAGATGATACAGCACAGGAAGAGCTTGTACAGCTCAGCAGGATTCAGGAGCGCAGGCTCTTGCGCGGACAAATTCGTTGTCGACATTCTGGTGCAAAATGCTGCCGTCGTACCGACCCTGTCACGGCGCGCCATTTAAGGTTCTCATGCATATCCTTCATCATACTTTTGTGAGCAGTCGTTTCCACCATGGTGGTGATTAAAAAAAGTACAGAAATCGCCTAGAAATGAGCATGATATGATCCTGGCATTGTCATATCTTCTCCACGAATAGAGAAGTTGGTTTCTGAAAAACAGGCTCATCCTTCTCACTGATATATCTAAATGTCATTCAGACTAAACTCTGAAACATTCAACTGTACTATTTGGATACTGTCGGCTATTCTCCGTTTACTCGTCTATTGAAAACATGACGATGGTGAATAAAGTAAACAGTAAATGTTATTGTTGTCATATGAATCTTTATCATATATTATGAATTGGGTTTTGAATCTTTTGGGTCGCGCGATGTAGAGAGGTTCTGAAATTGGGTCGCCACTAAAAAAAAGTTTGAAACCACTGTGCTAGCAGTAAGCTTGGCCGCCTTAATCAAGATCCATAAGGATAAAAGTAGCACAACCCACGAGGGCGCGATTCCCGATAAGGAGACTGCGTGTATCCAGTTAAATGTAGTCAGAGAGGACACTGGGTTACGCAGTTAAATTGTTGATGTTCGCAGTTGATTTGGCGACCGCGCGCAACACAGACTTATTCATATGCGACGGCCTCAACTCCTGGTGAGTCAGGCAGCGAACCGGGAATACCCCCACCCTTTTAGTACCCCTGTGACCACAGGTCCACAGTGATGAGGATTTTTTTCACCCAACCTCGTAGTGACGTGTAGAATTCTTGCGTTGTTGTGGAATCATATTTCCTTGCAGGGTTTAACGTCTAGCCGACCGTCTTTTTAAATGTATCGTGTTCCTGTTCCCTCGTACACTTCACACAATTGAACTTGAGAACCCCCTTTGTTGGCAATATTATTTGGTTCTATTTTTATTTATTTCTTACTTTTTAGTTAACCGTTAAACCAACCCGATTAATTCACTTTCCACAACGTGAAAGTACATTACATCAGAGAGTTTTCTTATTACTTGATACTTGGTCAGTCCCAAGGAGTTACAAGCCACTGAGATGCTATACATCACACGTGCTTGCACTCTCTTGGAGTACAACCCACTGAGATGGTATACATCGACACGTGCTTGCATTAACACAAGATTACATTTCAAGGCATTTATACTTTCATGGGAGAGGGGAAGGGGCTGTTAACTCTAACTGCAGTACGTGTCTTCTAGGTGAGAAGCAATGATGTAATTACGGCAAAGTTTTGCTGTTATCAGCCCAGGTCACATCGATCATAACAAAGACTTTATCAACATTAGGGCAAAAGACTCATGGCAAGGGAAGGATAACTGAAGCCAATTCGACTTGTAGCATAAAACTTAAATTTATAAAAACACCAGCCACAATTACAATTTTGAGTACATTTATATAATTATTTCTTCACAACAGCAATATATAAATAAATATATACAAGTCTTGGAGAGGGCGATGGTTCACGAGCAATGTACACGGTTCGCCTTTTTTTTTTTTGACCTTCGAGGGGACGCCACGGGCAAACTGGCGGGAATCGGGAAAAACGTAGATGATGAAAGTTGTAGTACTCGAAGAGCACTACTTGCATACCAACTTTCATTCGAAACAGTTGAAATCCTAGTAATCCGTGACCTGGGGTCCCCGTGTGTGCAGAGTTGATGTGCCCTAAAGTTTCTTCCTCATTTCTTAAAACTAGGCACCTAGGCCACATCGGAAAAATATGGGTGGACATTCTGAATCCTGGCACTAACTCCACAATTGACGTTTGAAATTTTGGTCCTGAGCGCGCAAATCTGAGGCTGTAATTTGGGGGTAGGGGAAACATAAAAGCTGATTTCTCCGGCAATATTGAAGATATCACAACAAATTACCAAATCAAAATGTTGTTTTTAATTTGCTCTTTCAGATCCAATCAGTAATTTGACCAATTTTTGGCTAATTGGCGTCACCAGAGGTCAAAAGGTCACGAAAAATTACCTATGCTTAAAATTTGACCTTGGCGTACAGAAAATGCCATTTGAAGCTATGTGGATCAATTTTTTGGAATAAATTGGCAGATTCTGATAGCCAAGGGACTCAGCATCAAAATGATATGCATATATTGTGTATTAACCTTTAGGGACCATGATGATATAAATGGTATGTAACACTATTTCGATAGTGACAATTTTCATGATTTTCATAGCCTGTAAATTATTAGGATGCAGTCAGTAATACCTGCATGTACATGTACATCAATGAAAAAGGTTATAGGCTCACACATGCACTTTTCATTTATTTTTCAGATTATCCTCAGGGCTCGAAATGCAAGGCCAAGGGTTGAATTAGTGGGTGGAGAGAGTGAAGAGGAGTCCGTCGACATGGCAAAATGCATATTTGCCAGTCCTGTAACACAGTTAGCGACTTCCAGTGTAGCCAACGGACGGAAGCGGGATCCGTGATGCAGCAGATGTGCGAAATGACAGAGTTGCTAAAAGGCTTAGACGAATCGGAGATGATGAGCCATTTGTATATCACCATGGACAATGATTGTTTAAAAAGTTACACCCATAAAAAACTTTAGATGCAATCAGAATCGCCCTAGTTTGAGTGGTTTGTGAAGACCCTAAAGATGCAGGGTCCTCACGAAGCAAGAGGTCCAGCATGTGCCTAGGCCAGCGTCTAGCCCAGCCATTAAACATTTATCAGCAAAGTGTGTTGTTTGTGCTGTTTTTCAAAAAAACAGGGTTGTAACGAAAGTACCGAATCTCAGAAATGGAGAGGGCTGCCAAATTCCTGGAGGCTACTGTTGGCCTCCAGGATGAGGTCAACGTTCGACCAGTGACCTGCCAAAGCGTCACAGCAGTCTTCGGGGCAGATCTGTACTGCCACAATGCTTGCATATAAAAATTACTTGGTCAAATATGAACGCATGAAAAAACGTGAAGATGGTGCAGATAAACCAGTCCAAAGTCCAAAGCACAGGGCATGGGCATCAGTCATCCCTCAAATAGACTGGTATCAATGAGGCAAGGGCTTCGAGTTGAGTTATGTGAGGGATTGCCTAAATGTGAGCCATGGAATCAGACTGTAGCAGTGTAACAAACAGGGAGGTGGCTGTTCTTTTGATGAACAATTTTGGGCAGAGAATAACATTTCTAGCCAAAAACAGTAAACAAATCCGTTCATGCTATCTTTGGACAAAATGTAACGGCAGAAAACATGGCAGAACAATTCGTGATACAGATCCAATTCGCCAATGTGGAAGTCATCCGCCAATGCCTCATGGACTTATGACTTTGGACTCCAGGATCGCTTCTGTGATGCAAATGACCTGAAACAAAGCATGGAAATCCATGCGAATTCCAAATGTCCTGTTGAATTTTTGGGCACTGTGTTCAACTTTATTTGATATTGAATTCGTTTGAAGATGCATGTAAAGTTTTGCTCCAGGGGATGATGAAGAAGGTGATGAATGTGAGACAGAATGGGTGTTCAAAATCTAGGTTGTAGACAAATGCTAGCATTGTTTCAAAACCATGTTCTAATGTGTTGCATAGTGTAGAAAAGTACCCCACTTCATGTTCTCAACAGTCAGTCAATTTATGACACTTGTAAAAGTGCAACACTGATCACAAACTTTCAATCACTTTGCTTGTGTTGTAGTTATGAAGAGGTGATGCGCAATCATGTTGATCTTGCAATGTACAACATCATATCTAGTGAAAACGGTGTGCCATTTCCCAAGTCATTTCAGTCGATCAGAGTTCACTCATGCAGCATTTGACAACTTTGACCATAACGAGGCAACATTATCTGGTATTGGGGGCAGTCATGATACTGTCACAGTCCTATTTCAGAATGACAGAGAAGCCACTAGTGCAAACCTCGTGTATCTGAAACTAGGTAAAACATGGAACCTACAAAGGTGGACATTGATCTTAAATGTAGCAGAAAAGAGCGTTCTTCAACCAGCTAAAAAAGCCGACATTTCCAGCAGTTACACTGTCCACTAGATCTCATTCCAGTAGATGACAATCTTATGAACCAAGTCAGGCCAAAGATGTTGCATGGTTGCTGGCTTAGATTGCACATTGATTTTGAAGGAGACTCTTTGTACACCATGGAATCAGGCCTGAGTGTCAAGTGATGCCATCATGGAGTGCCACAACTCTGTCTTCACAATTGATCGGGGAAACTGAAAAGGGTTGCTTTCCTTCCTGTACTGCCTTACCCAGTAACGCAGTATATGATCCAGTGTATAGCGCAATGAAAAACCTGCAGGACTATCCTTCAGTATCTTGATCAGTCTGTCTTACCGTTACTTGTGATGAAGTGTTTTTTGCATAGCACGGAGATCCAGCTCATTCGTCCTGGTGAATTTCAGAATCTTGTCCTCTGTCTTGGCACCTTCCACATGGCAAAAATCGCTCTAGGTTGCATAGGTAAATTTCTGAAAGGCAGTGGGGCTGAGAATATCTTGGTTGAGAGTGGTGTCTTTGGTGTTAATGTAGTTGATTCTGTGTTGAGTGGTAAGAATTACACTCGGTCTCTCAAAGGCATTCAACTCCTGAAAGAAGCATTGTGCACGGTTGCAGTGGAGTGCATTCTTGCTGAAGATGATAACTGCTCTAGGTTCAGGGACATGCTAGTGAGACTTGTTGCGCTAAGGAAAAGGTAGCGAGTAAGGCAATTGGGGACAGCGTCGTCTTCAAGAAGACTTCCAGGCATCCAGCGCTGATCTCATGTCATCGTTCAAGGCATTCACAGCTCAAGGTGGACAATCCAGTGAAGCTTCAAGTTCTGGACACATTCATCAATTTGGCTTCAAATGTGGAGAACTTGATCAGAAGCGACCGTGAGGCCAATTGGGAGCTACATTGCAGGCAGTGCAGGCATTGCTACCAATGTTTGCTGCGTTTGACTTACCAACTATTTGAGATGGTCCAGCTGTATCTAGAGGACATGAGAAAACTCCCTGAAAACTACCCACAAGTTCACCAAGCATTCAAAGATGGGGAATTTGCAATGAAGCGATCGGTTGGTAATTTCAAAGCTGTTGGGGCAGACATGGCACTGGAGCAACTATCATAGGTCAAAGAAGAGTAGCTCAGGGATAATTGGTAGCACACAGAAGAAACAGTATGTTAGGCAATGTGGGCCATCATCTATCATGAAATGTTAGGTGTAGTAATCTCCATCGTGATCTGAGTGGATGAGATCAGGCTCTACTATCAGCAGGATGTCAACTCTTCCTTCAGCAAATCAGAGACTAATTTGGGGAAAAGAACATCCAAGCTATTCTCACTGTGATCGAGAAAAGGAGAACCTTTCAGAACTGACGTTCCTGAACCCAAGCTCACAACATCATGACCCAGGAAGTTATGACGGACGTGATTCGTGACCAGTTGCTCCATGTGGAAACAACAGGGACAGAACGCTATGAAAAGTTCCGGCAAGAACGTCTGGTTGAGAAGTCTGTCAGGTTCTTCAAAACCATTCACCGAATGAACCTGAAGACTTTTTCAAGCATTCATGAGAAATCGGTGGCAAGGAAAGGTGGCAAGGTTTCCCAAAAAACAAAGCCTGAAGAAATAAGCTCAAGAATCGAGTGGCGGAAATTTCAAGGGCACGGGGCAGGTCTATGAGAGAGTTAATAGAGATATGATTTGTCAGCTTCTTACTATCTATTTGATGAAGAAGGTCTGATGTCCAAGTCGATCAAGAGTGGATTGATGAATGAACTGGAAAGTAATCTAAAGGATGAAGACCAAAAGGAGCCGAATTTCACCGACCTCAGTAAGAACAGCCTACATTGTAGATGCCATGGCAAATGTCAGGAAGATTCAGTCCAAAAGAACACAACACCTTTGGAGAATACTGCAGTGCCATTCTGGACTATGTTTCCAATTCATCAAAGCATGCCCAGAGAATTGATTTAGTCTTTGACTCATATATTAGATCTGTCAGTAAAGGACTCTGAAAGAAGAGGGCGGGAAGGACATCAGCCCATTGAATTGGAATCTAGTCAGCGAGTACCCCTTTGCCAGTGGAGATGGATAGATTCTGGCCAGCAATGAGAACAACACAAGCTTCAACTCTTGCTTGCCCAGCAAGCCATATCAAGGGCAAAGGGAAAACCAACTGATCAGGAGATAGTAGTGAGCGGGTTTTCTGATGAACCTGCATGTCGTTGTTGTCTGGCTCTTCTGATGAGGTTTCTGAGCTCTGCCTTGACATTGAAGGGCTGACAGTTGCATCATACCTCATGCACTGCATGCTGTAAAGCATGGAGTAGAGAGAATAGTTGTGCTTTCGGCAGACACTGATATCTTGTCCTCCTTCTGTACTATTGGCAAACTTCCAAGTCCAAGGTTTCTTGAGTTATGGATGAAAGCCTGTCCGTGATTCGACAAGACACATTCCCATCATTTGCTGGCCTCGCGCATAGGTCTTGATCTTTGCAAGGTGCTTCCTGCAGTTCTACACCCTGACAGGATGTGACTACACTTGTAAAGTTGGCACCAAACCTGCAGCAATCAAAGCCAATCTTTGGTTTTGGAACACTTTGGGATCAGCAGAAATGGGCCACTGAGGAGGATATGGTAAAGGCGGAAAGCTATCTGGTCCAAGTGATGAAAAGGGGACACGCTAACCAGTATGGACAGCCTCCGTGACCAGCAATACCATCATAGCAAGGGGCTATCCTGCACGAGTTGCCCCCTACTAGTCACGCCATTCAGTATCATATCAAAAGGCATATTATGCCACACATGAGATGACGAATATTCTCAGTCTCAATGAAGACCCACTCAATCCTCTCTCCTATGGCTTTGAGGAAGATGATGAAACGCTAGTGCCGGTTAGAGGTGTCAGGCAATACCAGAGGAATTCGCTATCCATTGTATTGTGGCAAATGTGCGACTGAAAGATGGTGTTCTTGTCGCCAAAAGAAATTGCCCTGTTGCACATTTTGCAAGTTGTCACGTTACAGATGGTGAAATATGGTGCAAAAATCCAATTGGGTTCATGTAATTCTTAGATTGTAATATTTTTGACCATTTTTGGACTGATTTCAGAAATATCTCAGTGTTTTGGCGAAGCACACTCTATTCTGAAATTTAGGACTTGATTTACCATGTTTGCATGAGGGTAACTGTGAAGTCACTCAAGGTAGAATGGTCCAAAAAGTTCAGATGCAATGTTACCAATTTGCGCATTAGAAAACGCATTTTTGAAGTAACAGTCATTTTCCGTTGTTTTTACTGAGATTGTATATGGTTAATTCATAATATTGCATATCATTTTGATGCTGAGTCCTTGGCTATCAGAATCTGCCAATTTATTCCAAAAAAATTGATCCACGTAGCTTCAAATGGCATTTTCTGTAGCCAAGGTCAAATTTTAAGCATAGGTCATTTTTCGTGACCTTTTGACCTCTGGTGACCTAATTAGCCAAAAATTGTCAAATTACTTATTGGATCTGAAAGAGCAATTAAAACAAACATTTTGATTGGTAATTTGTTGTGATATCTTCAATATTGCCGGAGAAATCAGCTTTTATGTTTCCCCGACCCCCAAATTACAGCCTCAGATTTGGCGCTCAGGACCAAATTTCAAACGTCAATTGTGGAGTTAGTGCCAGGATTCAGAATGTCCACCCTCATTTTTCTGATGTGCTAGGTGCCTAGTTTTAAGAAATGAAGAGAAACTTAGGGCACATCACTTGCACACGGGGACCCCCAGGCAATAGACTATAGGAGCTCGATGCCCAATTTATTGATTTTTTTAAACATTTTCTAAGTTCGTGACCTTGTGACCTTGACCTTGGACGGAAATAAAAAAAAAAAAAATCGAGCTCCGTGGGGTATGCAGGTGCTATTGGGCTAATGAAATACCGAAGCCCTGCCAGATTTGACAAACCCCCTCGGAGAAGATGTAACTTGAAATCGGCTACCCCCTAAAAACACGTTTTTTGGGCGTGGCTCTGCCCATAATGGGCGCAGCACGCCCATTCTCAGAAAACACAACTAGAATCATGAATAAACCAACCACCCAAATTTTATCAGGATCGGATTCAAAACCCACGGAGCTATGCTCGGGACAGACAGACAGACAGACACCCATAACGAATATAGTGGTCACTTACTGACTCGTGAACCAACAATTGAGTTCGTGTCTGTGGGTCTGCTTGTCTGTTGGTCACAAGCGCCACCCATTCTACAGGCCACGCCCTCCAGCCGTCCAGAAATCTGCACCATCTTTTTCTCTCCATGCAGCTCAGATCGTTTTAAAAGCCTCAGGTAAATATGAAAACTGAACAATGCATCTTCTATCATTAAATGAAGATACCGTTTTGAGGAAAAAATAAAAAATAAAAAAAAACGTAACAATTTGATTACAACTCAAACGAGGTCATGAATGTTTTGTCTGCAGCAATCGTGGCAGCTGTCTAATATGCACCGCCCAATGAAGGAACGTTAATTCTCATATTGTGCAGAGGAAATAAAATGGTGATATTTCATTTAAATAAAAATAAAAATAATAAATAACTGTGGGACACCAAACGCACTTACTTTCTATCTGCGAGATAGTGACGTGTCGCTCACCAGAACGTGTCGCTGTTTGCTTACCATAATTTGCAATGACTGTTACAAGGACAAATATCCCGTGTTTGCTTCCATGTGAATTATGAAAAAGGACGTCCCTACATATGACGTCATCACGCAACGATGTCTGCAATAGCAGGAATGCATCAATAATTGGATCCATTTTTTTTATAACATCCTAAAACTCATGGAAAAATGATATGATACAGGATAGAGGATAGAAAGTTTATTTGCTGATTACTCTGAGAGGGAGAAGAAGAACAGATTAACAACAGCATGTAATACCAAGTAAACATGGCAGTTTCATGCGAGGTGTATCACTGTCGCCTAATGTAATATATAAAGCTGAGTTTGTGTCTATGGGTGGATGTGTGGGTCTGAACAAGGTCCGTTTTCATTACAATGAATATACTCATGTGCTGTATGCTGTTGAGATGTCCAGGGATCAGGGATGTGTTCAGTTACCAAGTAGCGAATTCAAGTCAGCTGTTCCTTATCAATGGTTTCAAATGGAGTGCTTGTTTGAGTGCTTAAGCCACTTGGCAAGTGCTCCTACAAGAAACTTAGGAACTGAACACACCCCAGATTCATGACATGTTGAGGATAAACATCGAGAGCATCATTATTTAATTAGTTCCTCAAGGGTGGGGTGGGAGGAGGCATGGGAAGGGGTGGGAAGAGGACCCGACGTTGCCGCCAACGCGGGTACCCCTGCTAGTAATATACATATATATATATATATATATATATATATATATATATATATATATGTTATGGATCTGGAAACCATTTGCATTCAACATACAGATGTCCCAAAGTCAGTTATGTCGTTAAGTATGTGTGTAGTCAGATCGCCTTACTTTTGTCTAGTGGAGAATCAAAGGCGTGCGTTGCGATTTTTTTAGTTAGGTTATTACATCTAATAAACATCCCATCTGCATGACCCCTTCGGCCCATCATGCTCCATCACCACCGCTGCCTGCTCGTACCTTGACTTGCTGAGAGGGGCGTCTCCGGTTCCAGTTCTCGGCTCCGACGAACGTTGTAATCTTGTACGATGACCTTCGCGGCGCTGACACTGTTACTTCGTCGAGAGCGAAGCCACGTGGAAGAGTAACTGGGGTCTCCTGGCAGGGGCCGAGGCCCCGCCCCGGAAAGGTGGGCCGGAGGACCCTGTCCAATCAGAGGCGGACAGCGAGGTGTGTTTTTGCCAAGGGCCCCTCCCCGTGGAGAGAGGCCAGTAAATCTCAGAGACTCTGTAAAAAAGGGTCCAGTCGAGTTTGCTTTGACGGTGGCTGTAACGGGTCGAATTTGCTTTCACGGTGACTGTAAGCAGTCAGTTTTGTTTCACGGTGGCTGCTA
>CM068952.1:75442114-75454606 GCA_035128595.1 Eptatretus atami
ATGGAGGAGACGGACTGATGGATGGACTGACAGACGCACAATGACATTTAGTGTTATAGATGTGTGTGTGTTGTTGCTGCCGTTTGGTCCTGCATGAACAGGGCTGATAATATTCCACATTAGTCGCAGCCATATAGGTCTGATTGGCCCTTGGGCGAATGTGTCAAGCAGCCCCGCCCCATCAGGCCTCTGATCCCTTCATATGCAATCCGTTGCAAAGGAATGCAATTTTGCTTAATTTTCATGGAATCATTTCAAGCTATTAAAATTTCTATCAGTTTGCACCTTCCCACTACAAAATGCAGTAGATTGGTGTTTAAATCAAGTTCATAGCTTAAACCAATTTTGAGTGAAGCTGTCAGAAAAAGAATGATAATAATAATAATAATAATAATAATGACGAACGGGAAATTGTGGGTCTCATTTTTCCCGTTTAGCGATGATTTCCCAAAATTTAATGAGTGTTATTGGATGGTGATTTCTCCGCAGATGACTGGTAGGTAATTTTTCGGTTTATAAGTTCTACCTTGGAAGATTTTTTTTGAGGATTTATGTTGTTTTGAGCCAATGGAGTGCTTGGGGCATCCGTACTTGGAATCCCTGAACATTTACTGACAAAATCTGACCATGGTTATGTTTGTGCGTTTCCAGGGTGTTCTAAAAAGACCTGGATAACTTTGGTTGTTCATATATTCAGAACCATAAATGATACAACGATACCCTTTAGTTTGTATGATACAGAATCTCAAAAAGTTCTGTGCAGGCCATCAATGCACTTCAATGTGAGCTAGATTTGTCGTGCGCAGGACATCAAGGCACTACATGAGTTCTTGTCATGTTCTGCTTAGCATGTTAGTGCACATGCAGCTGTGATCCGAGAACGAAGATCCTGTAGGTTTGCCACTTTGGCGTGGTAGACATCTTTGACAAACCCTCCCAGAAAAAAATATATATAAAGGGGGGTTATGTCTGGTGATCATGGGGGCAAGCGGTTGGTCCGTCTCGGCCAATTCAGCGACCTGGAAATTTTTCATTCAGGACCGCTTGAACGACTCCAGTCTCCTTAAACCTCTTGTACCACTCTCTGATACAAGTCCGTGATGGCGGATTCCTTCCATACCTTGTGCAGAAATTATGCTGAACTTGCATGTCAGATCTCGTCTTAATGAACCATTCGATACACTGAACTTTCTCCTGTGGAGCCACCATTTTCTTTTACATTAAACCAGGTCAGACCTGAAAATAAATAAAACTTTATGAGTTTCTGTTTCATATAAAACAAAGGGTATTGTTGTGTCATTTGTGGTACTAAATATTTTAACAAAGTTAACCGGATCTTTTTGGAACACCCTGTAGTTCCTGCTCCTTTATGATAATTATCGGTTTATTGTCATCAAAATATATATATTTTTAAATATAAAATCTTTAAAAAATGATGCAGCCTTTATCAGAAGTTGTTTATTAAAAACTACATCACCCACATTTAAGGAAGTCAACAGATGGATTAAAGGAGATAAGTAATCCTGTGGCCCTGACATTGTCCAAAGAGTTAATTTTCCAATTTAGCAGAGTACCCGCCCTTCCTGGCGATCTTGTTCCAAGCATGCACCACATTATTCTGATGCATACCTTTATTTGGGTAGTGTATAGGCAACTTACTGACAGCTGCTTGATTCCTCCCCAAAAATATATAAATAACACACCCCCTGCTTATAATTCATGACAGCTCACTGCACAGGAAAACATGGGGACAGGTACACTGCACGGTAAAGGGTGGAGACTTGTAATACCCTCCCCCACCTGGAGGCGGTGCTACATGATACATATTTACATAGAGAATTTGCGGTACCCCCTCTCCCTCATCCCCCCTCCTCCAAGACCACACTGCCAAAAATAAAAACACCCCTATATATTAAGTGGGGTCATGTTGATCCAATGTAGCAAGTCTGGAGGTAAACGGCCCAAAACGAGTTGTCAGAGGAATGGAGTCGCACGACAAACAAACGCACACCGGTGTGTGAATTCTAGGACGGATTGTCCTTTTGCATCAAAATTTGAATGAACGAATGATGCTTATTATATTTATTTACCTTTATTTTAGATGACAGACACACTAATGAGCCATATCACATGAGCACCCAATAAGTGAGTGTGCAACGACTGTATTGTTATTATAAATCATATTTTTACTTTCATTAAAAAAAACCTTTAATGGCCTGTGGCACCCACCGAGTTTGTGGAATTGTCCGATTTTTGCCTGTTATTTTACGTTGATGTCGTATGGCCGCATCGATGAATTAAACGACCATGGAGGTGATCGGAACATGTATGCTGAACGCTTCGAGTACTATTTTGAAGCGAATGGTATCTTGGACGAGAAACAGGTGAAAGCAGTCCCACTGTCAGTCTGTGGTGCAGAGACATTCACGTTGAAAAATTTGGCTTGTCCAGGTCCACGAGGGACCTGAAATATTCTGAATTCATGGAAGAGTTAATGCATCACTGCAACCCACCCCATCAGTTATTGTCCATCATTTCAATTTTTATATGAGCCACTCTATATGAGTGGTCAGACAACAAGAAAGTCAATTTCTGAATTTATTGCAGAGCTTAAAAAACACTTCTACGAGTTCAGAGAGGGACTCGAGGACATGCTGCCGGACCCGCTTGTCAGTGTTGCGGACAATCGCATACGGTGACGCCTGTTAGCCAAACGGACATTGAACTCCATGACAGTCAAGGACATTACCATCATCATGGAGAGTGCAGACAAAAACGGTGCTGACATCGGTATCAATTGCTCTTCATGCGGTCAGGCTCAGACCAACACCACTGTCAATTGTGTCGATCACCCTTCTTCACAGCGACAGAAAAGGAAACCCAGACGTCCACCATCAATGAGCTACGGTAGCAACATGTGTTATTGCTGTGAATGTAGGCATTGATCAGATGAATGTCGCTATAAAGATGCGACATGCCATTTCTGTCCCAAGAGTGGCCATATCACTCCAGCCTGTCTCTCCTGCAAACACAAGGAGAAAGCAGGTTTTATAAAGACACATCTCATCAGGAAAGCTCTGCTTCTGGTGATACCACTGAGTTGACATCACTGAGAGGACATATTTCACATCTTCTCTAACAGCAGAGCGGAACATCTGCTGGCTCTCGCCAGTATCAACAATCCACGTTTGGAAATGGAGCTTGACACAGGTGCCACTATTTTGCCTGTCAGCCGAGCTGCTTTCAACAATCTGTGGCGTGAACCTCACCAACCCGAATTGCACTGGACACCTTATCTACTCTCCACCTACACAGGTGAAATCATCTGGAACTTGTGATGTCACCGTGTCCTACGGCAATCGTAAATTCAACCTACCTTTGATTGTCATCCCAGGCAATGTACCACCATTACTCGGGAGGAACTGGTTGGAGGTCATCAAACTCAACTGGAATCAGATCATCAACTTAACCCTCTAGAGCCCCAGGGGTTATTTTTTTGTTCACCCAGAACATTTCGTGGGCTCTAGAGGGTTAATGCAACCATTGCATCAAAACCACTGGAAGGAATCCTGGCCAGATAGCTTCAAAGATGAGCTCGGTACTTTGCAGGATTACTCTGCTCAGTTCAACATTGACAAAGATGCGAAACCGATTTTCTGCAAGACTCGACCAGCCCCTTTTCTTCTGCGTGACAAGGTTGATGAAGAGCTCGATCGACTTCAGGAACTTGGGATTATTGAGCCAGTTAAATACTCAAATTGGGCTGCACTTGTTGTCCCCGTTGTCAAAGCTGATCAGTCTATTCATCTTTGCGGTGACTACAAGATAACAGTCAACAAATGCTCAGCACGAGACAACTATCCAATCCCATGGGTTGATGACTTGCAAAGTTGAGTGGAGGCCAAAGTTTCAGCAAACTCGATTTCTCCGCAGCATATCTTCAATTTCTCCTCGAGGAGGAATCAGAGAAATACCTGACAATTAACACACACCGTGGTCTGTACAAATATCACTGACTGAGTTTAGGAGTGAGAAGTCTTCCCCATGGATATATCATTGTTGTATGAACAGATTGTTTGCCACATAATGGTATGATGTGGTTTATCAGGATGACATCCTGGTCACTGGTTCTACAGAAGGTGATCATCTGCACAATGTCGATGGAGTCTTGAAGAAGCTATCGGATTCTGGCCTCCATTTACGTCTTGACAAATGTGAGTTCATGGCACCATCAGTAACGTATCTGGGCCACAGATTGATACTCAAGGTCTACATCCAACCAAAGTTAAAGTCAAGGTGATGAAGAATGCACCAGTTCCAAGAGATGTAACAGAACTGAAGGCTTATCTCAGCATACTGCAATATTACAGCCACTACATTCCAAACGTATCTCATGTTTTGGGTCCTCTCTATCACCTGCTGAAGTAAGGAGTCTCATGGAGCTGGGGTACTACACAACTGGCTGCCTTCCAGAAGTCAAAGGACCTGCTCCAAGCAGAATGATCCTAATAAGAACATTGGACTGACAAGTGATGCTAGTCAATATGGTGTGGGGGGCAGTGCTGTCTCATGCTGTGCCCGATGGTTCAGAGAAACCAGTCACATCTGTCTCAGGGGACATTAATCTCCTGCAGAAAAGAACTACAGTCAGTTGGACAAGGAAGGTTTAGGAATCATTTTTGGAGTCCAAATGTTCCACAAATACCTACTCGGACGACACTCTGTGGTCTATACTGATCACAAACCATTGATTAGTCTCTTTGGTCCAACCAAGGCAATGTCCAACATACTACCACCAAGGATTATCCAATGGTTCTTGATGCTTGCTGCTTACAAGTACAGCATGCAGTATAAACCCGGATATGCCATTGCCAGCACAGATGCCATGAGTCATCTATTTGGTTGCCCAATTTGGTCACCAACCCACCACTGCCTGGCAGTGTGATCGCCCTGATGGATCATCTGGAGAACTGTCCTGTCGGTGCCAACCAGATCTGCACCAACACCAGACATAATCCAGTTCTTTCCAGAGTTCTCCAAGCCATACAGCTCGGGTGACAGCCACTACCTGATGGAGCCCTGCTTACGTCCCGATGTGGCACATATAAATTAACCTGGTGTGGGTGCATATTGTGGGGTTTCCTTGTTGTGATTCTGTAACATCTTCATCCTAGGGTAATTGAGGAACTCCATCAGTGTCACCCTGGAATAGTCAAGATGAAGTCGCTGACTAGGAATTATATATGGCGGCCAAATCTAGACATTAATATTGAATAATGCATTTGACATTGCTGTCCTTGCTAGAGCACCAGGAATGCACCAGCAAAGGCACCGCTGCATCCCTGGGAATGGCCCACTGGGCTGTGGCATCGAGTTCAGATAGACTATGCTGGACAAATGAACAGTCAGATGATACGAATCATCAGTGATGCCCACTCAAAATGGATTGACGCTGTAACCATAGAGAAATTGAGACGTTTTGCTATACACGGCTTGCCCAGACTTATCGTTTGTGATAATTGTGCATGCCTTTCAAGCTCGAAATTCACCGAATTCACACGTAGGAATGGTATCAGACATAAGTTTGTCAACCCACAACACCAAGCTTCAGATGGCCTGGTTGAACATTCAGTTGGAGTCATCAAGTCTGGACTACACAAACTGCAGGATGGAAACCTTGAAGCCAGGCTCTCATGTCTGCTCTTCAAGTATATTACTATGCCTCATGGTACGACAGGAATAACCACATCAGAATTACTGATGAAACGACACCTAAGGACCACCCTGGACTGTCTGAAACTAGTTGTGTCTTCTAGAGTCTACCAGAGCCAACTTAACCAGAAGTTGCATTACAACAATGAGCCGCTCACCTCACACTGGCGATCCAAGAGTTCTCAGGTAACTTTGGCACAAATGCTGTTTGGTTGCCTGGTGATGTCGTCAACAAACCAGGGCCACTATCGTATACAATATGATTGCATGATGGCCAGGTTGTCCATCGCCATCAGGACCATGTTGTCTACAGTCACTGCAGCCCCATTGATACTATTATACTGCCTGTTGTTATGTCAAAGCCTGAATAGCAACAACCCATTGTTGCGCCTGCATCTGGGAAAGTTGTGTCTCTTACCGGTGTCTCTGATCCACTCATGCCTGATATCATTGCTGCCGTTCCACCTGCAAACAGCGACACTGACTCTCTTGCACACCAGCTGCCACACTACTCATCGAGAAACAGGAAATGCCCTTATTGTATGGACCAATAAGTATGGCAGTCAGTCATCTTGTTATGTAAGGGTAGTTCACCCCTGACTGATCTAGTTGTGTTATTCTAGTTTTCCTAAACTTAGCACCGTTTCGTGTTGATTCACATGTTTGCCAAAATATTGTCCATGGTTTTCACATTTGACGCGACATGCTATCTATGGACTTTTGGTAATCACCCAGTTAAAGGGGGGGGGGAGGGGGGATGTGATGTATGCAACATCTAGCCCTCACCGTCGAGAATTTGCATCAACAGGATATACATGCTGTGCACATCACTTCCAGGTAGAGGCCAAATTAGTTGACGTATCATTCTTTCATGATGTTGAATAAAAGCCTTTTGAATCAATCTGAATCAGCGTTCTATTGAAGAACCAATGCAGACAGATATTACTGGTATGGGATTTGGCATCCATGGGTGAAGAAGAATGAATACAAGGATGTGAATGACCTCTGTTGGGTGGGAAAGGAGAATGGAGGGAGGAATCTCAATAGTAAGCTAAATGTGGAGCCACATAGAGCTGTCAGATTGGCAGTTGCCAATAATACCGGTCGTGGAAACATTTCTAATCACCTTGGTATGTGAAGAGAATGTGAGAGTTTGTCAAGAGCAGGAAGGAGACAAAGGAGTTGAAGGCCAGCGAGTGCTGCTAAAGGGTTTCTGGTCAAGCTTCCAAGAGGGATTATTGGTCGGCAAAGAGCACTCGGGTAACATTTCTGTCTCTAAAGGCAGTCGAAGTGTTGCTGAGATACAGGCCTTTTATTTTCGTGCAGACTGTTTGCTCACCTGAGTGTGCAGCAATTCAGTTCTGAGCGAGTTTGGCTCTGATGCCCTGTCAACATTTGCCTGCAACATTGCTCCAGGAAAGGCACCCGGAAAATGTAAGATTGAACTTTTTGTTCTTCCCCACGTCATTTCCCTCTCATCCTGTCCAACAATATCCCTCACCCATAACAGACTCAGAAATTGTTTCTCATGGAGTGAGCGAGGTTGAAATCTCTCTTATTTCTACTATTTGTGTTCCTCACATGATGCGTTTGTGTG
This sequence comes from Eptatretus atami, assembly GCA_035128595.1. Lineage (NCBI taxonomy): Eukaryota > Metazoa > Chordata > Myxini > Myxiniformes > Myxinidae > Eptatretus > Eptatretus atami. The sequence goes on from CM068952.1 coordinate 75,449,424, forward strand.
CTTTGTGTCTAAAAATAAAGTATTTAAGGCCACTTGAAACACCTGCTTCCTTGGGGAGTGATTAGGGGATTGTGTGTTGTGTGTGTGTGTGTGTGTGTGTGTGTGTGTGTGTGTGTGTGTGTGTTGTGTGTGTGTGTGTGGGGGGGGGGGTTATGTGTATGTGCATACCAGGTGGACAGCAGTGTATTAATCTTATATATCTTCTTTAGCGGCCACAAATATTTACATGTCCTTGTGGGGTTGGCCAGGGGATGCTTGGCCCAAGTATTTCATGAACCAGCTGGCCACGCTTTCCATTCAACTAATGTTAGGGCAGGAATTTTGAATTTGGCCATGGTACTGATGACAGCTTGCCTACGCTTCACAAAGGACACTGTGGGATCTATAACGTCCACCAACTAATGCTGGCAGATGGGATGCCCAGTTTAACATCCAGTTTAACATCTGAGGGATGGCACTCACGATGATGAAATGCCCTGCTTGTGAAGCAGTTGACAGTTTATAGCTGTGTTGGGATTCAAACCCAGGCGAGATAGCTTAGAGGTGAGTGTGCATACATTGAGGCCATCCTTCCAGCCCCTATGTTGATATTATTATAATTATGCCATTATCATCGGATGGAATTGATTGATTAATTTGTGGTTACAATCACTTTGACGAAAAAAATCAAACTTGGATGACATGGAGGCTGGACTCAGGATTGGAGGAAGATGTATCAACAATCTAAGGTATGCTGATGATACTACTCTGTTGGCAGTAAGTAAAGAGGACTTGATGAAATTGCTGCAGAGAGTGAATAAGGAAAGTGAAAAAGCTGGTCTTTATTTAAACCTAAAAAACACTAAAATCTTGTCAACTGAGAAGTTTGATGTGTTCAGATTGAAAGACGATCACATGGAAATAGTGGGAAGTTTCAATTTCCTGGATTTTAAGGTTAAAGTGAGGGGAGCTAACATTCATAAATGGTTAGCATTGGGGAGAACAGCAATGTCTGAATTGACAAAAATCTGGAAGGACAAAGATGTAACAATACAAACAAAGAGGAGGCTGGTGAATGATTTGGTATTTCCAGTTGCAATGTATGGATGTGAGTCATGGACAGTGAAGAATAAAGAAAGGAAGAAGATTGACAGTTTTGAAATCTATTGCTGGAGATTCATGTTTAAAATTCCATGGACTGCAAGAAGAACAAACAAATCAGTGCTTGAAGAAATGAAACCACCATGTACATTAGAAGCACTGATGCTAAAACAAAAATTGTCATACTTTGTACGCATCATGTGTGCAGAAAATGAAAGCCTGAATAAGTCAACCATGCTCGGTAGAGGTTGAGGGAAGAACGTGATGAGGCAGACATTATTATATGTGCCTGATGGTTGGGGATAATGGCTGTAGCAAAGCTCTCTCTGTCCAAGCTTCGGAAAGCAGTGCAGGATATGGGTATTTGGAGAAATCTGATCATGAATGTCACCACAAGTTGGCCACTTGTTATAATAATTTTTACTTCCTGTAGGTGTGCAGACCAATGATTTTTTAGTCTATACACTGCCCATGTGTAAATACGTCCAATTTTCTCCAAATTTCCCTCAGGTGAGCATTTAGCAATGCTAGCGACCTCTAGGAATGGCGTTATATGCATCAAATAAAGAACACAATTGGGCCATATTAGTGTCAGGGGCAATATCACACATCACACTTGAAGCCATGGCCAGGATAATTCACATATGAGGCCCCAGGATATAAATTGTAACCAATCCATATACAGTCTACATATAATCTGATGAATAGAAAAATTGGACAAGAAATGGGATACCTCATTCATGCATACTCCTTTAAGCACATGTATTATGAGGATTATTGCAGCCAGAGAGCTGCCTACCTACAGGCCTAGAAATTCAAGCCAGCTTGGATCCGTTCGTCTGTGGTGGATGCTATAAGCATAGAATGCCTCAAGAATGTCGGTCCTCCAAATTTCTTTCAGTTTAGTGTTAAATAACAGTTGCGACTCGAAACAGAATTGACTGAATAATTTGTGGTTATAATAATCTTCCTGTAGGTGTTCCCCATGAAACGCCACAAGTTCGTCCAATGTGGAAAACCCCCTTGCAGTCGGGGGAAAATAAAGTCGTGACAACCTCCATGGTGTTATCCCAAGTCCCCCTGGAAAGTTTGGTTGAGATTGGATAAGTAATGACCAAATTTATTGCTGTTAGACAGACAGACACCAAATTGCTTGTTTTAGTATGATGTTGAACTCCATGTACAAATTGATTGTTGAAGGCATTATTACTGTGCATAGTGAATTAAAATTGGGCATAATGAATTTAAAGTATATCTATTGTATAACTGATTCTTTAAGCCTGGTGTTGGCTTAGTGGTTAGGGTGGTGGCTTGGGATCCTAGGGTCCTGAGTTCAAGCCCTGTTGGCCGCTGAATTAAAATACACCAGGAGGTTGACTCAGCCTGTCATCCCTCCGAGGTCGGCAAAATGAGTACCAGTGTACTGGTAAGGGGGACATAGCCGTGTCACATCAGCGGCATAGCCGTGTCCCAACCAATGATGCAACCAGCAGCCACAGGCTGCACTCGATAGAGAGAGACTGATTCTTTGTCATGATGTATTGCATATTCCAACTCCAACATTATTTATTTATTCGTATGCAGCCGATGGCTGCTTGGATGCATCATTTTCTGGAGGGAGTGGCTGTGCCACTGATGCCCTGTTACTAGCACTCTGGCACTCATTTTGCCGACCTCAGAAGGATGGCAGACTGAGTCAAACCACCTGCTGTTAATTCAATGGAAGTCAGGGGGCTTGAACTCAAGACCACTCAAGACCATAACATCTTAAGCCAGCCACCCTAACCTTTAATCCGACACCAGGCTTTTAAGTCCCATTTGAATTGTGGAGACAATCAACTGCACAGAATGAATCCATTGGCACCATTGGGGTTAATAATTTCATTAAATAATGCTGCTTGGTTGTTCTTGCAAGAGGGTAGCAGTGAATCTTGTCGTTAAAACTGGCTTTGTGGCACTATTATGGTCAGTGCAGCTTACTAGGTCACAGTCATACAAAGAACTGACCAAAAGTGAGAATGTCAAAGAAGGGAAGAATGATCAAACAGACAAAAACTGCAAATGAATCATGGAGGTAGAGCTTGTGACAACTGACTCTGCTATTTTTCTGTGCAAAGGAGAAATTTTTCTGTAAGGCTCAGTTGGCTGCGCCTGGATGGGTTTGAGGGTCGTGGAGTGGCGGCTGAAACCCGAATCCTATCCAGGTCCCTCCTGATGATTCTATCTTTGCTCTTGACATATTCTCGGGTTCCTTCTGATGACTCCAATGCAGTACAGTGTTTGGTTTTCCGTTTGATTATGTTTGTACCATATCCTGATGCTGTGTGGACTGTGCTTCCCCGCTTATGGACCTCTGGTAGCTTGTACATGTTGCTGCGTTTGAGCCTGAGGAGTAACTGCTGAAATTTGTCTGGGTTCTTCCCAACATCTTTGTTCCCTTCACATTTTTTTCTAATTTTTTTTTTCACAATTCTCTTTATTTATTCTAATTTTTGCTTTTTCTTATCTTTCATCTCTTTTACTCCCTATTTCTCTCTTTCGTTATCCTTCTCTCAGGATAAGTGAATGCTTGCAGAAAATTTTCTGTAAGGTTCATTTATCTGTGCCTGGATGGGTTTGAGGGTAGTGGAGTAGCGGCTGAAACCCAAATCCTATCCAGGTTCCATCTGATGACTCCAATGCAGTATTTGGTCTTCCATTTGACTATAACTCAAAAAAAAAATGTGAATAGATTTTTGCGAAATTGAAAAAAATGCGAATTCATATGAGCTTGAAAATAAATAGTTGTTCCTCTGCTCCTGCATGCATCACGTAACTTATTTAGAGTTAATAATTGCCTTTAGCTACGACAGGACCTCATTTATTCCAATAGCATATCATGATGGGTGATCAGTGAGTGCATGTCTTAGTATGAGCAAAGTAAAAATAAATGTTATTATTTTGTCTGGATAATGTAAAAACCAACAATACAGAAACATTAAGTAAAAACATAAAAAATATAGTCTTAATTCAAGTCAATGACGTTTTGTTTTGGGCCACAGACTTACTGATCAAGCTTTTTGTATTACTACACAAATCGTGTGGAATATATTTCTCTCATACGTTATAGTTCCATAAATGAAGGATATCCGGCAATCATGCTAATCCATTTAAAGTAGGCATCCAGAAGCTTGCTGTCGCACCTCATAGACTCTTGAAATTCTGCAAAGAGTAGCCTTCAATCATAAATGATGTGTGGAGTCTCTTTAGGAAGCTCATCACGACTGAGAACCGCATTGATGATGCGAAGGTTCATCAAGCCTGGTGTTGACAGTGCGATTCTAAGATTTATCACCGCTTTACCCTCGAGGTGCAAATTCAACTCACTCGGGCACAATTAACAGCGAACGAACGGAACCACGCAAGGACAGTGTGCATTGCAACCGAGTTTCCAATTCAGGGAGAACCACACATTGGCGTGGGATCTTCCCGCATCACCTCGCCTCATGTACAAGCTGACGAGTCGTCGGTTTTGAGACAGGTGCTTAATAATCATGGTTTCAGCTTCTGGAATCTTCACTTCCCCACTGATTATCTCACCATTGGCAGTTGAAGTAATGCAATAGTGGTTCAGCTCAATTAGGTACAAAGAACTTGGTGACCTTGAAAAAAAATAAACGCCTCCTCTGAAGGCCTCATTACAAATACTCAATATTGAGCACTCTTGCATATTTAATCACTGAAAACGGCCAGAAAAAAAGGATATTCTGAGAGAAGAAAAGGAAGGTACACAGGAGATCATCTGACGTTTACTTACACATTTGAAACTCATTTACTTGACACCCTCAAGAGGAATGGTTGAAAGCTGAAGCAAACAATGTTTTTGGAAGGCATGACAATGCCAAACAAAACAGACAACCCCGCAAACGTTCGCTTCACACTTTACTCATTACCTTGAATGTACAATTTGCACCAGGACTGACATCCATATTATTTCCATAGCAGTACACAGTTAATGCACCAACATATTTACATTGTTCAGATAGTCTTACAAGTATGGTGAGCTCGACACCATAACTACCAATTTCGGGTGATGATGGTGTCGATTAAATCGTCAAATGACA
>CM068952.1:75455327-75465940 GCA_035128595.1 Eptatretus atami
GTTTATGCATTTGTTTATCGAACACTTTCCTTTGTTTGCCTCTTATTTCACCTTGAACAGTCTGTATCGCTACTGGCTTGATTGAAGGCTTGAGGTCATTGGTGACTCAAACAGGACAATGTTAGTCATGGCACACAATTCATGTCATACAGACGTTGAACAAACAGCCGACATGCTCTCCGAATTGCCTGCCCAACACAGAGGATGGTAATGAAAACAGAGATCATCCCACGTCTTTCTATACAGTGCTCTCTAGGATCCAGTCTGAACTGGAGAAGAAGGCTTTTCTGTTGGCGAGACCTCCATCTTGCTCATTTCCGAACATCCTGTTGATGGAAAAGCTTCGTCTTGTCCACGCTCCGTGCTTAGCAGTGACCGCTGGTACTTGTGGTCCGCTAAAAAATCTCCCCCCATCGAATGACAGGCTTCGTTTCCCGGCCAGAGTAGAAGGCCAAGCAAATGGCACCGTGTCCATCCCATTACAATGGCTGCTTTCTCCACCAGATGGTGCAGAAAAGCTGTTTTGTTGTAAGAAAAGTTCAAAGCGATCTTTCCCCTCCAGATCTGAGGCTGTCCCTTGCCTACTGGTTAAGCAGAGTGGGCTTGGTGATAGTGCCACAGGGGTCACTGGCAAATTTGAACCAATGTTGTCACTTTCACTCTTATTGTGGCTTGGAGAATCAAGGGCTGTTGCTTCAACTAGCTGGTCCAACTCCTTGACAACAGCACTGTAGGCATCGTGTGGCGGATGTGGAGGTGGAGGAATTGGAGGTCCAGCACCACCATTATTATTGCTGTTGTTATGTTGTGCTATGTTAGACCCCTCGGAGGCCTGTGCATACCTGGTACGCTCAACATCTTTTCCATGATTGCCATTTGTTGCACACGCCTTGTAACCAATGACCATTATGACAGTGAAAACGAGCAGACATGCAACGATTATGCCACCGATGATGATGATCATTGTACCACCAAGTAACTGTCCTGGCATTCCTGTTGCTACAGCGACTGAGGATGAGGATGAAGAGCAGCGGGGAGAGTCTGAACCTCCCCCATCGCTCGTCGTGAAGCTCGAACAACCCAGGAGGCGTGTCGATGGAAGTGGAGAATCAAAAGGATCTTGATAAATAACCAGAACACATACCTCATAATCAGTACTTGGGCTCAGGCCTGTGATGCGGCACCGAGTTTCTGGTGGTGCCACCATCCTGTCAAGACACAAAAGATTATATTCACAATGATATCCAAATACACTTCCTTGACAACTTCACATGAATACAAAAATGACATCAAATATTTGCATGAGTAAACACTAAACATGTCTGAAAAATGGTGGGAATTGTGAAGTTTCATTCCATCATGTTTAAGTTGAATTTATTCTTCAAACATGGGACTCTTTACCCTTACCAGAGGAGAGGGTATTGCATTTGGGTCCGTTTGTGTTTGTGTGTTTGTTTGTTTACTTGTCCACACAGAATGTTTGTTTGTCCACACAGCGAAAGTAGGCCACAGACGCTACCTAGTGGAAGCCAGTAGAAAACGTTATCTTTTTTCAACCAAGTACATCTAAAAAGTATGTGCAATTAGAATGTGAGTACATCTATAAAGTATGTGCAATTAGAATGTGAGTACATCTATAAAGTATGTACATTAGAATGTGAGTACATGGATAAAGTATGTCCAAATATAATGTGAGTACATGTATAAAGTATGTACAATTAGAATGTGAGGACGTGTATAAAGTATGTACAATTAGAATGTGAGTACGTGTATAAAGATGTACATTTAGAATGTGAGTACATGGATAAAGTATGTCCAAATATAATGTGAGTACATGTATAAAGTATGTATAATTAGAATGTGAGTACATGTATAAAGTATGTACAATTAGAATGTGAGGACGTGTATAAAGTATGTACAATTAGAATGTGAGTACATGTATAAAGTATGTATAATTGGAATGTGAGAACGTGTATAAAGTATGTACAATTAGAATGTGAGTACGTGCATAAAGTATGTGCAATTAGAATGTGAGTAAATGTATAAAGTATGTACAATTAGAATGTGAGTGAGTACATAGAGGAGATGACATGGAAATGTGGAGTTTCAATCTTCCATGGATTTTTAAGGTTAAAGTGAGGGAGCTAACATTCATAAAAGTTAGCATTGGGGAGAACAGCAAATGCTGATATTGACAAAAAATCTGAGGACAAAATGTGTAATACAAACATAAGAGGAGGGCTGGTGAATGATTTTGGTATTTCCAGGTTTGCAGATGTATGGATTGAGTCCATGGACAGTGAAGAAAAAGAAAGGAAGAAGATTGACAGTTTTGAAATCTATTGCTGGGAGATTCATGTTTTTAAAAATCCAATGGACTGCAAGAAGAACAGAAACAAATCAGTGCTTGAAGAAATGAACCACCATGTACATTAGAAGCAACTGAATGCTAAACAAAAATTGTATACTTTGACGCATCATGTGTGAGAAAATGAAGCCTGAATAAGTCAACCAGGTCCGGTAGAGGTTAGAGAAGAACGTGATGAGGCAGACATTATTTATGTGCCTGATTGTTTGGGGATAATGGCTGTAGCAAGCTCTTCTCCAAGCTTCGGAAAGCATGCAGGATATGGGTATTTGGAGAGAATCTGATCATGAATGTCACCACAGTTGGCCACTTGTTATATATTTTTACTTCCTGTAGGTGTGCAGACCAATGATTTTTTAGTCTATACACTGCCCATGTGTAAATTACGTCCATTTTCTCAAATTTCCTCAGGTGAGCATTTAGCAATGCAGCGACCTATAGGAATGGCGTTATATTGCATCAAAATAAAGATCACAATTGGGCCATATTAGTGTCAGGGGCAATATCACACATCACACTTGAAGACAATGGCCAGGATAATTCACATATGAGGCCCAGGAATATAAATTGTAACCAATGCCATATACAGTCTACATAATATATCTGATTGAATAGAAATAATTGGACAAAATGGATACCTCATTCATGCATACTCCTTTAAGCCATGTATTATGAGGATTATTGCAGCCAGAGAGCTGCCTACCTACAGGCTAGAAATTCAAGCCAGCTGGATCGTTCGTCTGTGGTGGATGCTATAAGCATAGAATGCCTCAGAATGTCGGTCTCCAAATTTCTTCAGTTTTAGTGTTAAATAACAGTTGCGACTCGAAACAGAATTGACTGAATAATTTGTGGTTAAATAATCTTCCTGTGTAGTGTGCCCCATGAAACGCCACAAGTTCGTCAATGTGAAAAACCCCCTTGCAGTCGGGGGAAAATAAAGTCGTGACAACCTCCATGGTGTTATCCAAGTCCCTGGAAAGTTTGGTTGAGATTGATAAGTAATGACCAAATTTATTGCTGTTAGACAGACAGACACCAAATTGCTTGTTTTAGTATGAGTTGAACTCCATGTACAAATTGATTGTTGAAGGCATTATTACTGTGCATAGTGAATTAAAATTGGGCATAAGAATTAAGTATATTATTGTATAACTGATTCTTTAAGCCTGGTGTTGGCTTAGTGGTTAGGGTGGTGGCTTGGATCCTAGGGTCCTGAGTTCAAGCCCTGTTGGCCGCTGAATTAAAATACACCAGGAGGTTGATCAGCTGTCATCCCTCCGAGGTCGGCAAAATGAGTACCAGTGTACTTGGTAGGGGGACATAGCCCGTGTCACATCAGCGGCATAGCTGTGTCCCAACAATGATGCAACCAGCAGCCACAGGCTGCACTCGATAGAGAGAGACTGATTCTTTGTCATGATGATTGCATATTCCAACTCCAACATTATTATATTTATTTCGTATGCAGCCGATGGCTGCTTGGATGCATCATTTTTCTGGAGGAGTGGCTGTGCACTGATGCCCTGTTACTAGACTCTGGCACTCATTTTGCCGACCTCAGAAGGATGGCAGACTGAGTCAAACCACCTGCTGTAATTCAATGGAGGACAGGGGCTTGAACTCAAGACCACTCAAGACCATAACATCTAAGCCAGCCACCCTAACCTTTAATCCGACACCAGGCTTTTAAGTCCATTTGAATTGTGAGACAATCAACTGCACAGAATGAATCCATTGCACATTGGGTTAATAATTTCATTAAATAATGTGCTTGGTTGTTCTTGCAAGAGGGTAGCAGTGAATCTGTCGTTAAAACTGGCTTTGTGGCACTATTATGGTCAGTGCAGCTTACTAGGTCACAGTCATACAAAGAACTGACCAAAAGTGAGAATGTCAAGAAGGGAAGAATGATCAACGACAAAAACTGCAAATGAATCATGGAGGAGAGCTTGTGACAACTGACTCTGCCATTTTCTGTGCAAGGAGAAATTTTTCTGTAAGGCTCAGTTGGCTGCGCCTGGATGGGTTTGAGGGTCGTGGAGTGGCGGCTGAAACCCGAATCCTATCCAGGCCCTCCTGATGATTCTATCTTTGCTCTTGACTATTCTCGGGTTCCTTCTGATACTCAATGCAGTACAGTGTTTGGTTTTCCGTTTGATTATGTTTGTACCATATCCTGATGCTGTGTGGACTGTGCTTCCCGCTTATGGACTCCTGGTAGCTTGTACATGTTGTGCGTTTGAGCCTGAGGAGTAACTGCTGAAATTTGTCTGGGTTTCAACATTTTGTTCCTTTCACATTTTTTTCTAATTTTTTTTTCACAATTCTCTTTTTATTCTAATTTTTGCTTTTTTTATCTTTCATCTCTTTTACTCCCATTTTCTCTCTTTCGTTATCCTTCTCTGAGGATAAGTGAATGCTTGCAAAATTTTCTGTAAGGTTCATTATTCTGTGCTGGATGGGTTTGAGGTAGTGGAGTAGCGGCTGAAACCCAAATCCTATCCAGTTCATCTGATGACTCCAATGCAGTATTGGTCTTCCATTTGACTATAACTCAAAAAAAAAATGGAATAGATTTTTGCGAATTGAAAAAAATGCGAATTCATATGAGTTGAAAATAATAGTTGTCCTCTGCTCCTGCATGCATCACGTAACTTATTTAGAGTTAATAATTGCCTTTAGCTACGACAGGACCTCATTTATTCCAATAGCATATCATGATGGGTGATCAGTGAGTGCATGTCTTAGTATGAGCAAAGTAAAAATAAATGTTATTAGTTGTTGGATAATGTAAAAACCAACAATACAGAAACATTAAGTAAAACATAAAAATATAGTTCTAATTCAAGTCAATGACGTTTTGTTTTGGGCCACAGACTTACTGATCAAGCTTTTGGTATTACTACACAAATCGTGTGATAATATTTCTCTCATACGTTATAGTTCCATAAATGAAGATATCCGCAATCATGCTATCATTAAAGTAGGCATCCAGAAGCTTGCTGTCGCACCTCATAGACTCTTGAATTCTGCAAAGAGTACCTTCAATCATAATGTGTGTGAGTCTCTTTAGGAAGCTCATCAACGACTGAGAACGCATTGATGATGCGAAGGTTCATCAAGCCTGGTGTTGACAGTGCGATTCTAAGATTTATCACCGCTTACCCTCGAGGTGCAAATTCAACTCACTCGGGCAAAAATTAACAGCGAACGAACGGAACCACGCAAGGACAGTGTGCATTGCAACCGAGTTTCCAATTCAGGGAAACACACATTGGCGTGGAGTCTTCCCGCATCACCTCGCCTCATGTACAAGCTGACGAGTGCGGGTTTTGAGACAGGTGCTTAATAATCATGGTTTCAGCTTCTGGAATTTCATTCCACTGATTATCTCACATTGGCAGTTGAAGTAATGCAATAGTGGTTCAGCTCATTAGGTACAAAGAACTTGGTGACCTTGAAAAAAATAAACGCTCCTCTGAAGGCCTCATTACAAATATCCAATATTGAGCATCTTGCATATTTAATCACTGAAAACGGCCAGAAAAAAAGGATATTCTGAGAGAAGAAAAGGAAGGTACACAGGAGATATCATCTGACGTTTACTTACACATTTGAAACTCATTTACTTGACACCCTCAAGAGGAATGGTTGAAAGCTGAAGCAAACAATGTTTTGGAAGGCATGACAATGCAAACAAAACAGACAACCCGCAAACGTTCGCTTCACACTTTACTTCTTACCTGAATGTACAATTTGCACCAGGACTGACATCCATATTATTTCCATAGCAGTACACATTAATGCACAACATATTTACATTGTTCAGATAGTCTTACAAGTATGGTGAGCTCGACACCATAACTACCAATTTCGGGTGTGATGGTGTCGATTAAATCGTCAATGACAGAGTATCAAAAACGGTAGAAACAAGCACTGTACATTCACGTCTTTTACAGCGATGCCAGACCTTCAGACTTCATCACCTCGACGTATGCCTGACCAACAAAACTAAATGCCTTTTCTCACTTGTGAAACTGATAATACACATGCTAATGCACAAATGCAGATAGGCAGTGAAATAGTAAATAATAAATAAATTAGTCTTGAATTTATTTTCAAAATGTTCCTTCTTCAAACCAAAGATGTTGAAATGCTGTCAACGAGGACGCAGCCCGTGGAAGTTTATTTCATAAAGCAAATTCTCAAGTCAATAACTACAAGAGATGAAGTTTCACGACAGTCATTTCGACGCTCCCCCTTCCCCTTCGTCAAACTCAGTGAAAAGCCTGAATACGATGGTAAAAAAATTGTAGTGATAGAAAGACTGCTTTAAGGAAAGGTTCACCCTGCTGCTGTTCAATAGCAACATTAAAGGAGGACACACATGATATTGCCCTAACAGTTTGCTACAGCTTGGGGTCCTGCTGCGAATGATGACGGATTATCCACGACAGCGACAGGTGCGAAACCTTTCAGGAATCCGAAGCGGGAAAATATGGCATTACTTTCAGCATCTGAGTTTATGCATCTTATGGAAGTGGCAATGTGTGGCATTGGCCCAATTAGGCTGAGCTTGGGGCCTTGGGTATTAAAAAAAAAAAATCGCAAAGACAAGGATAATTTAATTCTTGTTTATGCATTTGTTTATCGACACTTTCCTTTGTTGCCTCTTATTTCACCTTGAACAGTCTGTATCGCTACTGGCTTGATTGAAGGCTTGAGGTCATTGGTGACTCAACAGGACAATGTTAGTCATGGCACACATTCATGTCATACAGACGTGAACAAACAGCCGACATGTCTTCCGAATTGCCTGCCAACACAGAGGATGGTAATGAAAAGAGATCATCCCACGTCTTTCTATACATGCTCTCTAGGATCCAGTCTGAACTGGAAAAGGCTTTCTGTTGGCGAGACCTCCATCTTGCTCATTTCCGAACATCCTGTTGATGGAAAAGCTTCGTCTTGTCCACGCTCCGTGCTTAGCAGTGACCGTGTACTTGTGGTCCGCTAAAAATCTCCCGCCCTCGAATGACAGGCTTCGTTTCCCGGCCAGAGTAGAAGGCCAAGCAAATGGCACTCGTGTCCATCCATTACATATGGCTGCTTCTCCACAGATGGTGCAGAAAGCTGTTTTGTTGTAAGAAAGTTCAAAGCGATCTTCCCTCCAGATCTGAGGCTGTCCTTGCCTACTGGTTAAGCAGAGTGGGCTTGGGATAGTGCACAGGGGTCACTGGCAAATTTGAACCAATGTTGTCACTTTCACTCTATTGTGGCTTGGAGAATCAAGGGCTGTTGCTCAACTAGCTGTCCAACTCCTTGACAACAGCCTGTAGGCATCGTGTGGCGATGTAGGTGGAGAATTGGAGGTCCAGCACCACCATTATTATTGCTGGTGTTATGTTGTGCTATGTTAGACCCTCGGAGGCCTGTCATACCTGTACGCTCAACATCTTTCCATGATTGCCATTGTTGCCACACGCTTGTAACAAATGACCATTTGACAGTGAAAACGAGCAGACATGCAACGATTATGCCACCGATGATGATGATCATTGTACAACCAAGTAACTGTCCTGGCATTCCTGTTGCTACAAGCGACTGAGGATGAGGATGAAGAGCAGCGGGAGAGTCTGAACCTCCCATCGCTCTCGTGAAGCTCGAACAACCCCGAGGCGTGTCGATGGAAGTGAGAATCAAAAGGATCTTGATAAATAACAGAAAACATACCTCAAATCAGTACTTGGCTCAGGCCTGTGATGCGGCACCGAGTTTCTGGTGGTGCCACATCCTGTCAAGACACAAAAGATTATATTCACAATGATATCCAATACACTTCCTTGACAACTTCACATGAATACAAAAATGACATCAAATATTTGCATGAGTAAACACTAAACATGTCTGAAAAATGGTGGGAATTGTGAAGTTTCATTCCATCATGTTTAAGTTGAATTTATTCTTCAAACATGGGACTCTTTACCCTTACAAGAGGAGAGGGTATTGCATTTGGGTCCGTTTGTGTTTGTGTGTTTGTTTGTTTACTTGTCCACACAGAATGTTGTGTTTGTCCAACAGCGAAAGTAGGCCACAGACGCTACCTAGTGGAAGCCAGTAGAAAACGTTATCTTTTTCAACCAAGTACATCTAAAAAGTATGGCAATTAGAATGTGAGTACATCTATAAAGTATGTGCAATTAGAATTGAGTACATCTATAAGTATGTACATTTAGAATGTGAGTAATTGGATAAAGTATGTCCAATATAATGTGAGTACATGTATAAAGTATGTACAATTAGAATGTGAGGACGTGTATAAAGTAATGTGAAATTAAAAATGTGAGTAGTGTATAAAGTATGTACATTTAGATGTGAGTACATGGATAAAGTATGTCCAAATTATAAAGTGAGTACATGTATATAAGTATGTAAATTAGAAATGTGAGTACATGTATAAGTATGTACAATTAGAATGTGAGGACGTGTATAAAGTATGTACAATTAGAATGTGAGTACAGTGTATAAAGTATGTATATTGGAATGTGAGAACGTGTATAAAGTATGTACAATTAGAATGTGAGTGAGTGCATAAAGTATGTGCAATTAGAATGTGAGTAAATGTATAAATATGTACAATTAGAATGTGAGTGAGTACATGAATAAAGTATGTACAATAGAATGTGAGTACATGTATAAAGTATGTAAAATTGGAATGTGAGTACGTGTATAGTGATGTACAATTAGAATGTGAGTACGTGTATAAAGTATGTACAATTAGAATGTGAGTACGTGTATAAAGTATGTGCAATTGAATGTGAGTAATGTATAAAGTAGTGTACAATTAGAATGTGAGTGAGTACATGAATAAAGTATGTACAATTAGAATGTGAGTACATGTATAAAGTATGTATAATTGGAATGTGAGAACGTGTATAAAGTATGTACAATTAGAATGTGAGTAATGTAAAAGTATGTACAATTAGAATGTGAGTACGTGTATAAAGTATGTACAATTAGAATGTGAGTACGTATAAATTATGTGCAATTAGAATGTGAGTAAATGTATAAAGTAATGTACATATTAGAATGTGAGTGAGTAACATGAATAAAGTATGTACAATTAGAATGTGAGTCATGTAAAAGTATGTATATTGGAAAGTGAGAACGTGTTATAAGTATGTATAATTAAATGTGTATGTGTATAAAGTATGTTACGATTGAATGTGAGTACATGTTAATAAGTTGTAAATTAGAATGTTAGGACGTATAAAGTATGTACAAATTAGAATGTTAGGACTGTATAAAGTATGTATATATTAAAATGTTAGGACTGTAAAAGTATGTTCAATTAGAATGTGAGTCTGATAAAGTATGTTCAATTAGAATGTGAGTACGTGTTTAAGTATGTTAATTAGATGTTAGTACAATGTATAAAGTATGTATAATTGGAATGTGGAGTGTATAAAGTAGTACAATTAGAATGTGAGTACATGTAAAAGTATGGAAATTAGAATGTGAGTACATGTATAAGTATGACAATAGAATGTGAGTACATGTATAAAGTAATGTACATTAGAAGTAGTAATATTTAAAGTGTGTACAATTAGAATGTGAGTACATGTACTAAAGTAGAACAATTAGAGATGTGAGTACGTCTATAAAGTATGTCAATTAGAATGTGAGTGCGTGTATAAGTATGATGCATATTAGAATGTGAGTAGTGTATAAAGTATGTACATTAGAATGTGAGTGCATGTATAAGTATGGACAATTAGAATGTGAGTACATATTATAAAGTAATGACAATTAGAATGCGAGTACAATGATAAAGTATGCGACATATTAGATGTGAGTACATGTATAGAAAGTATGGAAATTAGAATGTGAGTACTGTCAAGTATTTAATTGGAGATGTGAGAACGGTATAAAGTATGTATAATTAGAATGGTGAGTAACGTGTATAGTATGTCAAATTGAATGTGAGTAAATGTTGAAAGTGTACAATATAATAATGTAAGTACATTATAAGTAGTACAGATTGAAGTTAGGTAACCTGTATAAATATGTATCATTGAAATGTTGGACGTGTTAAGTTGTCAATTAGAACTGTGAGTCTTGTTATAGAAGTAATGTAAATTGGAATGTGGACGTGTATTAAAGTATAGTTACAATTAGAATGTGTTAACTGTATAAAGTATGTATATTGGAATGTGAGTAACGTGTATAAGTATGTAAGATG
>CM068952.1:75469592-75477092 GCA_035128595.1 Eptatretus atami
GTCAACATATGTAGCAATTTTGGTGCTTTTATGAAAAGTCGAACAATTGGTTTGCTATGCTGCAGTACTAATGCGTCCTTTCCTGCCCCACATTCCTCAACACACTGATTGCTTTGTGAAAATCTTCCTTTATTTTGTCTTTCAACTCCACTGTTGGTGTCCGCCCCCCCCCCCCCTTCACGACTGTTCCTTTTTTTCTGTTGTGTCCTGATCCGTTCATTTTTCTAGCTCTTCCATGAGCCTTGACTCTGCATACAAAAAAAGATTGCTGGTCGGGATGGAGGATGGCATTAGATGGTGGTGTAAGGCAAACTATAAGCACTGGAGGATTACGGTCATGGGATAGAGCAGCCTTACGAAGGCAGTTCCACGAATGGGAGAAAAGAAGAACAAAAGAGTTGAGGTGTGCAGCAAAGCTGGGTTTTGGGAGATTAAACAGGATCTCCTGTGTACACACTCCTGTATCCTGCGTCCATGTGTACGTAAAGAACACATGCGTTCTTGGATAGCTGGAGAGTGTCCAGATATTTTTGTTTGGTTTGAGCCATAACAATATGGTGTTGTCCATACTTGATGTCGTGCTGCTCACTCATTAAGGAGATAACATGGTTCTGTTCACTGCAGAAGATCTGCTGTGAGAAATATAAGTGATCCTCCTCAGAGATGGGGTCTTGAAATATAAATCGAACAGGAACAGGTTTGGCTCATAAATAAGCTCTACCTATGCTGTGATAGACACTCTCATCTCCTTCTTCCTGAGCAGTTCAAAAGCAAAAAACAAACAAAGAAAAATTGACAAATGGTACAAACTCTGGCAACTCTAGAGCTGTGTACCACTCAACTACTGAACCAATTTCACTGCTAGTTGGTGGATACTCAGTGACGGTGTATAATAACTACATAACGTCCAAGTTACAAGCACCCAACCATAGGCAATTACAGATGAACACAAAGATTCCCATATTATAAATCTTGAAGGTCCATTTACATCTCTCACCTCATCAATTGCTCTCTAACCAGTGGCCTGAATATTCGTTGCAGGTTTGTGTTTTCTCAGTCCTGCTCACAAGACTGAATTGAAATAAATAATTCAGGTTTCTTCGAAGGCTACTTCATATATTTTATCCAATTAACATGACGTGTTCCACCCTCGAGGGATATTGAATGGGAAAGAAGACAAAAAGAGACAGAGCCACTAGACTAAAACAACACGGTAAGATGACTGTCATGTCAATAAAACAGTATTAAGTCCAAGCTCGGCAAACAGTGTGCTCTCAATGATGCTGGCACCACCCGAGGTCATAATACACGGCATAAGCAGTGGTTGTTAACACCATACATCACATCCCACAGCAGTAGAATGTTGTGTGAAATTGTTTTAGTGCATATTTGGACACAACGACTAAAAGTCATCTATCAACAGAACAAATGGTATCAGGAGATCAAGACACTCCACAGGTTCCTCGTACCCCAATGGATAGATGTTAAAATTTTGTTGATAACATTTAAAGCCAAAAAACAAATTGGTTCCTGCTTACATTTCTGATCTAATCATACCTACCTTACACCCCTGCAAGAATGCTATGGACTAACAACAAGGATCATCCAGTGGAGATGATCACCAACTCCGGAACTGAATGCCGTTTTAAAATTTGCACACTCTCTTCGATTAGAGTTTTGAAATCTCTCCTAAAGTCCCATCCTTTTTACGGTTTCTTTTTATTAATTTATTTTTCTTTTCTTACCTCTTCCTTCTTTGTAAATCATTTTGAGATTTTGTTTCTCATTGAAATGTGCGATGTAAGACATTGATTGATTGATCAATTGACTATATTATTTTTTGATGGGATGAAAAGAGAGGGAGAGAGAGAGAGAGAGAGAGAGAGAGAGAGAGAGAGAGAGAGAGAGAGAGAGAGAGAGAGAGAGAGAGAGACTGAGAGAGAGAGAGACTGATACTGAGACTAAGACTGAGACTGAGACTGAGACTGAGAGACTGACTCGCGTGGAACAGGTGTGCACCGTGGGCATGCATAAACACACATACTTCCACTCTTCAGGAAATTTTAAAAGAAAGGCAATATGTTTGAACCGGAAAAGTTCTCAAAAATCCATCAGTGTACACCGGGGTCGAAACACTTACAACTGCAATTAATCACAGTCCTAGAAAATCAGGTACAAATCGGCAAAAGTGTCATCACATTGAACATCTCTGTACTCCAAACGATCTACCTTAAAAGACAAGGATACCATCTGGAATTGTCCTGTTTTTTTTCCGTTTATCCGTCAGAAGTTGTATTTTCCCTTCTTTATGTAGATTGTAGACATTTGTGTATCTGGTACTCTTTATTCTCATCTTTCTAAACTGCATTCTGCCACATCCTCGACTCTCCTTTCTTTTACTTTACTCTTTCTATACTCTATTCTATTATATATTTATACTTACTAACATTAGTCTCTTCGATTACCCTCACTAACACTCAACAGTACCCTGCACCACATGTAAGGAAACAAACAAGGACAAATAAAAACCTCTCTTTAACAAGAAAGAGAAAAAGGAAATCCTCTTGTGTTCTTTACTCATGGGTTCTATAATACTGCTCCTACTCTAAAACTGCTGACCTGTCTTCTATCACACAATTCTTTGTCATGTCCTTTTTTCCCTTCACCTCCCCCGACACTTCTCCCTACTCCTGACTCAATTGCAGAACCATGTCACACCTCCCGACTAGCACATACAGTCATTGCTAACTCCACAGACACAGCGAGCATTAATTCACACTCAAACGAGATGCTCGATTCCACATTGCTGATCTGGGCTTACGGAAATGCGATTAGACCTGCAGTGAGGGGCAGCTCATGACAAAAAACATTCTGTCCCTTCTCACCCCATGTTTGCTTTACCCCACTAGTGTTCTTTCTATATGCATGCCCCCCACCCACCCCCTCAAACCATCTGGAGCACTGAAATCAGAGGTCTATGTGCTAAGTTCATAGGTGTGTCCAAATAGGCTGCTGCAGCTTTCCAAAGTATTTTTTGTCTCACAAAAACATTTCTTTCATCGGATGTCTCCCTGGTTATTATCTCCTCCATTCTGACAGGCCTGATTCTTGCACCGGTGGTGGTGTTGCTGTGTATCTTTATTCAACCCTTCACCCCAACTCCTGCCCATCACTGGTCACCCCTAACCCAAAGGAGTACATTAGGCTTACTGTGCCTCTTTGTGAAAATATAATGTTCTTTTTGTGGTCGACTGTCAACCCAAGTCTGATGACCGCAGATGCGAGGCTCTCTCAACAAACACTGATACTCTGCTCCCCTCTTAGCCTTGTTCACTCTTCCTAATCTGTGGAGACTTTAATTGCTGCTATGTCTGCTGCCTTGGTGTTGGTTCACATTTGCACAGAGCCTAAGGGCCTAGCAGTTGTCATTCTGCGAAACGATTGGACATAGTTCCTTATTTTCCAATGTACATATTCCCCAAAGGAAACCATTCATTACTGGGCCTTGTCATGTCAAACCTTTCCTCAAACTTATCCTGTTCCTCCTCAGCTCCTCTATACCTGCATGGATATGTGTTCGTAAAATGTGCATCTCTTTGGCAGTTATTATCAAACACCAAAGTGCAGATTTGTATGGAACTTTGGTCAAGCTGGTTGGTCTGGCCTAAAATCTGATCTATCCAGTCAAGAGTGATCGTCATCACATCAGCTACTGCTCCAGAAACATTACTTCTCCTGGAATTTATTTTATAATGGCCTGATTGATTTTCTTCACAGTTCCATAGCATCTCACATTTAACTTTTCTGTCCATAATCTTGACTGTGGTACATTGAGGCATGTGGTGAGGCCATTGCGAGAGAACGACTTCCATTCTCCTCCTGAAAGGCAAATTCCTATTTATGACACCATTACTATTGATGGTAACTTCTTGTCTCATTAAACAGCTCAAGCCAATTGTGTAAATGTCCGATGAAGAGTCAGTGCCCAACATCAGGCTCACTTGCAATGCAAATTATCCAGCCTCTTGCTGACTTCTAAAGCCCGGTGAGATCAGGTGTGGTCTTCCTCTGCTACACATTCCTCTCCAATCCTTCTCTCTTTAAGGAAGGAGTCTTGCTCGATACTGCTCAAGATAAAGCAGCATCTGGAACTCTTTTCACTCTAAAGGCCAATATTCCAAACCAATCCCCTTCTAAACACACTTTTTCTCCCATTTTATAATATTCCCTCTTGCATGTGAACATCTCTTCGCCATCGAGGAAAAGTTCATGACTTAGCTTGACACCTTTTCCTCAACCGGTCCTGATGGCCTTAATGCTCTAATCCTCAGGAACTGTGCTTCGGTCCGATCATAAACACTCCTCTCTCTTTCACAGATCCTTCTGAGATGGGCAACTTCCTCTATATCATAAACTTGAAAATGTCACTCCTATCGATAATTAATGGAGTCCTTCATTGAAGTCAACCTCAGGTAATATCTCTTCTCAAGCTTGTTAATCTCTGATAAGCAGTTTGCCTTTCAGCCTGATTATTCTACTTTTGCTATGTCATTCCTAAAGGCGCTGTCACACCTTGACGATTTAGCCAGCAATGGCAACGTATAAAAATGTATGTTAAAACGTTGGCGTACGCTGAAATTTTGATGTTTTTTTTTTAAGTTTTGGTCGTATTCATAACGTGTTGGTCGTATGCATAACATATTATAACAGGCACAGAACGTTTCGTTGTCTTATAGATAACTTATACCAACGAATGCTTAGCCTGTTGTCGGCGTTCACAAACTATGCCCAACGATAGTTTAACTTAGGCATAGAGCGCTGCACGTATCGCCGACGAACTCGTGGCGTAGCCTGTTAAAAACTGCCGCACGCCGATTTAAATCATAACCGCCTGAAATTGGAAGTGTCAACCACGCAGTCACACCTTGACGATTTAGCCAGCGTATGCCGACCTATGAAAAATTTGCCGAACCAAGCTGGCACACGTCGAATACGTTATGGGTAAGTTGTGTATACGTTAAGAGCACGCTGAAAAACGATGAAGTATGCTGTCATATTTCGTGGTACGTCTCGTACGTCGTGAAATTTCAAGCATGCTGAAAATTTTACGACGTACTCGCCGTATGACTCACACGTTCCGCTACGCTGGGAATAAGTTGTAGGCACGATATGCGATCGTTGACACACGTCGACACAAGTTCCTTGTAAGTTACTCATAAGTCGAAACACGTCGAGGTAATGTTTAGCATACCCGAAACTTATTTTCTCCGTCAAGGCACATTTTCTTTTTTCTCCTTGGCTCCGTGAAGCACGTGACGAAATATCTGAAGTTGTTGTTGTTTTTTTTTTTTTTTTTAAAGTCTATCACGAATTTTAAAATATATTCGGACATTTGCTTTTAAGTTCGACGTCGGCGTGACAATATCCTCAAACAAAAAATATTCACAGAGGAGGAACTAAGAATAAGACATGAGCAAACTGAAGAGGCAATCGGACGTGACGTAACGGCACGTGACGAAATATCGGAAGTTATTGCTTTTTTTAAATTTTTTTTTAAACGCTGCCAATACGCCATTATACGGTAGCTGTAAATTAGAAACACGTTCAGTAAGTTCTGTGGTCGTCGGAAGACGTCAATCAAATACGTCTACATACGTCAATATGCGTTGGAGGTACGTTACACATAGGTTCAAAGCACGTTACTCAGAGGTTAGAAATAAGTTTTGGGTACGCTAAGCATTACCTCGACGTGTTTCGACTTATGAGTAACTTACAAGTAACGTGCCTCACGTGCTCAACGATCGCATAACGTGCCTCGACGTGTGTCAACGATCGTGTAACGTGTCTACAACACGTTACTCATAGGTTATAAATAGTTTCTGGGTACGCTAATCATTACCTCGACGTGTTTCGACTTATGAGTAACTTACAAGTAACGTGTGTTAACATGTGTCAACGATCCCATAACGTGTCTACAACTTATGGCCAGCGTAGCGGAACGTGTGAGTCATACGCTGGCATACGTCGTAAAATTTCAAGCATGCTAAAATTTGAGGACAACCACAAAGTACAACGATGAAAGCCAGCGTACTACGACGTATGGCAGTGTTTTTCAGCGTGCTCTTAACGTATACAAAACTTACCCATAAAGTATTCGACGTGTGCCAGCGTTTTAGACAAATTTTTCATAAGTCGGCATACGCTGGCTAAATCGTCAAGGTGTGACAGCACCTTAACAAAGCAGTGGATGGATACCACAAACCATAAGTAAGAGGTGAGGGTAATCCCTCTGGATATCTCTTGAGCCTTTGATACTGTCTGATATCCAGCCTTGATTACTAAGTTTTCTTTCCATTCAGAGTCCCATGTACAAGTGGTTGTTTGATTCTTTCTATGAGCAGAAACTGGTGGCCTTTGAATGTATCCTTTCCCTATAATAATCTTTCTATTCAGGCTGGGGTTCCACAAGGCAGCATCTTCGGACCTACATTATTCTTGATCAAAATCAAATGATTCCACACCGTTTCTGGCCTGAATACTCAAACACTTTTCATCTGCCTTGTCTCCTCCTCTTACTCTGCTCATTCTCAGGTCATTTTCTGAGGGCCACCTCACTGCACCATGGAAAATCACCAACATTATCCCAAGTTATAAGAATGGTGTCAAAACTGACCCTCTTAACTGAAGAGCAGTCAAGCTTCTCCCCATCATTAGCAAAGTGTGGTGGGCTTGGGATTCGAGGATCCTGAGTTGAAATCCCACTCGGATGTTGAATTTATACCAGGTGGGGTTGACTCTGCCTGTCATCCTTCTGAGGTCGGCAAAATGAGTGCCAGCTTGTTGGTATCCTGTGTCGGAGTGGCGACCTGTCCAGGATTGTGGCCAATAGCCAAGGAGACTGCTTAGGCAGCACCAACACTCTGCACAGAGTATGGTCCCAATGGATGGATTAGCAAAGTGTTGCAAACGATAATTTCAGCAGAGCTCAAGACTTCGTTTCTTTAACTTTCCTGTCTTTGAGCATCCTTTTGACTTCTGCCTCAGTTATTCCACCTTGGACATGCTGAATCTACTATGTGAGTAGTGGATGGAGGCTTTAAATCTTAAGCAAGAACTCAGGGCTCTATCATTAGATTTCTCCCACGCATTTGATTCCGTCACCCTGTCCTGATTTCCAAATTTTCAGCTAATGAGTTAAAGAGTTCCCTCCTAGACTGGAAATCAGATTTCCTGTTTACTTACTCCCATGGAGGAGGTTGCTTTGGATATAATTTGAATCTATCTGTACTTATAGAGGCTGATGTTCTTCAAGGTAGTGTTCTGGGACAAATCCTGTTATTGATACTGTAGACACAAATTGCATGTTTAGTCACTGGAAAATCTATCGTGTCACCTTCTATTGTATCAAAATCTATTGTGTACAGATGACTTATACTGTCCTGGATAGCTTTACACACCTTCAGCAGTCAGGTCGTAGCAGCTGTCCTCTCGGCAACTGGT
>CM068952.1:75482092-75487783 GCA_035128595.1 Eptatretus atami
CTTGAGAAGTTCAGCATGGATGCCCACAGATCCCAGGAGCCTTACCCCCTTTCTACTGGTTCACCGCAGCCTGTTTACACAAACAAAGGTGGTTCACAGTTGATTGGAGGGTCAGCAATGGGATAGTTACACACCTGATATCCAACTCAACAGCTGGTGGGTCAGCCTGGTGCAGCCATTGAAAGTAGCTGGCCCAGTGGGCCTTCACTTCGAACTCCTCTGTCAAGAGCCCACCACCCTCCGCTCTAACTGCAGTACAACAAGGGATGGGCTTGGAGGAACGCAATTTACAAATTCCTGTGTAATCAGGATTACAATCACTTGATCACATGTGTTGCTCTACCCCTTCATAGATTCCTTGCACATAGGCCTCCTTCCCTGCCCTCAGTGCACACACAGTTTTACGCCTCCACTCCCTGAACAGCTCAGCTATGCCATTAAGCCTGGCCTTATGACTCTGGTCAATGGTATCCAGTGTCACTTGGGAGACAAAGTTCTTCTTTGCTTGTCGGTGGGTTCCAAGACATCCCCTGGCAACATCAAGAATGGTAGTCCTGAAGGCACTCCACAAGTCTTCAGGATTCCCCAAAACAACCAGACCCCCGAAATCCTCACTCAGCCTGTTTGCAAGCTTCTCAGATACCCTCTCATCCTTGAGCCTGCCAACATCCAGCCTAGGCTGAGATGGTACCATTCTCACGGATTTAAGCTGCAACTTCAGAGTTGCGACAACAAGCTTGCAGTCGGTATTGAGGAACTGAGCACTTTGGTCGATCCTTTAGTTCTGAATCATCATCCAGTGCCCATCAACAAGCACATGGTCAATCTCCTTTGCCACAACATGAGCGTTGGCAAACCAAGTCCAGCGATGAGGCTGTGGGTGCTGAAACCATGAAGCAGCCACCCTAAGTCCAAGACTTCTTGCAAAGTCAAGGAACTTAGTGCTATTCTGATTCACAGTTCCAGACCCCGCAGGGACCAACACATGTCTCATAACCATTCCTGTCAGTTCCAGTCGATGCAATGAAATCCTCCAAGACTAGAAGAGTATCTCGATTGGGGCACCGATCAACCACAGACTCGAGTGCGGCATATAATGCCTCCTTCACGGTGAGATCACTCGCCTCAGTCTGAGCATATAGAGAGACCAGGGAAATGACACCCAAGGAGTGACGAATCCTTAGTCTCATAATACACTTGTTGACCAGTGTTACCTCAATTATCATTGGAGTCAGCTTATTGGACACAGCTACAGCAACTCCTTGGGCATGGTAACCATTAGAGCGACCAGACCAGCAGTAGGTGTAACCATCAGCCATGATCTCAGCACCATCTGGTCTCTGAATTTCAGAGAGTGCTGCAATACCAATATTCAAAATCACTCTGGTGGAAAACACCTCAGCACCATCCCGACACACACCACCGCAATCTAACCCAGGAAGGTTACCCCATGATTTTCCTCTTGTCATCAAAGAATGGGATTTCCGAAGACTTTGCCCAAATCCCATCATTGGGTGAGCTGCCCTGTGAAGGGCAGCTGCACAGGAGGTACTCCCACAGAGTGGGTTTTCAGTTTTCTTTGCGTTTGTGGGTTTTGCAGAACGAAGTGTTTTACGGTGGTCGGAGTGCTAATCCTGTCACTAACCTCCTAAAATAAGTAATGAAACTGCAGGAGGATGTCCGCAGACACAGTTGGGCACTATATATGGATGGCGTTTGGCTCACAAGAAGCTCCTCTGCCATTTGACAGGTTTTCTTTTTAATCCTGCTCGGTGTTCATATCCATACACCCTTCCCACCTGATATCCTTGTGGGGGAGATGGTTTAGTTGCCAACAACCTGACCATGAAACAGGTTAGTACAGGTTTACATGGTACCTGTAGCAAGTCATAGATCTGGTGTGGCCTGACCTGACAATATGATGACAAACCAATCAAGAAAACATGGAAGAAGCCAATTACAGGGAGAATATAAAGTGGACGACAAAGAATAATGTGGAGGGAAGTCGGGGAAAGACAATTGAAGAGCGTTGGATTGAGAGAGGAAGATGCGGAGGATAGAGGGGAATGGAGAAGGTGGATCTGAGTGGCCAACCTCTAACTGTTGGGATTAAGGTGCAGAGAAGAAGAAACACAAATCAGACACAGGAGTGAGCAGAAACAAATGTAAACACTCTCAGTGTTAACGATGAGGGACCATTGTCTCAGGTGTTGATTGAACATGTTCACAGGCACTACTACTATTACTACTCTTACTACCACTTCTACCACTACAGTTATGACAACAATTATTCCTACTGCTTCCTCAACGGCTTGAATTATTCCTACCTTCATCTTGTGGGTTCAGCAAGCGTGGTGTTGTTGGCTTAGTGGTTAGGATGGCTTGGTTGGGATCTTAGGATTCTGAGTTTGAGCCCCTGTTGGCTGTTGAGTTAACACCTGGTGGTGTTGACTCAGCCTGTCATCCTTCTGAGGTTGGTGAAATGAGTACTTGCGTACTGGTCTCGGGGCACAGCAACAGTGGCACAGCTGTATCCTCAGCCAATGATGCTACCCACAGCTCTATGCTGCACATGAAGGAGGAGGAGCTGGGGTTGGCCAGGGCAACGTTTTGAACTAAGTCCAGCTAACCAGGCCTGATGTTTGATTGATAGTGCCAGGAATTTGAAGTTTGTTCAATGTTCCAGCAATAATTGGTCTACATTTTGTGAACGATACCATGGGACCTTTAATGTCCACAAAATAATGCTATCTGATGGGATACCCAGCTTAATGTCCATCCAATGGACGTAACACTATGTGATGCAATGCTCTGCCTGAAATTAAAGCACCAATCGGACAGTTTATAGTCGGGTCGAGAATTTCATCCAGATCAGACAGCTCAAAGGCAAGTGTGCTACCTCAGTACCATATTGTCGGAGAACACCTTCATGTTTACAGCCAAGAGAGCCCCCCTCCCCACCCCCCACCCCCAAAAAAAAATTAGGTGTAACTGCAGCCTTAGGTTGGGGTTACACATATCCAAGGAAAAATGAAATCCCTTTGTGTTACATGTGTGTCCATTACTTTCCTTTTATAGTTACTGTTGTTACTATTGTTATACCATAATTATTATTATATGCTAATTACAGCTTTCGCAGAAGAATATACTCATTATACATGAATTCCTTATTATTTTTTTACCAGCAATCAAACATGGACACGAATGTACAGCACATGAAACCGGCAGGACAAAATACAACACCTGGTGTCCTCTTCTTCCTTGTAAAACCGTCCTTACTCATCAACAGGTATTCCATTGACTCTTCAACCCTGGTACTTTAATGACCATGAGAATAAAGACCATTTGCACCACTGAGTTGTTATTGCTCATCAAACAATGAGTGAAAGCTAATGTCAATTTTGTTTCTCACCTAAAAAAGCCACATTCTCATTGCCACAACATTAGCACAGCCTTATTAATTGAGCAATAGTGTGCTGTTGCTTCACGCCATAACCATTAAGCTAACTTGCATTTAACAAGCTTCACAGATTTGGTGCCATTGCTGGAGGTATCTTGGAGTCAATGCTTTTGTGGGTGTAATGGTACAGGTCCTGCAGGCAGTGTATAACCATTTCACTTTTAGTTGGGCTGTTCTATACCCACCTATTTCATCCCTACTCTCAGTTTCCTATGCCTAAACTAAAGGTATCGTGACTTTTTAAAACGTTGTATATATATATATTATATATATATATATATATTATATATATATAATATAATATATACACACACTGGTACTCATTTCACCAACATCAGAAGGATGACAGGGCTTGACAGGCTGAGTCAACCCCACCTGGTGTTAATTATATACAACACAAAACAAGCATTTTTAGGCCATTTCCTACTAAAGCGGAGGTTAGCCTCAGGTGTTAATTATACATATATAATTATATATATATATATATATATATATATTATATATATATATATATATATACACACACACCGGGCGTAGTGGCGTGCGCCTGTAATCCGGCTACTCGGAGGCTTGGGTTGGAGGATCGCTTGAGGACGGGAGCTCTGCACTGGGCTGCGCTATGAGAGGGTGTAGGGCAGCCCGGAATCATGGCGAAACCCAATCCTTATCCCTGTGTCGTAAGAGGCGACCAGGGTTGCGTCAGGAAGGGCATCCGGCGTAAAACCTGTGCCAAATCAGTATGCGGATCATAACGAATGATCCGCTGTGGCGACCCCTAACGGGAGCCGCCGAAAGATGAACAACAAACATAAATATATATATATATATATATATATATATATATATATATATATATGTATCAAATTTGACCGAGACCTGTACTTCTGTCATGAATGATGAGCTTGACACCACCAACAAACAATGTTCACTTTAGAAATGAAATGAATAAAAACTCCGATCTATCAAAATGAAATCCTGAACTTGTTTGATGTTTGTGTTGGTGATCAATGTGCCAGTCTTGCTGTACAGTGTACAGGGTTCTTTCTGTTCATGCAACATGCACCATTGAAATGGGGATGTCCTCCACTTACTGAAGAGCCATTGTAAATTTCAACAGGCTTGATGCATTTTTTGAAGAGAACTTTAAAAAAAAGTTTTTTTCCACTGTTCCACCCTCCTTGTTAACTCATCTTCCTGGCATTTCGATTCTCAACACATACGTTCGAGCAGGAAAAATGTTGACTCTGGGGTGCTGGTTCGCACCACAATGAGGACAAATTATTTCAAAGACCATTAATCTACAAACGTGTTTTTGCCTTCTTATATATAAAGCTCAATTTGTGTTTGTACATTTGTTTGTGGAGACTTCAAAAACTACAAAACAAAATCCAACCAAATTTTATGTGTTGCCTAAGGGTACCCCAAGTGTGGTTTCTATGGGGGTAGCATATCTGGGGAAGGGGGTTCAGGGTGGGGGAAGACCCCAATTATCTATATGCAAATGTGTATCATGTAGCACCACCTGGTGGTATCCAGTATTACAAATAATCTTCTTATATAAAGAAAGTTTGACCACTTGATAATATGCATTACGGTGATGTTGAAATCTGAGTGAGAATAATTCAAAATTTTCAAAATATTTCATCTCACCAATTTTAAATGGAGATTCAAACCAAAACATCCAACATTGAGCGTTACAGTGAAGTGGAAGTGATTTTTGTTTTCTCATGCCCAATTACAAGCAGCAAGGATGGTTGATGAAGGTGATGTTAGCTAACTTCCAAGCGTACGGAAGACGACCTCGGTCAAATTATCGAGGAAGTATAACATAATATTTGTGAAGTACAACAAGCCTTTTGATTAACTCCCTCAACAAAGCGATGGGTACTTTTGCTCGTATTTTGATGATGTCATATGACATGTCACGTGACAAATATCATTGCAATCAATGGATAAGATACAAAAAGAGATTATCACTGTTCTCAGAGAAAGGGTAGACGTACACTCAAAAGCTGTAAAAGTGCTGATCTACCAGGAGAGTCATTTTAAGGTGCAATTTGCATTTCATGGAATCTCTTTGTTGCGATTATTCAGTTATTAGTCTCTAAACAGTTTCACCAGATGGGACTATAGGTTTGCTCTCCATCCGTCTGTGCATCCCACCTGCGGTTTTTCAGACTTTTACCCGTTCCCTTTTACATATTCAACTGAAACTTGGTACATGGCTTCAT
>CM068952.1:75493927-75524741 GCA_035128595.1 Eptatretus atami
AATCATGTCTTTGTTCTTAGTTGTATGTTTCAGTTATTTGCAGACTACAGCTGTATGGAATCTGCACAAAGAAATTCAGCAACTCAGCGGGTGCTTCTCGTCATGATAATGATACACAATGATAATGATAGCAATAATGATAACAAAAATGATAGCAATCATAAAAATAATAATGATGATTAAAACGACAATGGTACAAAATGATGACACAGAATGATAATGGAACATCATAATCATGATAACAATGATAATCATAATGGTACATAATGATAATGATAATGTTTTTATATATATATATATATATATATATGAAATGTAGCAAGTGTATATACAGTTTGTCCAGCCACTAACCCACGTGACTATATGTCTCTTAATTACGTACTGTTTGAATGTCGGCTGCACCGTGACTACGTCTTTTAAGTCCGCACTTTTGGAACGTACCTTTCAAACATTTATACCCTTTAGACTGCCCAGACCTATTAGACCTTTGAAGACCATTTAAGACTTCAGCCATTTTAGACCCTTTAGATGTCGTTCAATATTTACATCCTTTAGACCCCTCAGATCAGTGGTTCCCAAACTTTTTTGTCCATGACCCAAAATTTGAAATCACATTTGCCTCGCAACCCAAATGATACTGGTACCTACTTGGTACCAGTACCTATGATAAAAATTGTCAGAGAAAATGCTTTTGACATGAAACCCTCCCTCAAAAACTGAGATTTTGAGGGGGGGTTTCAAGTTTGGGTCACGACCCTGGGTTTGGGAACCCCTGCCTCGCACCGCCATATACAGGTAGTGGAGAAAAAAAAAGGAAACACCTGGATATATGAGGAACACCAAAGAATGGCTCCACAAAGGTGTGGTGCATGTGTTAAGCAAGCAAATAACATCCCAGCTTGCTTCTGGACATGTATAAAAATGCTGCACAGGCCCAGTTGCTTATAATTATCACTAACATGGCTGCAAGAGGAGACCCCCAATACCCCCATTAACAGAGCAAGTGTGGTTGCCCAATGGTTTAATGAGCATGGCACTGATGTTATCCTCATGTAATGGCCTTCTCAGTGACCAAATCTGAACCCAATCGAGCATTTATGGGATATTCTGGAACGACGCCTAAGACAGTGTTTTCCACCTCCATCAAACAGGTGTGAGTTCATTGACTTTCACATTGAAGAATGGTGCCACGTCCTTCCTGCAGAATTCCAGACTCCGGTGGACTCTGTCATGGTGCATACAGGTTGTAAGTGGTGGCCCAACACCCTATGAAGTGACTTTACATTGGTGGTTCCATATTTTTTGTGTACTACCTGTACCTTTAGACACCTTGAGACTCTTAAGACCCCTAAAACCCACAACAGCCTTTCGAACCCTAAAACCCTTAAAGACCCCAAAGACTCTTTAGAACCCTTAGAACTCTCATAATCCTAAGACATTTAAGACCCCTAAAATCCTTTTAGACCACTAAGACCTTTAAGACCCCATAGACCCTTTAGATCCAAAGACACTTAAGACCTTGTTAGACCGTCGATAACCCTAAGACCCTATTCCTTACGTTAGACCCTTGAGAACCCCTAAGACCCTTAACACCCTTTCGTCACTTTCAGACCTTTAGTCCTTCACGCCTTTCAGACCTTCCAATATGCTTGAGACCCCTTTGATCTTTACACCCTTTAGACCTGATCCCGAGTCCTATCAACAGGGGTCATTTTGGACCCCAGGAATACATTTTGATGTGTTATTCCTATATTTGTTAAACAATGTATTTCATGTTTTATTAGTTTGTTTACCAATATGTGCCGGTAATAAATATATATTATGTATTAAGATCCCACCTTGCTGCACAGAGTGACAAGCAAATCCTTTCTGGGGTCCAAAAAGACCCCAGTTGTTTTCGTTCAATTTATTTTGCATCTTATATATTATTTCCGAGTTTGTGGTTTCGTGTCGCGCTATCTTCGACTTTGTTCTGCGCTCGAGTAACGTGATATTCGGCTTACATTATCTCAAAGACCATATGAGGTGCATGGTACAAAAAAAGTAAATAAAATGGTTCTGAAACAGTGAAATCGTATTCCACTTACTGCATTAAAGTAAAATTACGACTGATACTCTGCATCAGTTCCTTTCTCAAACACACCCACCCAAACATGTCGCGCAGAGCGCGGGTTATGCTAGTATATGATTACTTCACATGGTATTTGTATAGAGCAAGTCCTCAATTCATTTAAAAAAAAAAATCCTTATGCTTGTTTAATCTATCACTAAAACATCATCCAATCAAAATAATTATGTTTCCTCATTGAGATGAAACTTCAGTGGATTGAATGAAATTTAATGCTTCTGAGTTGGGGTCATAAAAGTCCCCAGTTGCTATTTTAATTTTAGATTTTATATTTATTTTTATTTTGTTTGTTGACTTTATCAATAAAACATGTTTAGTCATTGATGTGATACTTTGGCAGATTTAGTGAAATTGAGTGGTTTTTCAGTTGGGGTCCAAAAAGACCCCATTTGGTAAGATTAGGTAGTAAAATATGTTGATAGGACTGGGGTGAAATTAAACCCTTGAGACCCCTTCGACCTTTTAAAACTTTTTTTTGACCCTTTCGACATGTTAGAACATTTCGACCTTTTCAGACTTTTTGATCTTTACAACTTTCAGACCTTTCACATTTACACCTTAATTACAGCTAGACCATTTTGAGCTTTTATTTGCAACCAATGACCTTTCATATACTCCATCCTTCTATTTATTTGCCACACAAAATACACCACCCAAAACAAGTCCCGGTGAGGGATCTCTGATTGCTCTTTCTAGTTTTATGTGGAATTGTTATGGGTTTTGTTGCTCAATGAGAATATTTAGCATACTCAAAGGTCATACCTAATTGGCAAACATAAGTATTGAGAATTATTTATATATATTTTGTTTCACCTTCCTCGGCAGACAAATGTATATATATATATATATATATATATATATATATATATATATATATATATATATATATATATATTTGAATTGGTGAGAGTTAACCATATCTGCCAACATATGCATGACTTAATTGACTAATCAATTACATGACTTTCTTAATTATGGTTTGCTGAGGAGCCACCAACTTTGCTCATTTTCAATGAGTGCAAGGGCTAAGTGCAGGCACAATGTACCTTTACCTATGTTAATCTACTTTGGTTGAAATAGTGCCATGTAGAACACTATAACTGATCCATCATTTGATAAAATCTAATAGGCATTTCTTGACAGATAAAATGATCCATACGGTATTTATCCAAGGGTTGTATTTTTTCTGAATACGCATTGATGGCTCATCTCGTCCTTATACCATTACTTTAATTCCGTGCCACAGTGGGTATGTGAGGTCTTATCAGGGTTAAATTAGTATGGTGTCAATGTAAGGAGCTATGGGGATTGAAAAAGAAAATCAAAACATTAGCTGATCTATCAGTGATCGTTTTGTCCTCCAAGGGGCATCACTGCACAACAGCTTGTGTTACAAGTCAGGACGTCCTGCAGGTTTACTTTACTATGGAATCCCAATTTGGCCTTGCTAAATGACTTAATTTCCTCCTATATAAGCAACAACAGAATAATGCATGGCAGGGGAAACTGTTTCCTTTGCTGCACAGGTTAAGTCAGCCCTTCTGTCTGTTCCCTGAGCTACTTAAACTCTAGTGCATAATTCATGAGGCAGATTTCAATGATAACTGGAGTTATGATTTTGAAATCGAAACCTCTTCCCTTTGTTTTTTCCTTTCTTCTTGTGTCTGTCTTTGCCTCATTGTCTCTCCCATTGGAATTATTTTCTCATATCATTCCTTCAATCGAGATGACCTTAAAGCCAAAGAAATTATGGCATTAATGTTCTAATTCAGTCTCTCTAGAAAGACTTTGCAGCAAATGCTACAATTACACTAACAAGCTCCTGGCAGACATCCAGGTTCTCTAACTGCTTGATGTGACTGTTAGCTTAGACCCCCTCTCCCCTGGCCCACCCACCACCCCTCCTCCTCCTCTTCCTCCTCCTCCTCTCTTCTCTCTTTTATCCTTCCAAAAATGATGTTTACAATTTCCAACATATAATTTTGTGGCTTGATTAACGGATTTTTCAAACCTTTTTTGATATATAATAATCTACCGACCACATCGATTATAACGAATGCAACATCATCACAAGTTATGGATTCCTACCCCTGCGTCCGTATCGTGAAATGACTGAAACAAGACATACTGTATTGCAGATATCTTTTATTTATGAAGACAATGCTTATCGAGCGAGGATTAAATTATGCATTTCCTCTGATGGTTGCGTCATTACTATAGGGTGTGGCTCTGTTGCTCATTGAGTGCCCCTCGGAGATTAGGGCAGAATTTGAATTGTGACGAGTCTACCAGCATTGACAGGGTATCTCAAAGGTGTAACATTCACCGTTTGATTTCCAGCTTGACTACTAGGTCTCATCCTGATGCTTTGCAGGCAATGACAATAAAACGCATTGATAAAAAACCCAAAACTGCTGTGTTCGATTAGTTTGTTAGAGACCTTCAAGATGTTAAAATGAAAACTATAACGGCATTCGGTAGAGCCTATACCTCCGCCAGGTTGAACAGTTTACATTTTGTAACTCACTGATATGCTGGATCTGGATCCAGACCTGAACTAAAATCGAATCCGCTTGTTCTTGTCACTGAACCAACTTATCCACCAAGTTTTGTCATAACTCATCCACAACTTTTTAAAATATCATGTTATTTATCGTTCTTGGCCCCATCTCTCAATGGTGAAGATCGGATCACTTAAATTTTTTTAGAAAATCCTAGTATCTGGATCCAGATCCGGATCCGGATCTTCACCAAAATCTAATCATTTTGTCAATGTAACACACCCAGCATGCCCACCAAATTTCGTCTGAATCCGTCCACAACTTTTTGAGATATCCTGTTCACAGACAAACAGGGGTGAAAACACAACCTCCACCCACCTTCGGTCAGTGGTGGAGGTAATAAAAAGAAGAAAAATATTTGACCCCACCATCCACCCTCTTTATCCAGTTTCCCCTTCCATGCATTGTCCTATTTCTACTTCCATCTCCTGCCACCTCCTCCAAACTTCCTTTCCCCTTTCTCAAACATTGCCTTTTCTAATTTATCCTCTTCATTCACCTCCGCTTCTCAATTTATTGCCTCCCACTTGTAAAATGCTCAGGGCCACGATTGTTTTATTGGATCCTATGTAATAGTCTCGATGCCAAGGTGGTCTGCTGTGACACCCAGTGGTGCACCAAGTGGGACAATTTGCCACTGTTGTAAATCCAACATCCATCCCTATGAGGTTACATTTTTCACCTGTTGTCATTTTCACATTACTGTCCTTGCAAAGTATCAAAAAAGAGCAAAAAAGGTCAATACGCGCTGTTCTTCGATCCAATGGCAGGTAATAGAAAGAAGCTGGATACCTTTTAGAGTTTTGAACCAATCTAGCCAACTGGTTTATCAAATTAAAGCTCCAGAAGTAGAGTACATGTTTATGTTTATGGATCCCAGGTACTGTATATCATGTGGCAAGTTGACCCAAAAGACTAATAAGCAGAAAAACGACAAATACTACCAAGCATTTCTTATTATTGTCACATACGCACAAACTTTGCACTTTTTGTTACCCTTACGTAAACTAGAGGTTAATGGCAATCTATGCTGGCATTTATGGTGATCTGGGTCAGCCATTTGGGCAGGCTTGCACAAAACCTTATAAAAGTCATCAAATACAATTTATGCATAATATGGGGAACCACGTAAAAAAAAACAACCTTGTAACCTTGACAAGTATCAGTCAAACTGTTCAAGTCGATCATCATATTGAAGTGTATTAAATGAAAGCATATCATAAGTCCATTTTATGACGCCCAATTGGATAATCCTAACCCTAAGGCTTCCATGAGCATGACAAAACATGAAAAGAAACTGAGAAAATGAAAATATTACATTGCAACCTAACCAAAATGTCTGCCTAGTAGTATTTAAACTTGAACTTGTGCTAAATGTATCATGTTATTCAGGATGACAACTATAGGGTTGACATAATGCAAGGGTACCATCCATCCATCCATTGGGACCAGACTCTGTGCAGAGCGTTGGTGCTGTCTAAGCAGTCTCCTTGGCTATTGGGCACAATCCTGGACGGGTCACCACTCCGACACAGGATACCAGCAAGCTGGCACTCATTTTGCCGACAGTCAGGATGACATGCAGAGTCGACCCCACCTGGTATTAATTCAACAGCTGAGTGGGATTTAGAACTCAGGATCCTAGGATCCCAAGCCCACCACCCTAACCATTAAGCCAACACCAGGCTATTGGGCACAATCCTGGACGGGTCACCACTCTGACGCAGGTTACTCCAAATGGTTATTACCCCAGTACACTGGTACTCATTTTGCCAACCTCAGAAGGATGACAGCTGGTGTTAATTCAACAACCAAAAAGGGCTCAAACTCAGGAACCTTAGCCAACAGCTGGTGTCAGCCACCTTCACCACTAAGCCAACACCAGGCTGTTAATTATCAATATAAACCCAACTAAATGTAGGCTGTCGTATAGTTTATTGCATTCAGGAGGGTGAACACATCCCCACTGCTTACCAAGTAAAGAAAAAAAAATTGGATTAATCTTAAATGACCCTTGATTAATATGGAAACATGATAGAAATTCAAGCTGATGATCAGTGTAAGGTGACTATTGATCTCCTATTTTCATTTGTATTTTAGCCCCTCATCCTCTTCATCATTGTCTTCCTCATACGTGCTGACTATGCCACTACAGCCAGGGCTACTCCTCTCTCGGTGGTTCTTATTGCATCCACGCGATGGTACATGAGAGGATGTTTATCGTCGAAGATTACACTGTGCAGTAGTAGACGTGTCTTGCACAGTGCGGTTAACAAGGAGGTGGATTTCCTTTGGAGTGACAAACCGATCATACCAGTGAACATAGATTGTTCTTTTCACGGACATTCAATCAACGTCCATTGGATGATTTTACAGTTCGACTCGGCGTACCATCACATGTTGCAATGGCGAGTGGGTAAAGGCGTAATTTGTGTGCAAGGACCTTGGTCGTGTCACGTTATGTGACCGGGAAATTATCACTGATCTAGCAATTAAGCTGCTATCTCCTTTACAATTCAGCAACAGAACCAAATGTGGTGACTTTCTTCATTGCTGTGGCCATGCCTTTTAACTTGTGTTTTGACAATGCATCATAAAAGTGAACCTCACAATTCACAAGTCTTTTTCTTATTGTCACAGAACTCTTCTGCAGCCTCATTTCCCTTTTCATATGTACACATCATATCACTTTCCACCTTTTCAGATGGAAATAATACAGTGGCAAGATTCAGCAATTGCTCTGGCATGTTAAATAGGTTGACACAAGTTTTCCATTGTAGACAACACATGACCGAACATTACCATTGTCATTATTGTATTATCACACACTAATTGTCATTGAGTAAGCTTCATTGGTTGATACAAGGAGGCAGTCATCCATGTCTGGTATTTTAACAAAACAATTTAGAACAGTCTGTACCTGATCACATGACACCAGAATCCACTGTTTGATGGCTTTATTTTTTCATGCTGAAACCTATTATGCCTCCCTTTGCTATTGCGTCTTGACTAAGAGACTTGAAAGGCATTTTGTGCTTTATTTGTATATCGAGTTATACCGTGTTGTTGCCTGTGGTTGGTGAAGTGGTAGGTAGTACTCATGGGACATTGAGTATTGTCTCGATAACACGAACGATTATAGCAAACCTGGATAGCAATAATTTCCTAATTTTCGATGTGAAATAATATCCAATCATTAGTTTTTAGCTCACCTGGACTTTAGTCTGGTGAGCTTATGCGATCGAACAATGTCCGTTGGTAACTTAGTCAGTGAGTGAGTCAGTGAGTTTGCAAACACTTCAGTCATTATGAAACAAACACACGATTTTGATGAAGCTTGCCCACAAGCTTCATATCTGATGCTTAACGAGGGTGTATTGACTGCATTAAAATCTGCGCTCATTAACAGGTTGAAATCAGGCCTAAAACTTTTTTTAAAAATTCCTGCTTTAACCCACAGGGGACGTTGCATGAGCAGCACAACCATGCCCTCAGCCAAAAACATGACCTGCAACCTAAAAAAAACATGACCTGTAAACATGCATCGCTGTAATCAGCATCAAGATGGCTTCCATTCAACCAATCACGTCATCAGATTCTGCACATGAATAAAATTTAGATATTTTATGAAGTCATTGACTGTTGCTCCTGATCCAGGTGAGCTTCAGGACCAATGGTCCTATTTTTTGCTTGGTGGCCTCAAAAAAATAGGACGTCTAAGGCGTTCAGCTTCTCAATCAATTCCCTTCATTCAAAAAGCAACCATATAACCCATTCGTCCTTTTTCCGGCTAATCCAGTACCTGCAATTCTTCTATCAACCAGAGCTTAAGCATATTTACACATTATCTAATAGTGGGGCAACTTAGCATAACAATTGTGCATTTTGTGAGGAAAGCACCAAATTTGGCACACTAGTAGCCAATCATATTATGAACAGATTTGGATATTGGGCCATCTCAAAATTTTTGATGGCAGTGGAAAATGGCTGCCACAGCCATTAGCGGCTGAATTTGAGATGGCCCAATATCCAAATCTGTTCGTAATATGATTGGCTACTAGTGTGCCAAATTTGGTGCTTTCCTCACAAAATGCACAATTGTTATGCTATATTTAGCGAAGTTGCCCCACTATAATCAAAGGTAAGATGATTCTGCTTCAGAATCATTAAAAAAATTCTCGGATCCGGATCTGGGTCTTCACCAAAATTGAAACAATTCGGCCTTGTCACACACCAAACCTGTCCACCAAGTTTCATCCGAAACTATACATAACTTTTTGATATCGTGTTATATATCGGTTTTAGTCCTATTACTCAATGGTGAAGAATCACTGAAAAAAATTCTCGGATCAGCATCTTCACCAAAATCAAATCATTTCGTCCTTGTCGCACAACCAACCTCCCCACCAAATTTCGTCTGAATCTGTCAATAACGTTTTGAGATATCTTGTTCACAGAAAGACAGACAAACAGACAGGGGTGAAAATATAACCCATCCACTGATCAGGAACCCACAGACCTTACACGGTAAAAGCCCTTGCTCGAGATAATGCCACAGTTATTTGGGCAGTGTGTGTGCAACAGATTGCTGCCTCAATCATTCCCAAAAATAACCCCCCCCCGGGTTTGAAGCAAAAACATGTCCACTGCCTACGTGCATATACTGTAGCGTGGATAGATACCAATTGCGTGAGCCCACAGGCTGGCACTGGAGGTCTGAAGCCTAATGACTGAAGCCTGAGGCCTATACATACTGTGGCCTTCCTCAGGCCCGTTGATGCTGATTGGCTCCAACTTTACTATATTTTATGATTGTTTTAACAGTCACTTTGGTCGTTTTACACTGAAGGGAAAACTTGTTGGGAGGGCATGGCGATTATGACAGCTCCGAAGATGTCTTTGGCTTCACAGAGGTCCACATGGTAGCAGTATAATATTTTAGGTTACAATTGTAGTGGAGTCAGGCCAGCTGTCCAACAAATGGGCGGAAAGGAGTGTTACACACAGATGGATGGACAAGCATATTATTTTATAGATGATGATAACAATAAAAATAATAATAATAATAACATAATCTTTTGACTCTTTAGTTAGCAGACATAAAACATAAAACAATAAAAGCTTGCAAACCACAATGTGCTCGAAATAATATTAATAAACATAATTTGGTTATCAGCAAATAAATTATTGTCTCCGAGCTCTGAATGTATAATAAAGCAAAAATCTCTGAATTTTCCATCAGATTTTATGGTTTAACTGGGAAGTATACCTCTGCAGATTCTATGAAACCACTGTCAGCTTGTGTAAAAATTTCAGTCACACCTACCTTTTGTATAACACACTTGGTAAAATCCATTGACTTAATGATCCTGAAAGTAAGAATTTGATGATAACAAGATTGCATTGAGATGAGAAATGCAACAGATGATAAATGAACCATTAAGATACACATACTTAGTACTACATAACAAGCCTCCCCAAGATGCATTTCTTTTCATTTTGAAAGTCACCCCTGGATCAGGATGGTCCATCTGGGTGACACAAGCTGAACAGCAAGGCATGCTACATTTAATATGCTTTAATTTCATATGCTTCTGAACCAATTTATTTTGTAATTGATGGAAAGATTATGTCGTTTTAGAGAAATGG
The DNA here is from genome assembly GCA_035128595.1 of Eptatretus atami. Taxonomy (NCBI): domain Eukaryota; kingdom Metazoa; phylum Chordata; class Myxini; order Myxiniformes; family Myxinidae; genus Eptatretus; species Eptatretus atami. Next base: position 75,504,266 of record CM068952.1, read on the forward strand.
TTGCTCTGCAGCTTCTGCACAAATTGGAGAATGTTTACCACTCCCTTGACCAAGAGGCTGACTCCAGATTACCGTAAATACCTGGGTCACATAAAAATGAGTTCTAGCTTATATAACAGCAATATAAATTGCAAAGGTAGTGGTGAAATAACCATAACACAACGTTTGGTGGTGTTATTAGTTTTTTCAGTGTTATTTTACACAATTCTAAATTGCTTTTCCATGAGCCTCACACCTGCAAATAAATAAAGAAATAAAGCCCCCTGGGAATATCTAACTCATCTGAGATCCATAAAAGATAATACAGTATGTGATACCTCATGAATGAATTACTTGGCAGTGATATTCATGTCTCTGCTGGCTGTGAGTCAGAGGTCAATAGACGTCTGGGTCGGGCCTGGGGAGTCATGGATTCACTGGATCATGGGGTGTGGCGCTGCCGGTACCTGTGCGGAGACGAAAGCCCGAGTCTTCAGGTCCTTGGTGCTTCCAGTCTTGCTCTATGGATGTGAGACTTGGACTCTGACCAAGGATCTGAGACGGAGACTTAATTCCTTTGGTTACCAGGTCTCTTCGGAGAATCCTTGGCTATCGCTGGTCGGACTTTGTGTCCAATGAGCGGTTGCTGAGAGAGACTCAGATGAGATTGTTACCTGCATAGTCTGTGAGCGTCAGCTGCGGCTGTATGGACATGTGGCTCGTTTTACTGATGCTGATCCTGCTCACCAGATTCTCTCAGCGAGTGAGTCTCGTGAGTGGAGGAGGCCAATGGGCCGACCACGTGCCTCGTGGTTGCAGCAGGTTGATCGGTTCTCAAGAAGATGGGGATGGGCCTGGCATCTGCCTGGGGATGGCCAGACGGAGGCCCCTGGAGTACCGGCGGGAATGGACGCAGCGACGCGCTGCTATGGCGCATGCTCCCATACCTTACCTTATACCTCATAGCCATAACACACACCACACAACACACACCCACAACACCACACACACACACACACACACACGGCATTTTTACCTGTCACATTGTTGATGGATTTAATCAAAAGATGGCATGATGTGCTTCACAAACATTCTGCCTGATTTACTCCATAATTTGTTCAAGGCCATTTTCAATCTGCTTGTAAGTCAGCTAACAGGCATAGTCAGCTAAACTAAGTCAGCTAAACATAAAAACAGACAGACAAACAAACAGACTAACAGAATAACGCACACAACCAATCAATATACTTGAAAAATTTTCGATTTTCGCAAGTAACAAATATACTGTAGCGGTATACTGTATACAAATAACTTGTTTAGCCAGAAGAGCCTTTATGTAATTTAAAATGTTCCTGGCTACCCGCACAACTGTTTTGTGTACAACAGACGGGTTAATATGTAACAGGCATTTCCTGTTGGTCAGGATGCATGCAGCAATATTTGGTGTGGCACTTGCTTCCTGGTACCCACAATAGTGATGGGGTTTGATCAATTCACCCAGGGGAGAAGCTACTGCTCCAATGCTGGAAAGTGTCATGGGGGACTTACTGTTATTGAGAAGTGGAGCAATTGTATGACCATGCATTCTGGCCCTTTGGGGTTAGGATGTGTTTGTGTTCAATTGACCATGTACTTCAGTGTTTGGGCCGAGGTACATGTGTATGCTCATCGGATAATCTTGTTGGACTGTGTACTTTGGCTGTGGGGTCAAGGTGCATTTAAAAAAGCAGTTTAAAAGTTTTGATTAAAAAAAAAAACTCTTTTGTGTAAAAAAGGCCGCCTCATAAGATGAGGACCCACAAGCCTGAAACACGTGTCAGTGGATCTTCCCTCTCCTGGGTGGACTGGTCTATAAAATTGTGAATTAAATTATCTTCCCAGTATTGGCTGCATTACAATCCAACTGGGAAGTAGAGGGCTGTAGCTCCACAAAGCTCATGACTAATATGTGGAGTCTATGCAGCTGTTTAGCCAAAAGAGCCTTAAAAAAGTGTGAATGCATATACAGTATATATATATATATATATATATATATATATATATATATATATATATATATATATATATATATATATATATATATATATATATATATATATATATATATATATTGACTCCTCCCTTGCTCTGCTTGCCAAATAAAGCTGCATAAAGCAACCATGAAAAGCTACACAAGGTAAGCCCATTTCTGTTTCAAACACTACCTCAGTTCCTCTACTCCTTTGTTCCTAACTATCTGCTGTCATTCTCAATTCTGACCCATGATCTTCATTACCCCATTAACCTATCCTAACCCAACCATCTAACTTGATAGTTTCACAGTTTCCTCTCCTCCCTCTTCTCTTTTCCTGTTCTCTCAATTCCTTTATGCTTGTCCCACTGTCAGTTTGTCCCACTCTTCCATGAGCCTTGATTCTATAAAGAAAAGAAAATAAAATAAAACTTGACCTGTTTTTTTCAGAGAAAGCTGGCATTCCAACCAGGCCAAAACACCATGTGATATCCAAGTTAAAATTCCTCTTCCAGAGGTGGAGTACATCCAGAAAACAAGTCATGAAGGTCTGGAAATCAAATCAAGAAGGAGCAGGAGTTCACAAATGTGGTCCGGGTTATTTGGATTTGTCCTTCAAGGTGCTCTCCAGATCATGACCATATGGGTAGAGAAAGACTTCCTCATTTTACAAAGACATGGTGGAAGAGGATGCACAACCTCTGTGGATGAAAAGACAAGGAGGAAGGAGGTCAAGAAGTAGAAGGAGGGGGGAAATAACTCAGGAAAGAGTCCAAAAAGGCCAAGCAGACAAATGTAGAATGGAGTAAAGCATTGGATTGGAGTCCTCAAGCATCTGTGATCATGAGTTTGGCATTGCAGGGGAGGCACAGGGGTGCAGTGGGTTGTGCTGATCTATCACATACACTCTCATTAGTAAAGTGAGCTCAGTATAACGCAATGTTGCATGATAAGTCACAGGAAGGCTGTTCGTATCACTGCCACAGAAGGTGCCAGCTCAGTCCAAGATGTAAGTGAGCTGAATATCAGCAGATCCTCAATTTCAACAGCAGGAAGATGCCACTGAACTACATACAGAAGAAGATACAGAAATTCTGGCAAGTGAAGTGAAAAATGACTTTTTGGTGGATGTACCTTTCGCAGTCCACTGGGATGGCAAACTGATGCTCAACTTGACAGGCAATGAGATTGTCTTCCAATATTGGTATCTAGGGTTGGAGTTGATCAGTTCCTTGTGGTGCTAAAGTTGTGGAATGTGACAGGAAAAGCGATAATTGGTGGAGTATGTGAAACTCTCAAAGACTGGGACATGAAGAAGTACATTTGTGGCATGGACTTCGTTCAACATGACTTCTGCAAACACAGGTCACAAGTATTTGTGGAACAGAAATCGGTGAAAGAGACTGCTCTTTCACATGTTGCCACAATGTGCTTGAGGTTGTCTTGGAGAAGTCTTCAAACTCACACTTGCAGCATCATCAGGGCCAGATATCGAACTCTGCAAGCTTTCCAAAATTGATGGGCCCTCCTTGATCATGCCACGTTTCAGACAGGATTGTAGGACAAGGAATTGACTTTGAAGATTAAAAATGACATGAAGGAAGAAGTTCTCACCTTCACTCAGCAGCAGTTTGAAGACATGCAACCAAGAGAAGATTAATGAAAGCTGCTTTATCAGACCATTTATCTTGGGTGGCATGTCTCCTGGAAGACTTTGCTTCCAAGCTCCAGCAGGATGGGTGGATTGCATATCTGCTGTATGGTTTCAAGATATTTATGTTCATTCAGATAAAGGAAGACAGCACATGAGTCAAGGTCACAGGAAAAGGGTAGAATAGACTTCTGAACTCCTTTGATTTGCGAATGAAGGAGGCCACATTCAAGCCAGGCTCTCCACTCCCATAGCTATTAAAGTCCTTGAAAGGCTCCAGAAATATTCAATAATCAAAAAGTGTATCGCTGATGGTGCCATACAGAAATTATTGGGATACTAAGGAGCTGATTAGCCAAGCAATATTTGATCCATTAGTCCCTCTTGAGAAAAAAGCCATGCTTGAGGTCACAGGAAGAAAAATAAAGCAAAGGTGGTCACAGGAACAGTTGATTTTCCGAAGAAGAGAAAGTTGCAGCTTTCTGATCGTGGAGCCACTGAGAACTCCAGTGCATTCATTACACAACACACTAAAGGCTTCTTCAATGCCTTGGGTCTCCCTCCACAAGGATCCTGAGGTCTGGTTTCAGTGACTATATGGAGCTACCCAGAAAATTATCAAGGGATTGGATATGTTCAGTGACAGTGAGGAGAGAGCCGTGGCTCTGATTCAAGAGTCTAATTACTACGTCACTCGCAATAGGAACAAAAACTGTTTTTGCTCCATGTTGTATCAGTATTGGAAAGAGCCTGGTGTTAGCTCAGTGGTTGGGGTGGCAGCTTGGGATCCTAGGGTCCTGAGTTCAGCCCCGTCAGCCACTGAATTAATACACCAGGGGGTTGACTCAGCCTGTCATCCTTCTGAGGTCGGCGAAATGAGTACCAGTTCAGTGTGTGTACTGGGAGAGGGGCCATGCATCAGCGACACAGTCATGCTTCAAGAAATGATAGCTACCCGGCAGCTAAGCTGCCATACGACACCACCAGTATTGGAGTTGCCATGATTCGAAGAAGTCCACTGTGAATTCAGCCCTGAAGTAGAACATGAGTTCAGTATTCATTTTTGGAAAAAAAATAATTCATTCACAAACATAGGCCTCATTTCAGTTTCAAATATATCAACTCTTGACCCGGCCCTGTGCGGTTTGTTTTATACTTTTATACTGTTCTGAAAACTATTTGTGAAGAAAATAAAGTCTTCAAGTTTTGTGATTAACTTTTGAATCCATGAACGAGTTAATAAATCTCGTTTCTTTAAAATTTTGCAGGTATTGTTTGCTACTGAAATGTGATTATTGAAGATGTTGAACATATATATATATATATATATATATATATATATATATATATATATATATATGTATATATATATATATACATATATATATATGTAAACAATTGTCCCCTCCCACACTCCTCGAGCAGAAGAAGCTGCAGAAAGCAACCCAAGAAGACCAACATAAGGTAAGTGCTATGCTGTGTCAAACCCTTCCCAGAGTTCCTCAACCACTATAAAGACGTTCATACATAGTACACACATGAGAATCCCAATGCTACACACACCCTCAGCGACCGGACCGGTTTCATCGCTTATTGCTGAATCATCAGCGATAGCGCAGACAGCAATGGATACCAATGAGGCTCCCAAGCATGTAACACGTGCAAACGTCAAAAGCAGACAATATATAAATAAAGACCCACCCACATCTCTCACCTGTGAATGAAGGGAATAGCCAATCAGCTCTCACCTCATCAACTAAATCCAGGTAGGCTAGGATTATATAAACAATTGACCCCTCCCATACTCCTCCAGCAGAAGAAGCTGCATAAAGCAACCAAAGAAGACCTACACAAGGTAAGCGCTATGCTGTTTCGAACCCTTTCGCGCTCGAGTTCGAGTTCGAGTTCAGATCGCGTGCCCGCGAAACCCGTGCACCGCACACACGTAACCAAGAACAGGCATGCATACACACCTCACGGAGTGTCATTTGTTCCCACTTTCTAGCACATCCATGTGTGTTGTCTACGTACCTCTCCGCTTGCAGAAACTACCGACTATTAGTATATTGGTGAAACTATAATAGTTTATTTATAATCATATTTCGTAATGTAAGTAAATCACGAAAAACAGAAAGAGCAAACTGTGTATGTAATTGCTGAAAAAAGTACCCCTGTGAACTACATTGCAAAATAATATATATGTGGATGTCATGGATTGCAAAAGCAGGTTATGAAGCACGGCATTTCAATCAATTAATTTACACTTTCTGCACATTCCATAATCTTTTCTTCAATCAATATAATCGTCTGAACAGTAGAAAAAGTTAAGTTCAATGCTTTGCTTAAATAAACACACAAAGTTATAAAAATCACGAATTTGCTAAAATTTTCAGATTTTACTCCACATTTCGACACTTATTTTGTCCACCAAATCCGATTCTCAAATCCAACATAATATATGGATTATATACTTTAATTAGTCCTTGAAAGTAGATCGTGTTTCCAAATTGAGGCATGTTTGAATAGGCCGAACAAAATGGCGAATAAGGACCCCCCATCGAAGTGTGAGCGAAGTGTCCGAAGGTGTCCAAGGATGTGTCTGGTATAATTAAACAAGGCAGTTAATTATCTTCAAAAAGGATGTTTTAATTAACCCAAACACCCAATTTTTCAGTCATGCACTTCCTTGGAGTTATGTTAGTATTCCTGCAAAGTTTCAGGCTGCTATGTTTCATGGTGTTGGAGTTATGGAGGAGACACACTGACACACTAACACAATGACACACAATGACATCTATTAGTATAAACTAGTGGGGTGTTCTTACACATTGTGTAAGCATACGAACAGTTTCCTCATCGTCTTGGGTCGCTCAACTGCATTTGATTTTTCATACATTTATTTTCACTTACTTTTTTTTTCATTTATTTATATTTTCATAAATGAATGTTGTACGATGATTCTGTGATTTTTCCCAGTGTATCGGCTTTGACGTCCATTGGCACACAAAATTACCGTGTTTCCCCATTGTCTCAGGTAGCTCACCTGCATTTTTTTTCATTTGCTTCTTTTCATTTTTTTTTCATCCACAAATATTTTTATATTTGAATGTTGTATGAAAATTCTGTGATTTTTCTCAGTGTATCGGCTCCGATGTCTGTCGGCACACAAAATTACTGTGCTTCCCCATTGCCTCGGATCACTCACCTGCAATTTTTTTCATTAATTTATAGTTTCATTTCATTAAACAATTCTGTGATTTTTTTCTGGCGCGGCAGCTTCAATGTCCATCGGCTTGAAAAAGTTGAGCTTTCTACGTCACCTGGAAGGTGCCAATCTTTAATATCGCTCGGTCAGTCAATCAATCAGTGGTTAGAAAGAGCGTTATAATATACTAGCAGGGTGTGCTTACACATTGTGTTCGCATACGAACCATGTTTCCCAATATCTCGGGTCACTCACCTGCATTTGATTTTTCATTTATTTATTTTCATTTATTTTTCTTCATTTATTTTTCTTCATTTATTTATGTTTTCATATGTTAGGAATGTTGTATGATGATTTCATGATTTTTCCCGGTGTATCGGCTTTGATGTCCATCGGCGCACAAAATCACCATGCTTCCTCATTGTCTCGGGTCGTGCACCTGCATTTTTTACATTTTTTTTTCATTTATACATATTTTCATTTATGAATGTTGTACGACGATTCTGTGATTTTTTTCCCGGTGTAAATACTTCTACGTCTATCGGCATGAAAAATTTCAGCTTTCTACGTCACCTGGAAAGTCCCCATCTTTAATGTCAGTCAGTCAGTGGTTAGAAAGTGCTATATATATATATATTATAATATTATATTATTATATATTATATATTATATATATATATATATTATATATATATATATATATTATATAAGCCTGGTGTTGGCGCAGTGGTTAGGGCAGTGGCTTGGGACCCAAAAGGTCCTGAGTTCAAGCCCCGTTGGGACACTGAATAATATATGTATGTATATATATAATATATTATATATATATATTATATATTATATATATTATATATATCGAAACCAAGTCGAAAAACACCAGGGGGTTGACTCAGCCTGCCATCCTTCCGAGGTCGGCGAAATGAGTACCAGTTGTACTGGGCCCGGTGTATGCCCCGGTTAGAATAGGTGTACCATATCCCTGTGTGTCGTAAGAGGCGACCAGGGTTGCGTCAGGAAGGGCATCCGGCGTAAAAACCTATGCCAAATCATAATGCGGACAACAAAACGAATTTCCATACCGGATCGGTCGAGGCCGGGTTACCAACGACCGCCACCGGTACCGGTGGTCAGCAGGGTACCGGTGGAAATTGTGCTCTGCTGGGCGAAGGAGGAGAAGGAGACGGGGAAGGCGAGTCCGGAGGCAGTGGGAGAGGGGAAGGGTAGAAGTGTGCAGGTGAGAGTTGGAACTCTGAATGTGGGGACGATGACTGGGAAAGGGCGAGAGTTGGCTGATATGATGGAGAGAAGAAAGGTGGACATACTGTGTTGTACAAGAGACCAAGTGGATGGGAGTAAGGCTAGGAGCATTGGAGGTGGTTTCAAACTGTTCTACCATGGTGTGGATGGGAGGAGAAATGGTGCGGGGTAATCCTGAAGGAAGATTATGTCAAGAGGGTATTGGAGGTGAGAGAGTGTCTGACCGAGTGATGAGTGTGAAGTTGGAAATTGAAGGGGTGATGATGAATGTCATCAGTGCATATGCCCACATATGGGGTTGAGATGGAGTATAAAGAAGATTTCTGGAGTGAGTTAGATGAAGCGGTGGAGAGTGTATCCAAGGATGAAAGAGTGGTGATTGGAGCAGATTTCAATGGACATGTTGGGGAAGGGAATAAAGAGGATGAGGAGGTGATGGGTAGGTACGGTCTCCACAAGAGAAATGTGGAAGGGCAAATGGTGGTAGAATTTGCAAAAGAATGGAAATGGCAGTGGTAAATACGTATTTCAAGAAGAAGGAGAACACAGGGTGACATACAAGAGTGGAGGAAAGTGCACACAGGTGGATTACATCTTAAGCAGGAGATGCAACCTGAAAGAGATTAGTGACTGTAAGGTGGTGGCAGGGAGAGTTTAGCTCGACAGCATCGATTGGTGGTCTGTAGGATAACTTTAGAGGTGAGGTTGAGGAAGAGAGTGAGGGCTGAACCAAGGACCAGATGGTGGAAGCTGAAGGAGGAAGACTGTTGCGTGAAATTTAGGGAGGAGGTGAGACAGGCGTTGGATGGTGGTAAAGATGGGTGGGATGATTGGGCAACTACAGCAGAAGTGGTGAGGGAGATAGCTAGGAAGGTACTTGGTGTGACATCTGGACAGAGGAAGGAAGATAAGGAGACTTGTTGGTGGAACGAGGAAGTACAGGAAAGTATAAGGAAGAAGGGTTGGCGAAAAGGAAGTGGGATAGTCAGAGAGATGAAGAAAGTAGGCAGGAGTACAAGGAGTGGCGGCGAAAGGAAAAAGAGAGGTGGCAAAGGCCAAGGAAAAGGCATATGACGAGCTGTATGAGAAGTTGATACAAAGAAGGGGAAAGGATTTATACCGATTGGCAAGACAGAGGGACTGTAGTAAGATTGGCAAGACAGAGGGACCGATTGGCAAGACAGAGGGACCGAGCTGGGAAGGATGTGCTGCAGGTTCGGGTGATAAAGGACGTAAATGGGAATGTGCTGACGAGCGAGGAGAGCGTGTTGAGAAGGTGGATGGAGTACTTTGAGGAGCTGATGAATGAAGAAAATGAGAGAGAGAGAAGGTTGGAAGAGGTGGAGATAGTGAATCTGGAAGTGGGGTGGATCAGTAAGGATGAAGTGAGGACTGCTATGAAGAGGATGAAAAGTGGAAAGGCGGTTGCCCAGATGGTATACCAGTGGAGGCATGGAAGTGCTTAGGAGAGATGGCAGTGGGGTTGTTAACCAGATTGTTTATAAAGTCTTGGAAAGTGAGAGGATGCCGGAGGAGTGGAGATTAAGTGTACTGGTCCGATTTTCAAGAATAAGGGTGATGTGCAGAGGGATAAAGTTGTTAAGCACACCATGAAGGTGTGGAAAGAGTACTGGAAGCTAGGTTGAGAGGAGAGGTGACGATCAGTGAGCAGCAATATGGGTTTATGCCAGGAAAGAGCACCACTGATGCAATGTTTGCTTTGAGAATGTTGATGGAGAAGTATAGGGAAGGCCAGAAGGAGTTACATTGTGTGTTGTGGATTTAGAGAAAGCTTATGATAGGGAGCCAAGAGAGGAGTTGTGGCATTGTATGAGGAAGTCGGGAGTGGTGGAGAAGTATGTGAGGATCGTGCAGGATATGTATGAGGACAGTGTGGCAGCGGTGAGCTGTGCGGTAGGAATGACGGACGGTTTAGGTAAAAGTGGGATTGCACCAAGGATCGACTCTGAGCCCTTCCTGTTTTCATTGGTGATGGACAGGTTGACGGACGACATCAGACTGGAGTCTCCATGGACTATGATGTTCGCGGATGACATCATGATCTGTAGGGAGAGTAGGGAGCAGGCAGAGGCGAGCCTCGAGAGGTGGAGGTACGCACTGGAGAGAAGGGGAATGATAGTCAGTCGGAGCAAGACGGAGTACATGTGCGTAAATGAGAGGGAGGGTGGTGGTATGGTGCGGTTGCAAGGAGTTGAGGTGGGGAAGGTGGATGGGTTTAAATACTTGGGATCAACTGTCCAAAGTAACGGAGAGTGTGGGAGAGAAGTGAAAAAGAGAGTGCAGGCAGGATGGAATGGGTGGAGAAGAGTTGCAGGAGTGATTTGTGACTGAAGGGTAGCTGCAAGAGTGAAGGGGAAAGTATATAAGACCAGCTATGTTGTATGGTTTGGAGGCGGTGGCACTAACAAAAAGACAGGAAGCGGAGCTGGAGGTGGCAGAGTTAAAGATGCTGCGATTCTCGTTGGGACTGACGAGGATGTATACGATAAGAAATGAGTATATTAGAGGGACAGCGCAGGTAGGACGGTTTGGAGACAAAGTGAGAGAGGCGAGATTGAGATGGTTTGGACATGTGCACAGGAGGGAAGCGGAGTATATTTATATTCGGAGAAGATGTTGACAATACGCAGGTAATGGAATATAGGAGTAATTTTGCCAAAGATTAGATTTATTAATATTGGTGAATGGCACACTGGGTTGTATGGAGTGTGTCATGAACTATGATAAATATAGGATAATGATTATGTTGAATTGCTGTGGGACAATCCTAAGGGATGCTAGAACTAAGAATTAAATATTTTTATATTAATGTTTTTATTTTTATATATTTATGTAATATATCATAATTGTTTATATAATGTGTATAATCTTTAGTATTTTAATAAATAATACATATTTTAGATTTATTCATATATATATTATTTGTATTTTTAATAAAATATTTTTTTATATTTTTATTTTTATATTTATATATATTAAAAATTGGGGTAGAAATTTATATTTATAATTTTAATCTCAAAAATATATTCTTTACTTATAAGTATATTTATATCTAATAATTTATATATTAATTTTTATAATTATTATTTAATATTAATATTATTATTAATATAATTTAAATTTAATTAGTATGTAATTTACATACTTCTTATTTTTAATTAATATTATTTTATAAAATTTAATTAATATTAATATTTTTTTTTATTATATTTTAATGTATTTTATTATATTTTATTTTTAATATAATTTAGATTTTTAATTTTATTAATAATATTTGTATTTAATTTAAAATACATTTTTATAATATTTATAAATATTTAAATGTTATTATATAGATATTATATATTTATAATTATATTAATATAATTAATATTATTATATTATTATTTTTAATTATTATTTAATATTTTTATATTTATATAAAATATTCTGATTACATAAATTTTATTAATATATTTATTATTTTACATACATGATTTTTTTTTTTATATAATTGTTATAAAATTTATTTAATTTTAATTTTAAATGTAATTATTATTATATTATCTTATTTATATTATAATTAATTATATAAATTACATTCTGAGTTAATTTAAATATATTTTATTTTATAATTTTTAAAAAAAAATAATTATATAATAATTTATAATTTGTAATTAATAATTATTATATTTTTTATTATTTTTTTTTATTATTAATTTTTTTATATATATTATTTTAAATTTTAATTCTTTTATTAATTATTATTATTTTTTAAAGGGTTAATTAATATGTTTAAGATTAGTTATAAAATTCTGTATTTATTATTAAATATATTTATTTAAATACGTTATAATTTTATAAAATTTATATTTTATTCAGTTATTTTATGATTATTTTTTTTTTTTATATTATATTTCCGATATAAGTATTTTTAATTATATCTATTAATATTTTAAATATATTATATTTTTATATAATTTCTTAATTAAATTTTTAAATGAATTTTAATAAATAATTTCAATTTAAAGTTATTTTATTACGGCTTTTTAATTATGTATACATTTATATTATTATATTAATAGTATTAAATATATTTTATTTATTAATTAATTAATAAACAATTTTAATTTAAAATTATTTATATTATATAATTATTAATTAAATATAATTAATTAATTTATTTCAAGTAATTATATCGACGTAATTAATATAATATATTTTATTATTATTTATATCATAATAATTTTAGATTATTATTATATTACATAATCCTAACAATTTAATATTATTAATTTTATGATTTAATTAATTTTTAAATTTTATTTATATTTCAGAAAATATAATATTATTATAATTATATTATATATAAAGGTATATATATTTTATTTTTTTATAATTTTATTTTTAATTTTTATTTATTAATATATATATATATTATATTTGATTAAACTTTAAACTTATATAATTATTAATTATTAAGATTATAAATTATTCTTTTATTTTTATTGATTCATATAAATTTATTTTTAAATTCGTATAATTAATATTATATTTTTTTTTAAATATTTTATATATTTGGTTAAATTTTAATAAATAATTATTCATAATATTTGTATATATTTTGTACTTATCGATATATTATTATTTGTATATTTTTTTTAAAGCGGTTATATTTATAGTACTTATTTTTGTATTTTAAAATATATAATTTTATCTATATATTTTAATTTTAATATAAAAATCTAAATTAACAATCTTTATATTTAATAGCTTTAAATATTTATTTTAAAATTTAATAGATTTATAATTTAATTTATTTTATATATAAATGTAACTTTATATTATATAAATTTTATATAAAATATTTTTTTTTTTATATATTAGTATATATATTTATTTATATTATAAAATTATTCTATTATTAAAAAAATTAATTTAATTTTAAATATGATTTTAAATATTTTTATAAATTATATTTTTAGATTTTTAATAAATTTTTTTAATTATATATTTTTCAAATGTTATTAATTATTATACATAAAATATAAAGTTAAATAATTAAAATTATTTTTTATATTTATTATCTTTTACTTAAATTTTCGTATATTTATATAACTACATAATAAATAATATAAAAAAAGAATTAATTATTTATATTTAATTATATTACTGTAGATTTTTTATATAATATTTATATTATTATATAATATATATAGAATTATTTTTGTAAAAATATTAAATTTTTTTTATCATTTTATTATATTGAAATTTTTTTTATATAAAATTATATCTTATTATATATCGATTGATTTTTTAAATATAACATATATATAATAGTTTTTTTAACATTTAATAATAATTTTTTTAATTTATGATGAATTTTAATTTAATATATAATAATTATATTTATATATTTGATTACAATTTTTCTAATAATTTATATAATTTATTATTTACTATTTGAACATTAGATATTTTTATTATAACTTTTTATTATTTTAATATAATCTGTTATTAATTTATATAATTATTTTTTTAGTATTAATCTAGATTTTTAATATTTATATCATTAATAAATTTAATATAATTTAAATATTTATTTTTATATTTGATTCTAAAAAATAAAAATTTATTATTTATTTACTATTTTTTATATCTATAAATCTTTACTTATTATTTTATTTGTAAATAAAATATTATATCTTATTTATAATATATAATACATTAATTTTTAAATTAAATTTTATTATTAATTTAATTAAATGTATATAAGTAATTATACTTTGGGTATTATTATTTATTTTGAATTTAAAATTATTGAATTTATTGAATAATCTTAAATTTTTTTTTATTTAATTATATTATATACTATAATAGTTAATTATTTTTTTATCTACTTTTTCATTAGGGCAATATCGCAGACAAGAGCGGTAGAGTGGGGGGGGGGGTGTTGAGATCTCTGGAGTTTTTATAGGATATAAAGTATGTAGATTTAATTTTTAATTAATTATAATGTACAAGACAGAATAGACCACTGACCTGCATGTGAGTAACAAGTGGTAGAGGCCTCAAAGACTCAGCCCTCATTCACGGGAGGGATACCAATATCCTAAATGCCTTGGTTTTTCAACAGCGCTGAAGCCGAGAAAGGTGAGAAGCAGGGAGCACCAGCCCAAGAGGGGAGAGCAGTACACCATCATTGTGCAGACGACAAAGCATTTTGTTATTTTATGTAGGTCAGAGCTCAGGTGGCGCAGGAAGTGATATATTCTTCACGACGGAAGGATTCACCTATCGGCGACTTTGGCTTTTGGAGGCAAGCTGTTTGGAGATTGGCTTTCCCAGGGAAAGATCATGTGCATGTATAGTGAGACAGAAGCTTGAATGAAAGGACTTCTTCCAGAGGATTTATTTTTTGAGAAACGTGAGTTATGGGGGGTTTCCAATGGTTCCTTTTGGAAGAGACATATTGAGAGTGTGAGAATCTGTCTGGAATTGAAAGACATGTTTTACGTGTTTGGACCCAAGTTGTGATTTGATCCAGCTCTGCAGGAGTTGGAAGGAAGCTGGTACTTGTCAGTCTGAGGAATGACCGATGGTACGGCAGAGCGTGTGGAGTCACTCAGCAAAGAGATAAAGAGGTTATTTTCCAGAGTCAGCATGAGATTCATTGATGAAACCAGAAAAAAACAGGGCAACCAGAACACCTGCCTGGCTTGAGGCCCTAGATGATTAGATTTTTGGTCATGATCTGGATCCGGATACGAGACTTCTTCAAGTGTTCTTCACCATTGAAAAAAAAAAGATTTGGTGGTAATTTAATTGACCCAAAACATAAATATATTTATGTGGTATTTTGTTTTACTACTGTAGAACGATATTCAAAAAGTGTTTCTCGTTGGTAATATACAAAAAACCTTATCGGTGGATTACGAAGAAACGCGGTGGTGACAAGAACAAGCTAATAAGGCTACTTACTGCTCCTTTATTTATTATCGTTTGTAACTTAACTTTTACTATATTATATTTTTACAATAATTCATTTTATAGTATAGTTAAAATTAATTTTTATATAATCTCTTTATATATTTTTTATATAGTAATTATGCTAAAAACTCTAATTTATTTAAATTATCATATTTTAAAATATTCTATTATTTTAACTCTCCTCTAGTTATCTTTTTTAAGTATTTTACATTATAATACTATGTTATAATCAATATATTTGTAAAAAAAATTCAATTATCTATTTTATTAATAATTTTTATTATTTTAATTAAAATATTTTTTTATTTAATATAATTATTAATTATAAATTAAAGATTCATTTTTCATGTTACTTAACAGATTAAATACGATTAAAAGAATTATTAATATTACAGCGCAGGTAGACGTTGAGACAAAGTGAGAGACCGAGATTGAGATGTTTACATTGCACAGGAGGAAGCGGAGTATATCGGGAGAAGGATGTTGAAGATGGAGCCGCCAGGTAGGAGGAGAGAGAAGGCCAAAGAAGAGGTTCATGGATATGGTGAGGCGGACATGCGGGTGGTTGGAGTGTCAATGGAAGATGTGGAGGATAGAGCGAAATGGAGATGGTTGATCCGCTGTGGCGACCCCTAACGGGAGCTAGCGAAAGAAGAAGAAGATATATATATATTATATATGTATATATATATTTGTATATATATATGTATATATATTTTGTATATATATATGTATGTATATATATAATAATGTATATATATATATAAATGAATATATAATATATATAATATATATATTATATATATATATATATATCTATATATAATATATATATACAGTGGGGAGAACAAGTATTTGATACACTGCCGATTTTGCAGGTTTTCCCAATTAGAAAGCACATAAAGGTCTGTAATTTTTATCATAGGTACACTTCAACTGTGAAAGACGGAATCTAAAACAAAAATCCTGAAAATCACATTGTATGATTTTTAAATAATTAATTTGCATTTTATTGCATGAAATAAGTATTTGATACATCAGAAAAACAGAACTTAATATTTGGTACAGAAACCTTTGTTGCAATTACAGAGATCAGACGTTTCCTATAGTTCTTAACCAGGTTTGCACAGACTGTAGCAGGGATTTTGGCCCACTCCTCCATACAGATCTTCTCCAGATCCTTCAGGTTTTGGGGCTGACGCTGGGCAACACAGAATTTCAGCTCCCTCCAAAGATTTTATATTGGGTTCAGGTCTGGAGACTGGCTAGGCCACTCCAGAACCTTGAGATGCTTCTTACGGAGCCGCTCCTTAGTTGCCCTGGCTGTGTGTTCGGGTCGTTGTCATGCTGGAAGACCCAGCCACACCCCATCTTCAATGCTCTTGTTGAGGGAAGGAGGTTGTTGGCCAAGATCTCGCGATACATGGCCACATCCATCCTCCCCTCAATACGGTGCAGTCGTCCTGTCCCCTTTGCAGAAAAGCATCCCCAAAGAATGATGTTTCTACCTCCATGCTTCACGGTTGGGATGGTGTTCTTGGGGTTGTACTCATCCTTCTTCTTCCTCCAAACACGGCGAGTGGAGTTAAACCAAAAAGCTCTATTTTGGTCTCATCAGACCACATGACCTTCTCCCATTCCTCCTTTGGATCATCCAGATGTTCATTGGCAAACTTCAGACGGGCCTGGACATGCGCTGACTTGAGCAGAGGACCTTGCGTGCGCTGCAGGATTTTAATCCATGACGGCGTAGTGTGTTACTTATGGTTTTCTTGATACTGTGGTCCCAGCTCTCTTCAGGTCATTGACCAGGTCCTGCCGTGTAGTTCTGGGCTGATCCCTCACCTTTCTCATGATCATTGAGGCTCCACAAGGTGAGATCTTGCATGGAGCCCCAGACGAGGGAGATTGACTGTTATCTTGAACTTCTTCCATTTTCTAATAATTGCGCCAACAGTTGTTGCCTTCTCACCAAGCTGCTTGCCTATTGTCCTGTAGCCCATCCCAGCCTTGTGCAAGTCTACAATTTTGTCCCTGATGTCCTTAGACAGCTCTCTGGTCTTGCCCATTGTGGAGAGGTTGGAGTCTGATTGATTGAGTGTGGACAGCTGTCTTTTATGCAGATAACGATTTCAAACAGGTGCAGTTAATACAGGTAATGAGTGGAGAATGGGAGGGCTTCTTAAAGACAAAACTAACAGGTCTGTGAGAGCCGGAATTCTTACTGGTTGGTAGGTGATCAAATACTTATTTCATGCAATAAAATGCAAATTAATTATTTAAAAATCATCAATGTGATTTTCAGGATTTTTGTTTTAGATTCCGTCTTTCACAGTTGAAGTGTACCTATGAAAAAAATTACAGACCTCTACGTGCTTTGTAAGTGGGAAAACTGCAAAATCGGCAGTGTATCAAAGACTTGTTCTCCCCACTGTACATATATATGTATATATATGTATATATGTTATATATATATATATATATATATATATATATATATATATATATATATATATATACTGTATATGATATATATCTACATATACGATATATATCTATATATACGAATATATATATAATTATATATATATATTATATATAATAATTTATATATATATATATATATTATATACACACATATAATGAAATGGATAAACTGGCTCAGTTGCAATCTGTGAAATAAAGGAAATTAACCACTAACGACCTAATGAAGTGTCAGCTTATATGCTACCAACCAACAGCATAATTCGGCCTTAATGGCTTTGATCAGCACACCCCCCCCCCCCTTGGTGAGAGGAATCAATCCATTGACATGTTTTTGCCTTGCCATCCTCTCTATCAGCC
Source organism: Eptatretus atami (assembly GCA_035128595.1). Lineage (NCBI taxonomy): Eukaryota > Metazoa > Chordata > Myxini > Myxiniformes > Myxinidae > Eptatretus > Eptatretus atami. The sequence goes on from CM068952.1 coordinate 75,522,203, forward strand.
ACAAGAACAAAGTACACAGTGAAACAAAGCTTGGTAAACTATTACAGATGCAGCTTGCCTTCAGGCCATGACTCATGAGCTCATGCATCCAATCCACAGGGCCAAAATACATGGTCATTCCATAAATGTTGGTGGAAATCTGGACTCTGGTGAGTGGTTTTTTCATGGATAAAGGTAACATATTGTCGTGTCCACGTCGGTTAAAATAATTATCCCACTTCCGATCCAGTTGTCATGGACGGGGCGGTTAACACCGACCTGGACAGTGTTAACTGACCTACACGGTTTTACTTGTAGGCGAACAACCGAGATCCTTGGAGATTATGGCACGCACAGGAGGGAGGGAGGGTGGCAAAGCAAGTACCAGAGGTGTTCACCAGGATGGAAGCACACGGGTTTATCCTCGAACCCACAATGAGTAGACAACACAGTAGATTTAACAAATGAGGGTTTAATAAAAAATAATTTAATGACTCATAATGAAAATAAATCAACGCATGATAATAAAAATAAATCAAAGAGTGAGGTAAAGAAACGTGAGGAAAACTAAAACCTAATTTGAGACGTTTCCACACAATGACAAAAACAGAAAAGGGGAAAGACAAAAATAAAAGAAACTCCTCCCTTTATTCTAGCACTTAGCTGTGTGTCCAGAGATGATCTTTTAGGAGCTTGGCGATCGAACCACGTCGTCACCACATGATAAACCACAACCAAAATGGTGCCAAGTCGCTCTCTGCATGGGAAACGTACGTGAGGTAATTCGCGTGGATGGCTTTCAATGCCAGGACCCACAAACAGCCGCATAGTTTCTTCTCACGATCGAACCATCGATGCCGCTCCTCTCTTAACACCAGATCCGCTCGCAGCCAGTGGCACAGCCTTTCTGTTCGCACATCCAACGGGATGGTGCCGAGGTATCGCTCAGAGGCGTACAAATGTCACGACTGAGCCGAACAGACAACGGCCAGCATTCTGTTCCAGCATGTGAACAAATTTGCCTCAGCACGAACAATGATTATCGTGCTGTTATTTAATCGTGCAGAGAGGAGAGCAAAAATGAGACCTTCTTTCTCAACTACGTTCCTCACGCCAACTGCCCTCGTGTCTCTCTTGAAGCCGGGAAGGCGGTGTTTCTGCCTGCTCGGAAATGTTCGGCTCTGTTGTTGTTTTTTTTGTTGAAACATCGTTCCTTTCTAAAGCTGGCCTTGTGAATGCAAAAACGTAGGAAAAGGTCACAGGGGGTAATCACATACTGGGAGAAACTAGCCTTAAACTCTACCTCATTAACACAGCACCACCCCCCATGTGGTGACACGTAACAATCTTTAGCTGACAGTTTTCCCGACTTAAGTTACATCGAGATGTCTCCTCGTCCACAGACCATGCTATGCTACACAATCCTCCCTTTACTATGAAGTTCTTCCATCTACCCCACAAACACAACAATATCAAGTATTTTAACAAAGCTAAGGATATGTAATTTGGCCCTAAAACCGAAGTACACAGCGAAACAAAGCTGACCAAGCTCATTCACATGCACTTTTGCCCAAAGGCCAAAGCTCATGGTCATACAAAAGCACCTATATCCTTTCCCATAGCACATTTTGTGCTTGAAAAAGGTTTAAAAGAATCAAACATTATAATGAAGATAATAACATGATTTGGGACTAGGGTCAAAATGAACAATCCAATTCAGCTTGTCAATCTAGTATACGCATACACTTCGGATCAAAGACCAAAACACATAGTCAAAGAAACACATACACCCCCACCCATAAGGGCTTTAATGCATGGTCAGTGAGGAACCCATCTCATGATGGGGCCTTTTTGCTTGAAAAAAAAAGGTAAAAAAATTAACATAATGAAGCTAAAAATGTAGATTCCAGCCCTGAGGCCAAGGTACACAGTCCAACGCAGCTTGACAAACTAATATACACATGTACTTCAGCCCGAAGGTTGAAGTATGTGGTAAAACAAACCCATACACCCCAGCCCACAGTATCAGAATACAGTAATATAGTAACTTTTTACCGGTCAGGAGTAGCCTGGTGTTGGCTTAGTAGTTAGGGTGGTGGTTTGGGATCCTCTGGTCCTGAGTTCGAGGCTCGTTTTTCCACTGAATTAACACCAGGGGGGTTGACTCAGCCTGTCATCCTTCAGAGGTCGGTGAAATGAGCACCAGTATACTGGTAATAGGGGCACTGCATCAGTAATATAGCTGCGCCCCTAACCAATGATGCAACCAGCAGCTAAAAATGCAGCACACGATGGGAACCAGTGAGGAAGCCACTGCACTGAGTGGAGTTGACCCGGAATATAAACTGACATGCAGTCCTTTGAGGGAATATATTCCTCCAGTACTTCCTAATTGGAATGGTGACCATGAATCCTTGTGCCACACCAGCACTATATACATGAACTCCTGTGTGCAGTGCATGGTAAAGTGACTCGATTGGTTATGAACTATAAAAGTTATGGAGACATTTTGTGTAACTTGTCAGGTTTCCCTGCCTTCCTTCCCGAAAGTTCCCTGTCG
>CM068952.1:75524751-75546340 GCA_035128595.1 Eptatretus atami
TGAAAGTCCCTGTGGTGTCCATATTGTATACCCTGTGTTCCCCGCCCCATCCCTCTCTCTTCCACAGGTCTCCTAATGTCTCTGTTCCCCACTGTTTTGTCCTCCCCTCTCCCACCCCTCCTGTATCCCACTCCCCTTGTTGTGCATTGTGTGTTGCAAGGAGGATGAATTGATTCGATTTTGGTGAAGATCCGAATCCGGTCTGGACACGAGAATTACTTAATTTTTAAAGTGATTCTTCACCGTTGAGAGATCGTGCTAAACTGATATATAGCACAATATCTCAAAAAGTTGTGGATGGATTCGGATGAAACTTCGTGAACAGGTTGGGTGTGTCACAATGACGAATTGATTCGATGTTGGATCTGGATACGAGAATTATTTAATTTTTAAAGTGATTCTTCACCACTAAGAGATAGGGCCAAAAACGATATAGTACTGTTTCGCATGATATTTCAAAAATGTATTGGGTCCAATATGTTCTCCTGGATCAGGCATTACGTGGCGGCGGTATTCGCTCTACCGAGTGCCCTTCTAGTTCTTTGCTGTGACTATTTATGTACCACTGCATAATTTGATGCACCTATATAAAGTGATTACTGTGTTTTCTGGATATGATTCCTGATGAAATAGGATCAAAATATAATTAACTGTCATCTGGGAGGGTTGCTAGACTATGCCGTCTTTTCAGAGAGGGGTTTCAGCCAATTCTTCAATTTGATGACACTCATTTGTGGATTAGAAGATCCCATAGTACCTTTTAAACTAGAAGGGCACTCGGTAGAGCGCATACCTCTGCCATGCAATGCCTGATCCATGAGAACATATTGGGCCCAATCCATTTTTGAAATATCATGCTATACAGTACAATATTGTTTTTGGCCCAATCTCTCAATGGTGAAGAATCACTTCAAAAATTAAATAATTATTGTATCCAGATCCAGATTCGGATCTTCACCAAAATCAAATTAATTCATCCTTGCCACACACACACAACTTGCCCACCAAGTTTAGTCCGAATACGCCCACAACTTTTTTGAGATATCACGCTGTATATCGGTTTAGCACGATCTCTCAATGGTGAAGAATCGCTTAAAAAATTATCAGATCCGGTTCCGGATTCGGATTTTCACCAAAATTGAATCAATTCTTCCTGATGAGCACTGTCAGATTGCATTACTCACAGAAATGTCATGATGGCTCAGTAGGATGGTTTTCACAAACACTTTCTGACATATCAGGCCATTTATGCATAATTCAAGGCTGTAATGACCCCCAAGGAGTGTAATATTCCAGAGCGACATTGAGGATAACCTCACAAGGTATATAACATACTCCAATATGGCTCAGGTCACCAAAATCAAGAATCACTGCTCCCCTTCATTCTTTTATTGCTCTTTTTTTCCCACCTCTGGAACAAACTTCCACACTCTCTGCAATCGCACTCTTCCCTCCAGGTCTTCAGAACAGCTGTTCACCACCATCTCTTATCTTCCCCCATCCAAAACCATGATCCTTTCTACCCCCGTTAATCCACCCCAAACCCACCTCCTTCAAATTCCCTGCTTTCCTTCCTGAAAGTCCCTGTAGTATCCATCTTGTTTACCCCATGTACCCCACCCCATCCCTCTCCCTTCCAAAGATCTCCTCATGTCTCTGTTCTCCACTGTTTTGTGCTCCTCTCTCCTGTCCCTCTTGTCTCCTGCTCCCTTTGTTGTACATTCTGTGTATTAGCTCTTATACGAGTCTTGACATTGTGTACAAAAAAAGCCAAACATCCTCTGACAGTCTAGCCTCGCACCGGCCTTCTTGTGGCAGAGTTGTTTTCACTAACGGGTGTAGAGGTGAAAGGCAAATCACTGGCACTTTAAAACCAGTTGCTTCAAGCAGATTGGTCTCATTAGCTTTGGTAGGCAGCTCATCTAGGAGAGGGAAATTGAATTCAAAATCTGCTGTTGCCTCGCGGTTTAGTTTTTGAAACCAAAGCCAAAGGGTTTAACGAGGTAAAGGCAGCAATCCTTCTTGAAGAAGGTGCCCTTTCTGTTCATTAACTCATGGTCACCCTTGGGCAAGGTGTAGTACCCCATTTTAGCCTCACGATCAGGGTTACGCAAAGCCATGGAAACAGGTGGTCAGTGGCAATGCATGCGGCTGACACATATTGCCAATAATGCAGGATACTTGGCCTTGTTGCTCGGCAGAGGATTATCTTATGGAGAACAATGGCAAGGATCAACCGTCTAGTATAGACACTGCCTGGAAGAAGGCAATGGCAAACCACTTCTGTACATGCCAAGAAAACAATAATGATCAGAAATCCTTGAGATAATGTTATGGTGCAGGGTGATGAGCCCCCCCCCCCTGGGGTGGCTACTGGGGATGAGCAAAGTGTTTTGATTAGTCGGACTGGCCGGTGTGATGGGACTGGATCAAACCCGCAAGGAAATATACTCGCTGAGGTCATTGGAACTGAAAGTCAAACTCTGATCTTCTTAAAAGTCCACAGGATTGGGATAAGAAATGTAAGGTCAATGAATCAGGACAAGTTTGATGGAATAAAAAAAAAACAGAGATGGAGGGAATAATAAGTTAAATTTTGGGCGTAAGTGAAGTGAAGTCAAATGGACTGGCTTGGGCTGACTTTAAATCTGACAATAATAAAGTGTTCTTTTCTAGCCCCCAAATCTGTAAAAAAAAAAAAAAAAATCAGACTGCAGGCCCTGCCCATCATATTCTTCAGAAAATGATTCTTGTGGTCCCCTCCTTGGCAGAGGATGAAATATTGTTTAAAGTGGAGCTAATATATGCTTAATCATTCTTAGAATGTATCCCACTTTCAGAAGTTGCACTTAGTCCACATTCCACCCAAAATTTGTCGTATCATTTGGGTTACGTGAAAATTTTGGTTGCCCACTCCTGATTGATGCCAATACAAACATGCACAATGTCACCAGCTTTAAGGTGTGCAGCGACTGCATCTACTTACTGTCCACACTGCGTTAAGATGACTCTTCCTGAGCTTATGCCAACAGATACTCCCGTTGTAGTGATGACCATTTAGCACATCATTCATCGATCCAGATGCTACAACCTCGGACTCTATCGTGATTATCTTTGAAGTGCGGCATCCCCAAATCTCTTGCCAATGCATGCCAAAGCGGTTCTTGCTGTGTGAAAAGCTCCAAGGGGAATCACAATGCGGTCCATGTAAACTGGTGTCTGCCATCTGATAGTTTGAGCTTTTGCATAAATGACCCCATTGGGTTAATCTGCCAATGAGCTTTATGGGGTCATGCCACCTCATCATTTTTATTGTCACACGTGCCTTGATCTTCCTCCTGGGAGATGGTGTCGGTTAAGGGATTAGTGGGCCCAGGAGGGATAAATTAGTTTCAAAGGGTTTCGAGGGGAAGGAATTAGAAATTAGACATAGGGATTTGCGGGGCAGCTAGGTTAGGATAGGATAGAGCCAAAGCCGGCCACCAGACCTGCTGCCACCACAGGCTCCTGACATGAATGTGACAATTGCTTATTTTGCCGGTATCCAATCCTTGGTGCCAGTTCTCTGTTTTTCCGGAACCGGCTCTTCTGTCTGGACGGGAATGCACCATGCACCCTGCCAGTCCAAAGAGAGTTGAAGCTCGTTATTCCCTATGTTTGGAGAAATCAAGATGGAGAGAAAAGGAAGGACTCAAAAGAACAGGTTTGATGGCAGACCTTGATTGGCATGCCACTCGTGATGATCACTGCAGCTGGAGCAAAGACTCGCCATGCAGTTCCAGAGAGGATGAAGGTGATTGTGACAATGCTTGCGGCCAAAATGGGAAGAAGTCGAATACATGAAGAAGTCAAAGACCCTAAAGATCGAATTCACATGTCTTCTGGCATCATTGCATCCACGAAAGTTTGCCTTAGCCTCAAGACTGCTCACCTGAAGGGAGATGATGTATTCGTCACCTTTTGTAAGGACCAACTGCAGGGAATTGAGACTGACCGCAACTACACAGAAAGGAAAATGAAGCTTAAATCATTCACTGATGCAGGGAACAAGGCGAGGACAAAGGGGAAGGGTAAAGACGTCAGTTTGAAAAGTGACTGGAAACTTCTTGTCAGACTTGTCATCATAGGCAGAGGCCACAAAATTTTAAGTGAAAAACATGATGTCATATTGTTTGAGCCTACTTACACTGGTTATTGCTACACATGATGGTTGCCTTGTAAAAAAACAATAAGGCAAGGCTGCTGCTTTACCATGAATCGGCCTCTGAATCATCGCCAAAGGTCGAGGCACCAAGCAGGAGTGTTTGGATTGTGGATGGGATGGCTGTGCTGCAAGAAATGAACCCAAAGTACATGCCACAGAGCATTGGCCAACTTGCTGACAAGAATCTCCACCAATTGTTGAATGTTGTTGCACTCGTGGTTCAACTGCAGGACACTTTGTGACAGACAGATATCCAGCTGTCAGCATCAAAAATGCAGAGCGCAAAACGAAGAGTAGCAAGCGGCTCCAAGAAAATAAAGATTGAAAATCCAGACCAACCAATCCCAAACCAGTAGAAAAAGTTCCTGTCACAGAGTCACAACATGGAGTAGTTGGTTAAATTCCTGTTGAGATACAAAGCAAGTGTGATGTTGGAATACTGAAAGGTGTGAGAGTAACCGTGACTCATGGGGAACTCTGCCATGCGATCATTCCGCAAGAAGGGATGGTTCCAGTAAAAGACGTTGAAGAGCTGCACTGTTCGCACAAAGAGACAGACAGAAACAAGGATGTTCTTACGTGTCAGCTATATTTTCCAAATACGGTGGCAACAGTATCATAACCATGAGTTCTGACACGGATGTGTTTGTCATCGGCATCAAATTAACTTCAAATCTTGGGCCTTTGGTGGCTCCCAGCTGTACTTCCACATTAGGAAAGATGAGAATCTGCAGCCTATTCATCTCCAGGCTATTGCGCAACATCATGGAGATAACATAATCAAGTCGCTGGTAGGCCTCCACGACTTCACTGGATCTGACTGCCAGTTTATTTTATGGTGAAGGCAAGGAAAAGGCGATCAAACTGATTATGGACAACCCAACAATGTGTTCCGCATTTCAATCTCTCGAGGAATCGTTCACAGTAACCAAATACATGGTGCCAGACCTGGAAGTCTTTCTCTGCAAACTCCATGGTCAGAAGGAATACTCAAACCTGAATGATGCAATGTTTTCCTTGGTGACTATGGCGGAGAATGGTTTTTTCACCATATTCAGATGCCTTGCTTCAGCATATTGAGCGAGCCAATTTACAAGCCACCATTTACAAGCGCAGCTTCGAAAAGCACCCAGATAGTCCAACTCCTGTTGGACAGGGATGGAAGCTGATAAATGATGTAATTGATGCCCTGTGAATTGACTGGATGCTGATCCAATCAGGTGAAAAAAGTATCCTTGAACATTCATCCCATGCATGCAAGAAGTTGAAGTGCAGAGTAGGGGAGGCAGATGACAAATGCTTCGTGACTTTAGGCATTCCGTGGACAGAACTATGTTCATGTCATACATGTGAGAATAAAGATCTACCAACGCCAACTGATGATGATGATGTCGACAGTGAGCCTGAGGATATGGGTGGAGGAGATGATGGGCTAGACGAGTTGAAGGTGATGACTTTCAAGAAGAGTCATCTTTAATGTCATGTGGACAGTAAGTAGATGCAATAGAAAATTTTCATGTAATCAAAAACGGTACTACAAATTTTGGCCATGAAGTGTGGGCTAACGTGCAACTTCTGAAGGAGGGTTTACGTGAGAATAATGATTATGCATACATTAGCTACACTTTAAACAATATTTCATTCTCTGCCAAGGAGTGGACCACAAGAATCAATTTCTGAAGGAAAGGGCCTATCTATCTACTATAAATGGATGAGGTGTGTGTGCGTGGGGGGGGGGGGCATGCTTTTTGTGTCTATTAATTATGAACGTTCATTAATAAATTACGTACCAATGGAATGTACCTTCAACCCTTTGGACTGCTGAGACCCTTTCCACCTTTGAAGACCCTTTAAGACCCCGAAGACCCTTTTGACCCTAAAGACCCAAAAGGCCCATAAAACCCTGAGGACCCATAAGACCCTGAGGACCCAAAAGACTTAGATGACCCAAAAGTCACTAAGGACTCCAAAGACCCCGAAGATCAAAAAGACCCAGAGGACCCAAAATACCAAGAAGACCCAAAAGTTCCTGAGGACCCTAAAGACCGAAAAGACCAAAGGGACCTCTCTCTCACTCTCTTGGAATTCTCAGTCACTCTCAGTAGTCGGGCGAGTCGAGTTGGTTGGAGCCGGGGACACTTGCACTCTCTCTGGGGTCTGTGGCATTAGTGTGCAGCGAACTCGATTTTTCGGTTGCCAGATTGCTGACCTGTGCATCTCTGCAGTCTTTCCCAGTGCTTTGTTCTTGACAGCTGCCCACCAAATTCCTTCAATACTTTGCTTGGTTTTTCCCTTTGTACATGAGTGGATAAGTGTGTGGGATGCAAATAGGTTTCTATATTTCTCTATTAAGTGCATAGTCTCGAATTACTGAGTAAGTGTGCATTTATTTATTTATTTATTTATTTCTCTCTTGTTCCCATTTTCCTCTCATCTGAGGATTCTCCATTTGTGTTGTCTCGTGTGTTTTTATAAACCTTGATTTCTTAAGAGACATGTTTCCTGTTTCCCGCTTTCTGACGAGCACGTGGACCATTATGGGAAATCCCTGGGAGCAATGTAGACTGCTAAAACAAAATACTTGTAAAAAAATTAATAAATATATATATATGTATATAAATATTTAAAAGGGTAATTTTAAGAGATAAGCGGGATACAAATTTTGTCTCAAACTTGATTGTGTGGTTTCATTTAATTTAGCAGAGTCCTTCTGCATGGCGTGGAAGCGTTATCATACCCGTGGATGCAACAGTATCTAAACAATATGCAATACAGGTAAAAAACAGTTTTTCAGAGCTGGAATTGGTTTGACAATGCCAGATGATTGTGGCAAAAGGTTGAAACCATTGTTAAATAAGAAGCTAAAAACAACATCCCAAAAGCAAGCAGAAAGAAGAAGACTAAATGGTTGTCGGATGACGCAATAAATATTGCAGACAGAAGAAGATAGATGAAAACTAAAGGTACATCAAGAGAGGATATTAAGCAGCTAAATGCTGATTTCCAATGACAAGCAAGGAAAGATAAAGATAAGTGTTTTGAAGAGGCATGCAAAGGGATAGAAAGTGACAACAGAGCGGGAAAAACAAGAGATCTTTTTAAAAATACCAGAGAGATCACATGAAATTTTAGGTCTAAGATTGGGGTCCTCAAGAGTAGAAAGGAAAGGACCCGACAGAAGAAACACAAGTGAAAGAAAGTTGGAAGGATTATACGGAAACTCTATACGAAGAAGATAGCAATATGATGGCAACCTTCGAAGAAAGATAATATGAGCAAGAACCAATAGTGAGAGAATGTGAGGTACGTAGAGCCCTGGAAGAGCTGGTGAATGGAAAAGCACCAGGTGCCAACAAAATTCCAATGGAACTCTTAAGGTTGGTGGGGAGGAGGCAATTTTCACAGCTATCTGCACACACATCTGGAGGAGGATTGTAGTATGGCTGAAAAGGTGGAAGCAGTCAGTCTACATACTGTTGCGGAAATGATTTCTAGGGGGCAATAAATGCTTAATATAGTGTAGTTATTTCCATATTGAGTGTTTAGAAGAAGCGCAAAGTAATGCAATGTGATCACAGACATGTGTTGCTAATTTGTATATTTAGAAATGTCAAACCCATCCTATTGTGGTTTATAAAATTGCTCTTTACTGCAAGCCCATGTTTAATGATTTATTCCTGCTTTCTTGTCATAAATGTCTCTTTTCCGCACTTACTCGGCCATTTCCCCAAGTTTAGGCATGCCCATTTCCCCAATCAGTGCCCATTTTCTCAAATCATGGTCTGCAGCTCCTCTTCTCTGTCTGCTGTCTTCAGCCTATCCTTCATCTTTTTCACCCTCCAGTCTGTCTGGAAGACAGATAACTCCAGACAGTCACAATAAAGGTTCAATGACAGATCATCTCAACTCCAGGCCAGTCAGCTTGCTTCCATTTATAAGTAAAGTAATTTGAAATTAATTTCTCCTGATGTCAATTCTTTCATTTTTTTTTTTTAAACAGCCTGATTTCTGACCATAAGTTCCATCCCAGTCACTCAACTTTGAATGTACTACTAACTCTTCCTGGAAAAAAATCTTTACAGACGACTCCACATTATACTTTACAGCACTTCAGCTCACAACAGGCAAGAAGTAGGAATGTCACGCTGCTGATCTGGCAATCATTAGAGATGTTGTTCTGATAAAAGGAACATGTTTTTCAACCCTGGAGAATCTCACAGCTTCACCCTATGACTCCGGAAGGATTGTAAAATGGATCCAACTATTTTCGTGGTCAGCCAATGGAACTGGTCCAGTCTATTGAATTTCTAAGCCTTTCTATCAGCAATGAGCTCTCATGCGCTGACCACATATCAAAGCTGGCTTCCAAAGCCAGCCACACACTATGCATCCTCTGTTTTCCTAAATAAATAATTATTTAAAGAAACACAACAACTCAGAGTTGACAAGGCCTTTGTTTCTAGCTCAATGGAAATTTTACTCACCCTGCAGGCTTTCACCTCTGCACCACATTTGTCTGTCTTGGATTCTGTTGAAACGAAAGCACTCATCAATATTGGCATCTCCCATGTACAAGGTCTGTTGCTCTCACATCACCCAACAGGTTTGTGGCCTCTATTTTTTTTCAGTCTCTCCTCTGCTTTATTAGCCCTCTGACCCTTCCCCACTCCTCCAGAGTGGACACATTTTCCCAATAACCCCCACCTGGTTAAACTCTCAAAACACAAGCTACTGCCCACCTCCCATCCTATGTTATTATTTTTTAATAAAATTTTCTTGAAATATTTCTCATTTTCTCGCATCAACATTTCTGAAACTGTTCAATTATATCCTTCCCTTCAGGGATTCAAGGTGGCTGTTCACTGCCATCTCATGTCATCTTCCTTCCCCAGCTGTGATTTTTTTATGCCTAGTTTAAGCCAAACCCAATCCTGACTTCTTGCCATATTCTGACTTCTTTCTGTGTTTTTTTGCCATATTCTCTGTCCACTATTCCTGTTTATTAATTCCCCTCCTTGTTGCATCCACCTGTTGCCCCACTGCCCCCACATCAGTAAATTTATTGCCTTTGTACCCTGTTTCTTCACTCTTCCTTTAGCCTAAATCTAATATATAAAAATATCCTCTCTTCTAATATCTATCTGTCAAAAAACCAAGGTCCTTTGATTGTTCTAAGTCCATCCAGCAGTCGGCTGGAGTCCAAACGAGTTTTTAACAAGGTAAAACACAAAGCGATATTCAAGCACACCAATACGCCTGGCCACTGCACAAAGCAAAAGACCAGCTATTCTCTCTGTTTTTTCCTCTACAATCATATAGCCAGCTCACAAGCATTCCCAAAACTCCCCCCCCCTCGAGGAAACATGAATAAATATGAGGTTATTCTATATGAGAAACTTCTCGTTACCATGTAAAGGCTCCAGATCCAGGAGGAGCAAGAAATTCTCCGAACAACCCTGATCTTTCCAAAGATGGAAAATCTAACTTTAACATAAACACTTGTCATTTTTACTCTATTTTACATTAGTACTTCACATCGAGCTTCAAACAAAATTGGAAAGTTCGATATAATATACAATTCAGTCCATGTAGAACTACAACGGACACTCGGTAGGCACATACCTCCCCAGTCTGTACAGTTTATGTTTTGTATCCCACTGATAAAGGCCCGTCACACCTTGACGTTTAGCCAGCTATGGCAAGGTATCAAAAGTATGTAAAACGCTGGCGTGTATGAAATTGATGTTTTTTTTCCAGTTTTGGACGTATTCATAAACGAGTGACGTATGCATAACGTATTAGTAAGTACACAGAACGTTTCGATAAATATAGATAACTTATATCAACGAATGCTGAGCGTGTTGTCGGGCTTCACAACCTATGCCCAACGTAGTCTAACTTATGCATAGCGCGCGCAGCATCGCCGACGATCACGTGCGTAGCTATTAAAAGGCTGCGGCTCGAATTCAAATCATAACCGCACTAGACATCGAAGTGTCAAGCCGCTGTCACACCTTGACGTTTTAGCCAGCTACGCCGACGTATGAAAAATTTGCCGATACGCTGGCACACGTCGAATACGTTATGGGTAAGTTTTGTATACGTTAAGAGCACGCTGAAGCACGCTAGCACGCTGGCATACGTCGTAGTACGCCGAGTACGTCGACAAATTTTCAGCATGTTGAAAATTTTTCGATGTATGCCAGCGTATGACTCACACTTCCGCATACGCTGGCCATAAGTGTAGGCAAGTTACGCAGCGTTGACACACGTCGCCACACGTTACTTGTAAGTTACTCATAAGTCGAAACACGTCGAGGTAATGTTTAGCGTACCCGAAACTTATTTCTAACCTATGAGTAACGTGTTGTCGGCACGTTAGGCGATCGTTGACACACGTTACTTGTAAGTTACTCATAAGTCGAAACACGTCGAGGTAATGGTTAGCTCAGTGTTCCAGACTCCCTGTTTTTTTTTTTGTTTTTTTTCTCTTCGGTATGACGGATGTTGACACTTCAATTTCTAGTGCGGTTATAATAAATATAATTAATAGGCTGCCGCTCAACGATTTAAATCATAACCCACTAGAAATCGAAGTGTCAACATCACCGTCATACTGAAAAAAAAAAAATAAACCAGGGAGTCTGGAACCCTGACGCTAACCATTACCTCGACGTGTTCGACTTATGAGTAAACTTACAAGTAACGTGTGTCGACGTGTGTCAACGATCGCGTTAAAAGCCCTGTCACACCTTGACGATTTAGCCACGCATGCCGATTTATGAAAAATTTGTCTAAAACGCTGGTACACGTCGAATACGTTATGGGTACGTTTTGTATACGTTAAGAGCACACTGAAAAACACTGCCATACGTCGTAGTACGCTGGCTTTAAACGTTGTACTTTTGGTTTTCCTCAAATTTTTCATGCTGAAATTTTACGACGTATGCCGGCGTATGACTCACACGTTCGCTACGCTGCCATAAGTTGTAGGCACGTTATGCGATCGTTGACACACGTCGAAACACGTTACTTGTAAGTTACTCATAAGTCAAACACGTCGAGTAATGATTAGCGTACCGAAACTATTTCAACCTATGAGTAACGTTTTGTAAGCACGCACACGAACGTTGTTCACACTTTGCAACACATTCCTTGAAAGTACTACTACACCTACTACTACTACTGCTACTACTACTACTACCAACATCGACATCAAAAATCTCTCGAACTACTACTACTACTACTACACTACTACTACTAACATCGACATCACTAAATTCTCTCGAACTACTACTACTACTACTACTACTACTACTACCAAACATCGACATCACTAAATTCTCTCGAAACTACTACTACTGCTACTACTACTGCTACTACTACTACACTAACATCGACATCACTAAATTCTCTCAACTACTACTCTACTACTATAACATCGACATCATAAATTCTCTCGAACTACTACTACTACACTACTACTACTACTACTACTCTCTACTGCTACTGCTACTGCTACTGACATTGACATCTACTCAACATGGAGTCTGGAACACTGACGGTTCCTCTTGTGAAGCCCATTTGTATATACCAATTCCCTAAACGCTGCCAATACGCCATTATACGGTAGCTGTAAGTTAGAAACACGTTCAGTAAGTTCTGTGTCGTCTGAGAAAGTCAATCTAATTAGTCTACATACTACAATGTGCGTTTGAGATACGTTACACATAGGTTCAAAGCACGCCACATAGGTTCAAAGCATGCTACTAATAGGTCAAAGCACGTTACTCGTAGGTTAAAATTAAGTTTCGGGTATGCTAAACATTACCTCGACGTGTTTCGACTTATGAAAACTTACAGTAACGTGTGGCCTACGTGTGTAAACGATCGCGGAGCGTGCGAGAACTTATGCCAGCGTATGCGGAACTGTGACCATACGTCGAGTACGTCGTAAAATTTTCAGCATGCTTGAAATTTCACGAGTACTAGACGTACCATAATATAGCCAGCGTACTCATTGGTTTTCAGCATGCTCCTAACGTATACACAACTTACCCATACCGTATTCGACGTGTCCCAGCGTTTTAGACACATTTTTCATAGGTCGGCATATGCTGCTAAATCGTCAAGGTGTGACTGCGATGTGACACTTCCAATTTTCAGGCGGTTATGATTTAAATCGGCGTACGGCAGGTTTTTAACAAGAGACGCCACGAGTTCGTCGGCGATACGTGCAGCGCGCTATGACTAAGTTAAACTATCGGTGGGCATAGGTGTGAACGCCGACAACAGGCTAAGCATTCGTTGTATAAGTTATCTTTAACACAACGAAACGTTCTGTGCCCGTTACTAATACGTTATGCATACGACCAACACGTTATGAATACGACCAAAACTTTTTAAAAACCTCAAAACTTCAGCGTACCCAACGTTTTACGTGCATTTTTATACGTTGCCATTCCTGGCAAAACGTCAAGGTGTGACAGGGCCCTAACATGCTACAACACGTTACTCATAGGTTAGAAATAAGTTTCGGGTACGCTAAACATTACCTCGACGTGTTTCGACTTATGAGTAACTTACAAGTAACGTGTGTCGACATGTGTCAACGATCGCGTAACGTGCCTACAACTTATGGCCAGTGTATGCGGAACGTGTGTCATACACTGGCATATGTCGAGAAATTTCAAGCATGTTAAAAATTGTCGACGAGCTCGGCGTACTACGACGTATGCCAGCGTACTACGACGTATGCCAGCGTGCCTTAATGTATACAAAACTTACCCATAACGTATTCGACGTGTGCCAGCGTTTTAGACAATTTTCATACGTCGGCATACGCTGGCTAAATCGTCAAGGTGTGACAGAGCCTTAAGGTGTGGATCCAGATCTGGCTGAACGAAAATCGAATTGGCTTGCCATTGTCACCTAATCAAGTCATCCACCAAGTTTTGTCATAACTTGTCCACAACTTTTTGAAATATCATGCAAAATATAGTTTTTGGCCCTATCTTTCAATGGTGAAGAATCACCTAAAAGATTCTTAAAATTATCTTATCCAGATCCGGATTCGGACTTGAAACAAAATCGAATTGGCTTGTTTTTGACACCTAACCAACTCGTCCACATTTTTTGAAATATCATGCTACATATCGTTTTTGGCCCCATCTCTCAATGGTGAAGAATCAGCAAGAAAAAAAAAATATATATATATCTTATCCGGATCCGGATTCGACCTTCTCGCAAACCCATCATGTCCACCATGTTTCGTCCGAATCCGTCCAAAACGTTTTGGGATATCGTGCTATATATCGTTTATGGCCCAATCTCTTAATGGTGAAGATTCACTTTTAAATTCTAGTATCTGGATCCGGATCTGGATCTTCACAAAAATCTAATCAGTTCGTCCTTGTCACACACCCAACCTGTCCACCAAATTTCAGCCGAATCCGTCCACAACGTTTTGAGATATCCCGCTCACAGACGGACAGACAAACAGACAGGGGTGAAAAACATTTCCTCCATCCACATTCGGTGATGGAGGTAATCACAAGGTATACAAGCATTAACAATATTCAGAACACACCATATAGCCTAACAATCACTCATAAAGGATTTGTGACCGTCGGTGATTTCATTCACAATGGTTTTAAGAAGGAAAAATAAAATTGGTGCTGGATATTTATTTGGAGATACTGCGACTACCAAGTCGATGCTTCAACATTGTACGGGTTTAAAAGAGAAGCAGATAGTGAGGAAAGGGCAATAAACAGCAAATCATTTCTGTTATTGTATTCATTGTATTGTGATTGAATTGTTTTTTTTGTTTGTTCTATTTTTGTGGCTGTGTCATAAAGTGTCTGCTCAGGTGAGATTTAATTATTGAGGTCGAATATACGCAATATTTGGTTGTCAGCCAAACGACATTGTAGCTCCTTCATTTTCCAACCACAGAACCACTCTCTTTCTCAGTATCACTCATCATATTCCAATGCAACAAAGACTGAGACCAGGATAAAGATAACAACATAATCGAGTGTTCTAAAATAATTCGAATAAAACAATGGCTCAATAAAGGTATGAATATTTTTCAAACGTTTGCAGACTCAGAGGACGTGAGTTTGGATCCCACGTCCTCTGTTAATTTGTTCATTAAGTCCTAATGCCAGTCATTAATTTGACCTCTTTGGCTTTACGAGAAGCAGAGATGTGCATTAAATTATTATATGACGAACCCAGGCAAGACGGTGAATAATTTTACTTGAACAAAATATGTTTCTCTTGAGGTATGTATTCTTCAATCCGCTTGGTATTTCTAATATTAACAATGTCTGATATTTACTTTCTCAAACACTCAAAGCATCGTTTTATTCTCTCTCTTCACTTTATGGAGAAGGTTATACAATTTAATGCAGTACAACTTTTGTTGGTCAACCCTACTTTCTTGGTTCACGCATTTCATTGCAGAGACAAGCCCTCGATGTCCAAGGAATAGGGAATTTGAAGTGCTTGGACTACCTGCATGGTGGATCAAGCAAAGGTAAAGAGAGCTGCAGGTTTTTCGCTGTGTTAGCCTCAAATATGACTTTCGTGACCTGATCTTAACGACATCACACGTCCATGGTATTTTTATATATATATATATATATATATATATATATATATATATATATATATATATATACTTTGTTGAGGCTCGTATAAGAGCTAACTTACAGAACATATAACAAAGGTAGCAGGAGACAAGATGGCCGGGAGAGGGAAGCACAAAACGGTATGGAACAGATACATTGGATCTGCGGAAGGGAGAGGGAAGGGGTGGGGTACACGGGGTAAACAAGATGGACACGACAGGGACTTTCAGGAAGGAAAACAGGGAATTTGAAAGGGCTGGGTTTGGGGTGGATTAACGGTGGTAGAAAAGATTATGGTTTTGAATGGGGGAAGATAAGAGATGATGGTGAACAGCTGTTTTGAAGACCTGGAGGGAAGAGTGAGATTTAAGAGAGTGTGGGAGTTTGTTTCAGAGGCGGGAAAAAAAGATGAATGAAAGAGTGGAGGTGAGCGATAATTCTTGATTTTGGTAGTTTCACCTGAACGGGATTGTTGGCGGACCTTGAGGCGCCCTGTAGAAATATGGGGGGGGGGGAGCAGATTACAGGCATAGCGAGGCTAGAGAGGAGACAGTAGAAGAGACAAACAAAGCACTGAATTGCCTGTGGTGAGAGAGTGAGCGACCCAAAGACTCAGCTTCATCGCAGGAGATACCAATGATCCTGAATGCCCTAGTTTCCACAGCTTGAAGCCGAGAGAGGTGTGAGGCAGGAACACATGCCCAGATGGGAGAGCAGTACTCCATCAAGCTGCGGATTAAAGCTTTGTATGTGGTCAGGAGCTCAGGTATGCCAAGGAAGGACTTTGCATGATAGAGGATGTAAGGGCTTAAAAGAGGAGACAGTTAGGAAGGGGGCATTAAACAGCAAATCATTTCTGGTATTGTATTCATCGTGCAGCAAGGACTGGCTTTGGAGGCTGGCTTGGAGATGTGGCTTTTCCAGGAAAAATCATGGCAGACAGTGAGGCCCAAAAGCTTGAATGAAAGAACTTCTTCAAGAGGATTTTTGAGAAAGTAGATGGGAGGATTTTCCAGATGGTCCTTTTGGAGAGACTTCGTGAGAGTTTGAGATTTGTCAGGAAAAGGCCTGCCGATATCTCACCTTTTGATGGGACAATGGTTTCATCCACAATTCCATAATATCCATGCCAACTCTTCTATCTTCTAACATCCTTCTAAAAAGCCAACTCTTCTAACATCCACAATTCCATCACAAAATATATGTCTGTGTACATATATATATATATATATATATAATATATAAACAAAAAATATACTTATATATTTATATACATGTATAATGTTATATATAATATATACATGTATATAAATATATAATATATTTTTTGTTTTATATATAATATATATATATATATATACATATATATATATACATATATATATAAATTATGTAGCACAAGATATATGTGTATATGTATATATGTATATATATATATAATATATATATAGTGTTTATATATATATATATATATATATATATATATATATAGACATACATATATATGTATATATACCATGTCCATTCTGGACAGAATTAGTCTTCATCACAAAAATTTGAACATTTCAGGAGAGAGTAGGGTGACCTAATATATTACAAGATCTTCATAAATTAGTTAATGTTTAGAGAAAAATCTAACATTGTGTTGAAAAAGCATTGCTTATGGCCAAAGCTGAAAATAGACCAAAGTTAATCTGAGATCATTGTTGTGTTTCACAAGTTTATGCCAATGTTTGATTTCGATTTTTCCATTGTTTTTTTCCATTGTGTCATAGTTCTCTTCTGCAGAATAACTCCTTTGATCTGATCCAATGTACAAATCTTCTTGATGGGAGATTGCATCCTGAGGAAGTCGTTTCATGGTAAGGAATTCCCTGATTGGTTTGATATATCCCACCTAGCAGCTGTCAAGACATCCCATATTTGATCAGGCTACTGACATACAAGAACATATTATTATCGAATCGGCAACATGAAATCTTTAATATCCACAAGCAATTCTTTGCATCCAAGTAAATTAGCCTCATGTTTCCTCTGATGGGTGAAAGGGGGGGGGTGGTTGTACTCTGTGATGCAACACCATGCCTAAGAAGCACCAGGGCGACAGTGCTTTCAGATCCTATATGCTTCATTTATTGAGCCCAGCTGACAACTCAAAGGCAACTACGTTACTTGTGACTGTAAATATTGGAAGATCCATAATATTGCACAATTCCATGTTTCTCAAGGTTATGCTGGTCTGTCATTAGTTTTGGCCTTCCTGTCCTATTTTCATCATTGGCATGACCTTTTGTCTTTTGCTTCTTAAGGAGAATATCTGGAAAGGCCCAATGTGAATGAAATGTCACAAACCTCGGCTACCCAAAAATCCTTCGATGAATGAAGGTCAACTAGCTATTTATTTTCTTTTGTTTACAATTTAGCCCTGCTGCACACCTTTAGAAAGCACATTATGCTTTGCCTTTTTGGAAATTGTGCACTTGCACATTGGATTGGTTCAATAAATTTATGTTTGGGTTTGTTGTCCCGATACATTTGTTAATACGTGTACATGCATTATTGGTGGCACTATTCATTGTTTGTTGTCGTTGCTCTCACATCTGTTTGATTGAGTATATCACGTATAACAACATTATCGTACCTATCCAAAAATTATGTCATCATTCTGCTTCTGAAAGTCAACAGTTCCTTTGATATCCAGTAGATACAGTATACTGCTAATGCCAATGTAAGCCCAGCAATATGACCCATGGAGTGAACGACTCTCTTGATTTGTTGAACAAGTTGATGCCATTCATCATCCAGAGTATCTGCCAACTCTTCTAACATTGAAGGGGTATTCTGGCAATGATTAATTGTTCTACTCAAGATAGTCCAGAACTGTTATATTCGAGATAAGTCCAGAGATTTCGCAGGCCAAGGAAGGGTTTGAATATAATTTATTTTGAGAAAAGGGCTCATCTACCTTGTATTATTATGTATGCAAGGTGGGAAAGGTGGAAGAGCTGTCTGATAGGCGTATTGGAGAGGAGTTGAGAGAAAATGAAAGGGTGGTTGGGAGAGGATACATTCCTGGGAAGGTGAGAAAGGAGTATGTATGATGCATATGTGAGATAAAGGCAATGGGAAAAAGAATTACCATTTTTGAATACACCAGACAAATACCAAGACAGCTCAAAAGCTTTCACTAGGACATGATGAGGACACAAAAAGGCTGATGGATGTTGTCTCGGTATAGATTACAGCAATAACAACTTCCTGATAATTATCTCAGTTTCTGGTATTTTAAAAATAGTACAATCAGTGAAGTTGCAGTATGGAAATACTCTTCTGCAGGAAGTTTGCAGACCCTTTCACGGCAATTTTTTAAGTGTACAAGCATTGGCCACCTCCTGTGGGCGAATTAAAGTGGTGATATTTCCACAAAGTGACACTTTCTTCTGGAAGACACTGCACTTGTAAAACATTGGGATATACTTTAACCATACTTGGCCTTGCTGGACTGGAATACAATTTCTTTTTGCTATCGAATGAAACAAAAATTGAATTTTCCACTATGATATGTTTTCTGGGACACATTGTATAAATGAAAATTATTTTTGGAATACACTACATGTAATCATATTTGGCCTTGCTGGACAACACTGCAGAGTTTTTGTGAGAAAGCTGCAAAAAGCAACCAAGAAAAGACACACAAGGTAAGTCCTTTCTTCGACCAGAAGAGCATGAGGTTGCCTCACGTCAATCCTTCCACACGCTACAACCAGAGCCGAGTCCCACGGTTTTGTCCCTTTCCTATCTGTGATCGAGTCCAGAGTGAGGGACCTTAGTTTCTTTATATTCATTTCTACCTCACTGTATACAATGAATTATTTATCAATTGCATTCCTTCCCTTCCCTCCGAACCCACTGTTGTCTCCTCCATCACGATTCCACCATTCCATGATTCTTTTTATTTGGTTTTGGTTCACCGCGGATTATGTCTCACATGGTAAAACCGCATAATCCGCACAGAACAACCGTCCGTCTGCCACCCAGACGATTGCTCCTTCTAATGCAAACCATTCAACCAGAAGGCACGTGATGTGATCGGTGGGAAAATCAAAACATGTGGAGTGTGACGAACACTCCAGCGATCCCCATTGGTGTGGACTGTATCCAATGGGGATCGGTAGAGTGCTCGTCACACTCCACATATTTCGATACATGTGTGTGTGTGTATATATATATATATCACATGCAGTTTAAGGATATCTTTATACTTTAACATTGGAACACTAAACTTTGTAAAGGTCATGCCAGTGTGCATTGATGGACAATTCAAACAATAGCTTTTATCAACTAAAAGTTGACACAGGTATGCTAACAGCTGTGTGAAGCAAAGTAAAGCTGACATTTCCCATCAAACCAAAAGTACTAATGCCCAAATTGGCAACTTTACTTTTCTTACAGTGAAGGTTAACCTGCCTTTGCTAACTTTCAGTTAATGAAACCTGTTGTTATTTTTTACATTACTTCTCTTGACATTGGTAGATAATGAAGTAATTAACACAGTATGTGGGAATAACTGATGCTATCTTTATTCTTACATAGATACATGTGAATGCTTTGGAAAGGAACAATAAGTTGGGCTGTGGGTTGGGGGATCTGGAGAAAATTCCTGATATATTTCCAAGAGAGCTGGCGCATTGGTGTCTGAGGAAGAAGGGGTTACCTGAAGACTAGGAAGGAGAGTTGTGGTCATGCATGAGAGGGCTATGACATCAGAGGCTTTTGAGATAAAGGTAGGTGTGAAAAAGTCCTAGCTGCTATTCTTATTTGTAGAAACGTTATTGCTGTCATGTTTGGAAATATTTTTCATGCAGTTCGTTGATGCCATGTGAGCATATTGTGAGCCTGTAATTCTTATGTTTTTGTTGTTCTCATAATTCTGTTTCCCCCAAAAAGAGTGAGCACTTCCAGTTCTCGTGTGAGAACAAAACTTGTACCGCAATATTTTAGCTCCTTTCAATAAACCGTCGAGCATTAAAGGATCTTGGTGTCTCATTTTATCTGAATTGCATTATCGCGGTAATTCTCTTGAAGCTACTGTTCATTATTATTCTCCTTACCAGTTAGCATTCCCGTAGGTTTCCTGAGCCTACTTTCCAGTTGGTTTACATGAAGTGTCAACTCTTGTCCTTTTGTGTTTGTGGTGGTGATGGATGCATTGTGTGAGGGGCCCAGAGGAAGGTTATCCTGCAAAATGTTCTTCGCAGATAATTTGGTGATGACATCAGACTCCGAGGAGGGAGTTCAGGATGCAAGGCTGGAAAATCCAGAGAGTGGGTAAATGCAGATAAATGTGGGAAGTAACGAGATAATGATGAGCAAGAGAGGATCTGGCTATTTAGGATAGGGGAGGCAGGGAAACTAAACATGCTGGAAAATTAAAATATCTGGGTTCAACTTTGGAGAGCGGGGGGGGGCTGTTGTAGTGAGGGTGTGAGACAAGGGAGAGAGAGAGAGAGAGAGAGAGTGAGTGAGGGAAAGAGTGAGGGAAGAGTGAGGGGGAAGAGAAGGAGAGGGGAGAGAGAGAGAGAGAAGAGAGAGAGAGAGAGAGAGAGAGAGGAGAGAGAGAGAGAGAGAGAGAGAGAGAGCGACAGAGAGACAAGGTGGAGGAGTCGTGCTGGGGTGATACATGATCAAAAGATTGCAGTTGGGCCAAGGGTGAAGATAAATACAACGGAGTAATAAGACTAGTTCTCTGTATGGAGTGCAGACTTGTACTTTGAGAAAGGAAGAGGAAAGATTGATGCAGAGGATGGAGATGCGGATGCTGAGCGGGTTAATTGGGATCTCTCTGAGGGAAAAGAAGAGGAACAAGAGTGAGAATTGCTTTCCAATACATGTCCCCTACTGATGTAATATTTTCCAAGTCCAAAAGGGAATAACTCTGAAAATATTGATAAAATACACTGAAACTCGAACTTGTTCTGTAACTTATCATAATAAAGCCATGTTCCAAGTTTCAGTTGAATATGTTTGTTAAGGGGTATGAGGAAAAAAGTCTGAAACACCAAAGGTGGGATAGATGGACGGATGGAGAGCAAACCTCTAGTTCCTCCGGTGAAATGGGTAGGGGACTAATAATGCTTCAGTCACATTTGGATCGGCGGCCTTAGGGTCTAAAAAATCTACGGCCACTAGCAATTATAGGGCGGCCACAGTATTTCCACGGTCACACAATTGTAGCAGTCACATTTGTTTTTATTTTTCGGGTAGCCGCACGGGGTATTTAGAAATGGTGGAGACCGAAAACGTGGGGGTGCCGTACGTTCTTTGATTTGATGTCGCACGGTGACCTTAGGGCGTCCCTGCGGCGGCCATAGAATTTTCAAGGCAGACGCAAGGTAGCCTCAAGGTGCCCGCAAGGCGACCGCAGGGGGGCCCTAAGGCGAACGTGGAAATAGTGCGGCCGCCGTAATTTTTTGGGGTTGGTAAAATTCATTTTTCATTGATAAGAACTACGGAAAACGCACCGAATAAACGCAAGCCCACCGTACGCCCTACGTACGGTCGACGTGGAACACATCTACGTCATGGCTACGGCTTTTCGAATTGCTACAACCAACCTAGAAATGAAAAAAGTTATAACTCTGCGCTTTAATTCCACGGAGACCGCTACGGCCTGTAAAAGATAGCCATATGGCGTAGGGCCACCCTGAGGCCACCTCAGAAACTCTGCGACCGCCGCACGTTTCTGTCA
>CM068952.1:75548590-75564601 GCA_035128595.1 Eptatretus atami
ATGCACCGAGAGCAGATTTTCAAAAGTCAATCAAGTGAACTTCGACCATAAAAGGGAATCATTGTATATAGATCAGGTTCAGAAAGATGGAGTATTAGGACAGATGAAGGGGTTTCTGTTTTTATTTTTTACTTCAAAGATCTCCACAGGGAAATAGACATACTCAAAGGGGTAGTAGACAATGATGGCATGGGTTTACGTCAACAACAATTTTGGATGATACATCAGACTTAATTCTTCCCTCAAACTTAATCAGCAAGATCATTCATCATTTTTTTTGTCCCTTATCTATCAATGTCCTTGGATTCGTGGTTAGTATGGCTGGCTTGGGATCCCAGGATCCTGAGTTCAACCCCTTTTTGCTGCTGAATTAACACCAGGTGGGGTTGACTCAGCTTGTTGGTCCTTCTGAGGTTGGCAAAATGAGCACCAGTGTACTAGTAATAGGGGCACTGCATCAGAGGCAAAGCTGTGTCCCTAACCAATGATGCAACCAGCAGCTTTAAGACTGCACATGAGAGTGTGTGTGTACTAATGTCCTTGTCCTTGTCCTGCATGTGATGAATGATGTTTGTTGGCTTTTAGAACAATTGAGGAACTCAATAGGACACTGATTGAGGTATGCTAACTGTCATTGGAAGCAAGGAGAAGCTGATTCAAGCATTAACTCTTCATCGGAGTAAATGTGGGTTAACAAAAGAGTCGTAAATGAAAGAGTGGTGGTGGTGGTCACAAATTATTTTGAAATATTTTGCCATCTCAAGCCAAAACTGATACAAAATTAATTCAAGGCAAGTAAATAGCCAATTTGCCGCTGCATATATGTTATATTGATGTATGTTGGAACATGGAATTGAATATAGACAGTAAGGCTGATATTATATCCTGCTCTATCTAGTTCTTATTACCCCACACACGCAAAGCAAAAAGCAGGATACGGCAATTGGTTCACTTCTGGTGTCTTTGCATCCATTCATCCATCTACAAACATCAGCTTATGATTGAGGAACAACTTAATTTCAATTAAATGTTATATTTTGAACACAAATCGGATAATGTATCGGAAAACGAACCTGACATTGAGCGGAAAACGAACCTGTAGTTTAGGCTCCAAATTTGTCCTGATCGCGCATGCGCAGAAAGGAGTGAGATGTTTTTGTTTTTTTTACTCTCTCTGTCTGCCTGGCAGCCAAACAAAATTGAAAATAATTCCAAACAGGAAACTTACTGTCCTATAAAACGTCATAAAGGACACAAACAACAGGCACGAAACTCATGTAACATGTTAATAATAATAAGGTGGTCAAAAGACGCTGCATCAACGGCAGTAAACTTCCAGAATAATTTTTAGATCCTCGTGGAGGATCTCTAAGTCTTACTCACGTTGTTGTTTCTTCATCTTCTTCTTGTGGACTTTTTTTGTTTCACAGCCTACAGTTTTCATCGAAACTTCCTGAAACTTGGCATATATATGTAAAATACCCTGCGCAGACAGTAACATCTCCGATTTTGAAAATTCCTCTGAGAAAAAAAAGTTATGACATCAAAATATCTCCGCTAATGGAAATCGCCTAAAAAATTATCTCCGAAACTAGGCAAGCTTTTTGAATTCTGTTTGTGGGAATCGAACAGGGCATTAGCAGAGATGAATTACCCACATATGATACATCACAATGATGTCATATCAATTTTTATGACATCATTCCTATTTTTTGACATTTTTTGTTTCACAACCCAGAGTTTTCATCGGATCTTCGTGAAACTTGCCAGGTATATGCAGAAAGCCCACGCGCAGGCAGTAACCATCTCCAATTTTGGAAATTCTCCTAGAAAAAAGTTGACGTCATATATCGCCGCTAATGGAAATCGCCTAACCATTATCTCCGAAACTAGGCAAGCTGTTTGAATTTTGTTTGCGGGAATCAAGCCGGGCATTATCACAGATAATTTATCGCAAACCTGATACATCACAATGACGTCATATTCGTTTTTGACGTCATCATTAAGAGGACGAGGATCTTAGCTCATTTGAGCTTGTTTATATGACCTTTAAAATATTATTTTTATTTCACCTCAATGATATACTTGAACACGGTCCGATACAAAAATCGCCTTCTTAAAACCTCCAGTTTTGCAGTGCTTTGACATATTAAATAAGGTGGTGTATAAATAAGACACTGCATGAATGGCGGTAAACTTCAGGATATTTTTTTTCTGTACGACCTTTAAAATCATGATTTTATTTCAATTGAATTACATATAATTGAACACTGTGTGGGGTAAGGTGTTCTATGAACTGTCTAGTTGTAATTGTACTTAGTGTGGATGTTGTAGTGACTGATCAGCATTATTAGTTAGCATTAATGATCATTAATGACAGTCAGATGTGACTGATCAGCATTATTTCTTTAACTTGCTAAAATGATAATATCAAAAATCTTTCATCCATAACGTGTAATGTATATCAAAAATAAAGTGATCGCAGTCAATATTTATATGATCGATGCACAGGGCCTGATTCTGAAGAAATATATAGAGAGATGGATGCCAGGTGAAAGAAAAGTAGGCCTACAGTAATGCAGGTTGAAAACAGGTGTGACAAAATGATAAATCTGAAACAGGTTAATAAACTGACAAATGTAGGTCGATGAAAAAGAATGGAGGTGGAGGCTCATCATGACACTGAAAAAGAGGGTAATGGACTGTTCTGTAAGTCTGACTGTCGCTGCAAAATAAGACTTAAAAAACAGACAAACTATCATTCAGTACATCCACATGGGGATATAAAAGGCAGACATCCCTTGCTTCGACTAAATAACCTGATCATTTGAGTTAGGACATCTCACACAGACAAATCTAAATTTTTTCTGCACACACACGACTTCTATCCTATGAGACTGCGGTCCTGTCAACTAAGGTCTCGTGACATGGAAGGTTTCCATGACAATATTCCTTTGATACTCAAGGTCATTTCAGAACATGTCATTGGCGAGAGTGAAGGAATGGTGTTTATAGTGAACGAGCTCGATGGATTTAAACGTCTGATCGGTTTATCGTGTTTATTTCATCGTGTTTATTGCCCTACCATCTTCTTTTTTTTCCAACAACGTCAAGATGTTGGAAGGAAAAGTCAAGTCATGTTTCAACTTCTCAACTTCAACAAACCACAAAATAAACTTGAAGGTGAGGCAAACCGCAATGAGTAGACATTCACTTATGCACTGCTCAAACAACTTTAATTTACCGCAAAGATGCCAAGTCAATAATTGCAAGTTCACTTTGCTGGTGAATGATTCCACAAATTTTAATCTGACGTCACAATAAAGTACTTACCATCTACAAAGACAAGGTAACCCAAGAAAGCCACATCGCCATTTAAGCATGATGGAGACTTTCACCTGTCAAAAGCCTGTGGGCTATTCAAAGCATCTAGAATTTATTCACAAATTCAAAGTGAGAGGTTTCTGCAGCATAATAGCAAACAATGGTTAAACATGAACTCAATTTCGTTAACAATTGCACATTTTCTCAAATGTTTGCACAGAAATAGCTGTGAGCACATATGGCTGGTAAACTTTATATCGTGAGAATTCAAACTGTGCTTTGGGGAACAGCTGTTGAATGAACTTGAAAAGAGATCTGGAATGGTTTATTGCATTTGTGTGCAAGGGAATCTTTTCTTTTTTTCCGACAACAAACGAGTGACTTATGATGTGACGCATTCAAAAAGTCGAACACTTGACATACTTATAATAGTGCAAGATGTGCTGATGTTTTTTAGTATTTGAACATACAAGTATATATACTAGCGCAAAAAGGTTCCTGTGCATCTTTGCGAAATGAGAATTTTGATACCACACACGATGATAGTTGGTCATGTTATTTATTCATGTTCAGTGCACAGTAAACCAATGGGCCAAAGGCCAACATATTTGTGCACGACATGTTAATCTCGGGGCTTGAGGAGGGGTGGGGTCAAAAATCATCAACCAAAGTCACTATCTGGTGTAACCACCACTAGGGTCTGATTAGTCTCAACCCAGGGATGCTTCTGGCTGTCAAAGATGCAGTCTGGAACCGATTCCTGGGGTGCACTAGGCCGATATGATTATCTTGCCGACGTGACGTCACACTGGGTCGCTCAGTACGTGGTTGGTGTCTGGTACTTTCAGATTGTCGATAGCGCCTCTAGAGTAACTGTATTGTGTTTCGATGGACACCAAAATGAGAAGCAGCGACGTTTTTTTGCCATTCTGGTCTCAAACATGCAGACGCTCATTTTCAGAAAGGCGGGGAATGCAGATAATGATATTTAGAATTCAATAAATGTGTGACACTTAAGCTTGGAGAGACCAAAGAATCATACTGTGTTACAAATTGCTCAAAACCAGCGTGCATCAATATCACGTGACTAAAAATATGTGCACAGTGAATCATCCATGCAGCGTGCAAAAAGCACATACAATTGTCAAATGGTCAAGTGGAAACCCAAGAGGATGTCGAGGCAAATGCTTCCTGAAAATTATTAAATTATTAAAATCGCACGGTCTTTTTCGAGGAAGACTAAGCAAGTTATCGCCGGCACCCTGGTAAAATTCCAACATCCTTCCCAAACTTTCTCGGCAACCTGCATTTGGCAAATGGGGCGAGTAAGCCAAATATCCGCCAACAAGCTTTGATGGAGGCATTCATCCTGCAGTGGAATAAACTAGGCTTGAAGAACAAGCCTATATAATTATTAACGTTTTCTTTCTTGAAATATAAATAAATTTACATTAAATCCATAATATTTCCTTGCCTTGGACTATTGTGAGTATCTGGTTCATTGAACTTTTGAACATCGCATGTGCAGCATGTACATCACTACATTTGAGCTAGATGGCAATCATTCATACCTCACAGGTGTTAAGAAACTAAGAAAAATCCTTGATATGTCATAAAATGGTTTTCCTTTCAAGTGCAAATTATGTTTAAGAAAATATTTTACTCAAAAATCACTTTCAAACATATGTCAGCATGCATTCTGTAATTTCAACAATGACTTCAAAAAGTGTGACTCTTTTTTTAGAAGATATTAAAAAGCTCACTACTGTACCGTATATACTTTTCCACATGAAAATCAATTACCGGCAAAGTAAGAACAGACGTTTTTAAAAAAAAAATTTACATCAGTGAGGCTCACGGAAGAGCAAGACAGAACTAACAGTGGGTAAATGTCAAGGGAATGAACGACCAGGAACAGAGGAAAGGAAGGAGGGGAGGAAACACTGAAACTAGAAATAAGCTGGCTGGGTTAGGAAAGGTTAATGGGGTAATAAAGATGATGGAACAGAATTGGGGGTAACTTAAGAGATGGCGGTGCACTGCTTGTTTGAAGTCCTGGAGGGAGGAGTGAAATGCAATAGCCTCTGGAAGGTGGTTTCTGTACAATTATTGAAATATTACAGTGCATTCAAATGTCACGATATTGTACATTAACAAATTCACCAGGATGGATAGGTTGGTGATATTTTTTCAGGTCTTGGCTCAGATGCTGTGGCAGTGGTTTCTAAACCTAGGTCGTGTGTTAAAATTCGTTCATTTTGTTTCTTATGTTGTATCCCTTGATGCAGCAGACATAAACTCCTTCATAAAGCTTTAAAACACTGTCCCTTCTGTCTATCTTTTTGATAGCAATTCATATTGGGCCCCCAACAAGAAGGCAACCATCAATGTTGCAACTTGATGCTGCATATCTCACTGGCTGTAGCTAGGGACATGAGGTTGGAATTTGACCTTGGTACTGCACCGGCCCACAACATTCTCCTTGTGAAAAGTAGTGAGATCTTTGATGTCCACAAATGCTGACAGATGAGACACTATCGGAAAGAATGACACACTCCACGATGACACTTTGATGTCAGGACTTCATACAACCGATTCAGTTCCAAACTTTCAGCCAACCAAGTGAAGATCAGAAGCTGCTCACATACATGGAAGTGGATATACAATTCGGTGTCACAACTTTAACCTATGTCTCGAAAGCCATCTTGTAAGTCCTTTGATCATCTTTAGGCCATCTTCTGGAAGAAGTATAATACCTTAAGTTCCTGGGTCGCACCTTCTCAACCTGTCTTGGACTGATCACATTGCTAAGTGACTGGCCTCCAAAGGCAAACTCTCCAGGGTCATGGCTTACCTCAAGATGTGTCATTATCACAGACAAGAAAGCACTGATGTGAAACACAATGGAGTATTACTCTCCTTTGTGACCTGCTGCATTCCACGTTTCATTCCTTGATGCTGTGGAGGAATAATTGACAATACCAAATTAGGCATGTGAGGAATGTGGCTTGTTCATTTGTTACCACAGACAGGTTGGAAGCATTTGTATCTTCTCCTGCTTCTCATCTGCTTTTTCACCCTTTGGCCTTTCAATTCTCCATCATTACTACTGTCATCCATTCATCCAGTAACACACACCTTGTTAACTTTTCCCAAATCCAAGCTTTCCACTTTCTGAGATTACTTTTCTTTGTATGGTTTTTGCATTTTAAATCACATTTTTGTATTTATCCAAATCCACTCCTTTTGGCCTTCAAGGTGAAGGTTTACATTAGTTTATGTCAATTCCCATTTGAACCAAAACTCTCACTACCCCTGTCTCCCATGCCATATTGCAATATTCTATACTCTTCTGAACACTGTCCATACATCTCATCCCTGCATGTTGCTCCATGGACATTATGATGTCATCAAGTAATGTTAGCAAAACACAAGTAAGACAAAAGTTACAGTTTTGTGCTGTTTAGGAACACAACTTAATTAGATTATGCATTAACAAGGAGATCAAATGCCAATTGAATGAAGTTTGGTTATTTAAATGAGCTGATTACTTTTGTAAAGCTGATTGCTGCAAGTTGCTTCCCAAAGCAACAAAGCTTTCAGTTATTTGATGTGGAATAACCAATTGCAAAATATCATTGCTTAAGACTTATCATCGTCAATGAGATGTGTAGAATGCTCAAAAAGTAAATAGGTACATTACTGAAGGACATTGGAAAACTACTGGAGGATTATTTATTTAAATAGTGTAATTACATTGATAATTAAATGAACCAAATAGAAAATAATGTTTCATACATGAATTGAACTATGAAGTATGACCATTAATCATCAAAGAAGGCTATCCTGTGGCTAAAAGTCGAGATCATTTTCTGGTTTTAGGGAAAACATTTTACATTTGTCCTGCTTTCACCTATTTCTTTAAATGTAGTGTTCTTTCCTCAATTTTACAATCTCCTTGTGAAACTCCGAAAAAATATCCAGGCTTAATGCTGAACTTCACTCTTTGGTGAAAATCCCAAAATCCAATCTTAATGCTGAACTTCACTCTTTGGTGAAAATTCCAAAATCCAGGCTTTATGCTGAACTTCACTCTTTTGTGAAATTTCCAAAATCCAAGCTTAATGCTGAACTTTACTCTTCTGTGAAATTCCCAAAATCCAGGCTTAATGCTGAACTTTACTCCTTTGTGAAATTCCCCAAATCCAGGCTTAATGCTGAACTTCACTCTTTGCTGAATTTCCCCAAATCCAAGCTGAATGCTGAACTTCACTCTTTGGTGAAATTCCCAAAATCCAGGCTTAATGCTGAACTTTACTCTTTGGTAAAACTCCCAAAATCCAAGTTTAATGCTGAACTTCACTCTTTGGTGAAAATTCCAAAATCCAAGCTGAATGCTGAACTTCACTCTTTGGTGAAAATTCCAAATTCCAGGATTAATGCGGAACTTCACTCTTTGGTGAAAATCCCAAATTCCAATCTTAATGCTGAACTTCACTCTTTGGTGAAAATTCCAAAATCCAAGCTTATGCTGAACTTCACTCTTTGGTGAAAATTCCAAATTCCAGGATTAATGTTGAACTTCACTCTTTGGTGAAAATTCCAAAATCCAGGTTTTATGCTGAACTTCACTCGTTTGTGAAATTTCCAAAATCCAGGCTTAATGCTGAACTTCACTCTTTGGTGAAAATCCCAAAATCCAATCTTCATGCTGAACTTTACTCCTTTGTGAAAGACCCCAAATCCAGGCTTAATGCTGAGCTTCACTCTTTGCTGAATTTCCCAAAATCCAAGCTGAATGCTGAACTTCACTCTTTGGTGAAAATTCCAAAATCCAGGCTTTATGCTGAACTTCACTCGTTTGTGAAATTTCCAAAATCCAGGCTTAATGCTGAACTTTACTCTTCTGTGAAACTCCCAAAATCCAGGCTTAATGCCGAACTTCACTCTTTGCTGAATTTCCCAAAATCCAAGCTGAATGCTGAACTTCACTCTTTTGTGAAATCCCCAAAATCCAGGCTTAATGCTGAACTTTACTCCATTGTGAAATTCCCAAAATCCAGGCTTAACGCTGAACTTTACTCTTTGGTAAAACTCCCAAAATCCAGGCTTAATGCTGAACTTTACTCCTTTGTGAAATCCCCAAATCCAGGCTTATGCTGAACTTTACTCTTTGGTAAAACTCCCAAAATCCAGGCTTAATGCTGACTTTACTCTTGTGAAATTCCCAAAATCCAGGCTTAATGCTGAACTTTACTCCTTTGTGAAATTCCCCAAATCCAGGCTTAATGCTGAACTTCACTCTTTTGTGAAATCCCCAAAATCCAGGCTTAATATTAAACTTTACTCTTTTGTGAAATCCCCAAAATCAAGGCTCATGGCTGAGCTTCACTCTTTTGTGAAACTCCCAAAATCCAGGCTTAATGCTGAACTTTACTGCTTTATTAAATTCCCCAAATCCAAGCTTATTTCTGTACACTACTCCTTTATGAAACTCCAAAAAAGTCAAGTTTAATGTCATGCTTCACTTGTTATTTCCTCTTTTCTCCTGCTTATGGAACTTCATTCATTAGTCTGTTCCTACTCTTCCCTTCAGAGCTTCAAACTTTCCAGTGCATCATCACCTCAGGTCATCCTCCATCCTCCATCAATGGTCTTTTATATTCTCATTTCACCTTCCACTCTCCCCTGCTGTATTTGCAAGTTGCTATGTTTCCTTCCCTCTTCTCACTGCCTCTTGTTCGTTCGCCTTCTTGCTATTGTTACACTGCCCCGCCAGCTAATGCATTGCCTTACATACTCTGTCATTTCGATCTTCCATGAGCGTAGACCTTACATCCCCAAAAATGTAACAGGATCACTCAACCACAAACTTTTCTTTTATATAATGCAAAAAAAGAAAAAAAAATGGTGATCCTTATACAGTACATCTCCAGCATTAGCAAAATACTACCTCCGTGGCAACTGAGCACATTCCTGTTGCTTTCTGGAAGCGTCAGAATGCAAACCTTTCATTTTAATGTTATTGCATAATATAGCCAGACAACACTGTATAATTTAATAGTTTTTGTAATAATGTGTCGAAGGCTATGACAAAATCTGAAAGTTTTTTTTTTACATTGTATCATTTGACCAAAATCATGAACAAATCATGAACTACATACATGCCAGCCTGTTTTGCTGTTCCCATTTAAGCAAGAACAGGGAAGATTGCTGAGAAGTACAGTATGCATAAATGCCTTTGAGTTTCAGCCCCACTTTAAACTTTCACCCTGGCATTTCTCTGGCAGAGCGATTCATCATTGTGTGTGCGTCCCTTGGATGGATGATAAACTGGGTGTCCTGTTTGCCAGCACTGATCGTTGGTGGAGGATAAAGATCCAATAGTGTCTTTCGTGAAGAGTTATTGCAGGCACCCTGAACAAATTACAAATTCCTGCTATCTGCAGTCGAATATCAGGCCGTGCCAGCTGGTTCGTGAAAAGCTTGTGCCACAAAAGTTCCTCAGCAAACCTCATAATATTAATACCATTCCTTTTGTGCCATAAAGGCACATATGGTTGCCGAGGCAGTTTTATTGGTAAGGAGTACAGTCCTGGACAGGTCACCACTCTGACGCAGATTACCTCAAATGGTTATTACCCCAGGAAGCTGGTACTCATTTTACCAACCTCGGGAGGATGACAGGCTGAGTCAACCCCACCTGGTGTTAATTCAACAGGAATAAAGGGGCTCAAACTCAGGACCCTAAGGTAGCAGGCCAGCCACCTTAACTGCCAAGTCAACACCAGGCATCAACCAACCACATAAAGGTGAAAATAATTGGGGTCATTGAATAAGTATTAATAGTAGTCACAATTTTCTAACTTCTTTAACCCCCACCACCCCATCCAATCCCTCCTCCTTCCAAATTTCCAGTCTTCCCTCCTGAGATTTTCCTCCTGTATCCATCTTGTCCATCCCATGCATCTTCTCCTGTTCCCCATTCCTTCCCACAACAATTGTTTCTCCAAGTCTGCCTCTATATTGGCCTTCAACTCTGCTGTTGGTGTTTTCCCCTTCTCTCAACTGTTCCTTTGTCCTGCTGCGCCCTGATCCATTAAGTGTGCTAGCACGAGCTCTTCCACGAGCCTCGACTATGTATGCAAAAAGTAGTTGTCGTAGTGGTAGATGTGTTCCCTTTTAAATTGAAACACTTCTAAAGACACCTTCTGGGTGATGATATAGTGATTGAGCAAAACTGAAGAGCTAGACAATTAATTGGGACCATCATGGTGTTTTTCCTAGATTAAAGAAGACTTGTGTAACCAGATTCTGCCCATTAATCAAGTTTTCCTTCATATTGGAATACGTTTTTTTTTTCCGAATTGATAACTGGAGTCTAACTGATGTTACATAGAGAAATAATAATATAATAAAGGGGAATATATATATATATATATATATATATATATATATATATATATATATATATATATATATATATATATATATGTGTGACCAATGGTCAAAACGTAGTCAGTTCTTTTTGAGTATCCACAGAATATGCCTGGTGTTGGTTTCATGGTTAGGGTGGCTGCCTTATGATCTGATGGTCCTGAGGTCGAACTCCTGTGGGACCGTTGAAATAACACCAGGTGGGTTGACTCAGCCTGTCATCCTTCTGAGGTCGGCAAAATGAGTACCAGTTTATTGGGGTAATAAACCAGTCGACTATCCTGTGTCGAAGTGACGATCTGTGCTATGAAAGTAATTTTAAGACACCTTAAATTTTCCTGGGGGTTCAGAGGAGAATGGGGAGCAGGGAGCAGGATGAGTGTGTGGGGAGTAAGGTGGGGAGGGGATACGCTAATAAGGACAATTAGGGAAAATATGGCCCAAGGAATTTGTTGTGATAAAACAAGATTGTGGTAAATACTTTTAGGTTGTTGTGATATTTTATTTTAGGTCGAGTGAATCATATGCATGGTAACGCAGATTAATATGACATCGACAGACCTTCCCCAAGTAACCCAGGCAGGTTGAAATGAGGAAATGCTTTAATGGCGCCATATCATCTCATTCTTCCCTGATGCTGAAAATATACAATATTTAAATAAATAAGTGATCATGCATCAATCAGACATCGAAAAGCCTATTAGCTGATAAAATGTATGCCATAATGGGTTTGAGCATAGCCAGAAAACTGGATTTTGGCTAGAAATTTGACAAAGTGATGATAGCACTATACTACTGAGTAGCTCACTTTCTATAAATCTTAATGCAATTGGTTTTCTGAGCACGTCACGATAGCATTGAACCATAGACAATGGATAATTCTGTGCATGATCAAACTATGCTTTCAAGACAACCCATTAAAGCCATTTTTGTAGACATTTTGCCAAAATAATTGATGTGTTAATACTATATCTAGTGTAAGGTTAAAGATTTTATGCCCTTTCACAATGCTCAAGGTTCTCCTTCACCACCGAGTGAAATACCGTTTGCATCTTCAGAATGGTAGCTGCAGGTTGAGAAACGTATGTCAATGCGTATAACAGTGTACTATATTAGTGCGTTAGTTGTGATAAAGGTACAGAAAAATAGTCTTATGCTTTAATGAAACTTGGTTGTGAAGCAAAGAATAGGAGCGTGGCGCCAAAAATGGTGTGCAGTTAGAACAGGGACTATGATGGCAGCATCGTGCATGCACATGCGTACATTTGTTGCGAGGGCAGACAAAAGGTGAAGTGCACATTGTGAACGATTGAAAAATGCTGGGAAGGAAACAAAACTGCCAATTGAATCCCCAGTGGGTCATTGTTATCTGATCATGGCCGGAGAGAACATTGCTGACCCGTGGTAATCAGTGAAGTGTGAATGCGCTGCTAGAAGCGTGCTGTATTGAGGGTTATTTCCCAACTGGACATAGTACATGGCAGACTTCACAACCAAATATATGTAAAAATTATCCTGTTAAAGTAATTGCAGGTCGTGCAATAGAGTTAATGCTGGATGTTTGCAATTCCTCTGAAGCTGTGTATTTTCATTCCCATCAAACTGACGTTTTGCTTGGAAAAGGTCAATGAAGGCAAACTTGATGTTCCATGAAGACGATGTTGTAGTAACTGCATTTATTCCTCCTACCTATAGTTTACAAATTTCACTATAAAGACGTTTTCTCTGCTCTCATTTTAAATAATCACTGACAGTGTTTGCATTTAAAACTTTGTTCGTTGAAAGTAAATTCTGTGAAGATGAATTGTTTCATTGTTTATTCAATATATTAACAGTGAATGCAATCAGACAATTAGATATTTTGGTATGAACAGTGAAGATGAAGTACCTGCATGACATCATGTGTTTGAGCATAGCCAGATAACCGAGCTTGGGTGAGAAATTTGACAAAGCGATGACAGCACTATTTGACAAAGTGATGACAGCACTATATGACTGTGGCTCACTTTCTATAAATCTTAATGCAATTGGCTCATTATTTCATCAAAAAGGGGGGTTTATAGAAAAAAACCCCACAAAATATATCTACACGAATAAATGTCTCAGTGTGTGTGTGTGTGTGTGTGTTGTGTGTGTGTGTGTGTGTGTGTGTGTGTGTGTGTGGTGTGCTAGAGTGAGATTGAGAGTGAGAGTGAGAGTGTGAGTGGGAGTGGGAGAGGGAGAGAGAGTGTGTCTCCTCCATACTCCAAAACTATAAAACTAGCAGTCTGAAACTTGGCATGCATAATAAGAAAACTCCAAGGAAGTGCATGACTGAAAATTGGGTGTTTGGGTTAATTAAAACACCCCTTTTGAAGATAATTAACGGCCTTATTTAATTATGTCCTTCATCAGACGATCCTCGGCCACCTCACTGTCTAGGGTATTGAGGCGTTACCTGGGTAACCTCACAGGGGTCTGAAGCCGCTATGTTTTTTGGCCTGTTCAACCATGCCTTGACTTGGAACAGGCCAAAATGATTTCTTCATGATAAAGTTATTTTTTCACTTTCTTCACTCATATTATCAAATGCCTGTTCATCAGAGCTACGAATCACTGCATACATCACCATTGTTCGTACTATAGTTTTCAAATTAGGAACTTGGAGCGATTTCGATATGATTTTCCACGATCTAATCTCACAGACTAATAAAGTATATCATCGAAATATTATTTCGGTTTTAAGAATTGGATATTGTCAGGACTAAATAAGTGTCAAAATATGTTGTGAAATCTGAAATTTAAGGAAATAACTAGTCGTATAACTAAGCCGATAAACCTATTTACTTTAAGCACTCAAGGCTATGTTCCCTCCTTCTCCATACATATACAAGAAAATGTGAAATTTCCAAAGCATTAAACTTATCTTTTTCTCCTGTTTGGAGAATTACATTGAGTGAACAAAAAATTTAGGAATGCGCTAAAATTAACCAGCTTCATTCAGTTATATGATTTAATGCATTCACTGCTAGACCTTGAGCTCTGTCCCCCAGAGGGAATGCCTATGCATAGCGTCTGCCAGATCTATGTCTATATTTTTGGATGTTTCGCGAGGTGCTCTACAGGGCATCAAAGCAAATTTGGTAAAAAAACGGACATTGTAAATAAAAGTTATAACGTTTGCATGGACCCTAAACTGATGTACCACGTGACAGATGCACAGACAAGCAGGCAAAATGGAGGATTTACAGATTAATTTTATTTCATTAACTGCTGCGTGTGCAGTAAAAACCGGCATTAAAGTTAAAGGGACCCTTTTTGGTATGCAGCAACAGCCTGGCCAACCGTTCCTTATCAACCATTGAATTGGAGTGCTTAAGCCAGGGGGCATGAAACAAGAGGGACGGGAGTGGGAAGGACAAAACAGTGGGGAACAGAGACATTAAGAGATCTGTGGAAGGGAGAGGGATGGGGTGGGGAATACGGGGTATATAAGATGGATATTACAGGGACTTTCAGGAAGGAAAGCAGGGAATTTGAAGGAGGTGGGATTGGGGTGGATTAACGGGGATAGAAAAGATCGAGGATTTGGATGGGGGACAATAAGAGGTGGTGGTGAACAGCTGTTTTGATGGCCTGGAGGGAAGAATGGGATTGAACAGAGTGAGCGAGTTTATTCCAAAGGCGGGAAAAAGGAGAAATGAAAGAGTGAAGGTGAGCAGTGATTCGTGATTTTGGTAGTTTTACCAGAAGGGGGTTGTTGGTGGACCTTGAGCGCCGTGCGGAAATATGGTGGGGACAAATCACAGACAGAGCAGGTGGGGGGCAAGACCAGAGAGGAGACGGTAGAAGACAGAAAGAACACCAAAACTGCCTGCGGTGAGAGAGTGAGAGGCACAAAGACTCAGCCTTATCGTGGGAGATGCCAATGATCCGAAATGCCTTGGTTTCCACAGCGTGAAGCTGAGAAAGGAGGGAGGCAGAGCACCAGCCCAGAGTGGAGAGCAGTAATCTCTCAGGCTGTGGACAAAAGCTTTGTACGTGCTCAGGAGCTCAGGTGGGCCGAGGAAGGACTTTGCACGACGGAGGATTCCCAGTCAGCATCTTCATTTTGAAGGCCAGATTGGAAATGTGGCTTTCCCAGAAAGGTCATGCAGATAGTGAGACCCAGAAGCTTGAAGAAAGGACTTCTCCAGAGGATTGTTGAGAAAGTAGATGGGGTGGGGGGGGGGGGGTTCCAACGGTTCTTTATGAGAGACAAAGTGAGAGTGTGAGATTTGTCAGGATTGAAAGACATGTTCACGTGTTGGACCAGTTTGTGATTTTACTCAGATCTGCAGTGAGCGAAGAAGTTGCTGCTGCCGGTCTGAGGGATTACAGATGGTACGGCAGAGGGTGGAGCATCAGCAAAGTGATAGAGGATTTTCCAGAAAGTCAGAGAGATCATTGATGAAAACCAGAAAAAGAGGGCCCAGAACGCTACCTTGAGGAACTCCAGCTGGACAGGAAGAGGGGACAAAGAACTCCATTTAGGGCCACACGTTGACTGCGACAGGAGAGAAGTCTGCGAGCCATGAGTGGAGATGGCCTTGGAATACATGGGAAGAGAGTTTGGTGAGCAGGGCAGGTTGCCAGACTGTGTCAAAAGCACGTGATATGTCCAGGATACGGCTCTGATTTCATGTCTGGCATTGAGGACCTCCATCCATTGTTGGGAGAGCAGAAGCAGCATATCCAGGGTAGACCTGTTCTGAAACCAAATTGATGATCGGAAATCAAGCCATTGGAGAAGAGGAAGGATTTAATGTCAAAGCATGATGGATTCCACAGCCTTGTGATGATTGGGAGAAGGCTGATTGGTCTGTAGTTGCAGGATCTGTTTTTGACCTTTTTTATGCAGGCAGTAATGTTTGCTGATTTCATAAGCAGATGCAGCTGACCTTGAGCAAATGAGAGGGTGAATTAACAGAAGAGAGGGTGAGCAAGAGAGAGGAGCAGATTTTTAGGACATGTGGGCTGATGCCGTCTGGATCGGTTGCAGAATCTGAGTCGAGTTTGACAGCAAGCTCTCCACTTTGTCAGATGAAAAGGACACAGAGTCCAGGGACAGTTTGGGTGGGTGACTGGGTAAGGTGGGTACAGAAAGCGATGGGTTTTGGACACAAGATTCCGATGCAATCACCGAGTTTAGGCATTCAGCAGTTTCACGTGCGGTATCAGCAGTGCGGCCATTTGAGGTAAGGGAGGGGATGGAGGGGGAACATACACCAG
>CM068952.1:75572466-75627078 GCA_035128595.1 Eptatretus atami
ATACAGAATCATTTCATGTAAGGATTGGTTTACATTAGGGATGCAAGCTAAGTCCACTATTGTATATTCATGTGTTTGGGGAACTCACAAAAGAGGTTGGAGTAGGATTTCCTTGGTAATTATTATATGAGGATGATTTACTCTTGACAACCGAGACAGAGCAACAAGCGAAGATGACATTTTATAGATACAAGGAGACAATGGAGAACAAAGAGGTCCTTTGTTCTCCATTGCCTCATTAACCAGACTTGGTGGCATAACGGTTAAAGCAGCTGCTCTCAATCTTGGAGGTTGGTGGTTTGAACATGGACTGAATCATAGTAAAGACTTTAAAATGATACGT
The DNA here is from genome assembly GCA_035128595.1 of Eptatretus atami. NCBI lineage: Eukaryota > Metazoa > Chordata > Myxini > Myxiniformes > Myxinidae > Eptatretus > Eptatretus atami. Next base: position 75,572,810 of record CM068952.1, read on the forward strand.
GCTGCTTCCTTGCTTGATGATCAGCATTTAAAAAGGATAGATCAAGGGCAAACAACCATAGATTGGCATCCATTCTGCAGCTTGGATGGGGTTAATATCCTTCTCTTACCTTGATGTTCCTTGCAAGAGAACTTATATGATAATTATATTAAAATTCAGCATATATATATATATATATATATATATATATAATATATATATATATATTGTTACGGCTGTGGAAATTCGCAACCACCATTCAGGTCCCGTAGGTGAGGTATTTCTGAAGTACATGTGTAGTTAGCCCAAACCCGTTGTCTAAAGGGAATTTATGTGATTCATTCGGGCTGTGACGCTTTGAGTTAGCCATTTTTCTGTTCTTATTGTTATGTTGGTGCACAAAACAACAACGAACATCGCCACAACCAACATCTCCACGATCACTCCATTCACTCCACGACGCCAACAACCTCGACGCCAACAACCTTGACGCCAACAATCACTCCACTCATGCCACGACGCCACCTTCCACAACTGCGCTACCGGCATCTTCACCACTCGCCATTCATCGAGCATCGTGCGGTCACGATCTCCGCGGGGCGGATGGAGGAGCGGAGTGGCGGCGGCAGCAACCAGTGCGTGAAGGGGCATCTCCCGCCAAGATCTCCCGCCCAAAATCGCCCACGCAAACATCTCCGCCCAAAACGCCCGCGCGAACATTTCCCGCTTGAATCTCGTTCCCCTCTCCACCGAAGTGGGGAGAGGGAGGGGGGGGTGGCGTGTCCTCTCCCGATTGGCGGGTGCGCGATGTGACGCGTCCGAACGGGCCGGGGCGCGGGGCGGAGAGAGGGGGAAGGACCTCCTACAAAAGAGGTGGACAGACAGAGTTCCTGAGAGGATCGTTCGAAACCCAGGGCAGCTCGAGGCTGAGAGGGTCGTTCGAGGCCCAGGGCAGCTCGAAACTGAGGGGATCGTTCGAAGCTGGAGGGACTCGAGGCTGCGGTCGCCGGGGTGGACGACGCGCACAGGGAGGTCGCGACTTCTTCTTCTTTTCTTTTGGGTTCTGTGTGAACGTGTGTGTGTGGCGCCGTGTCTCGTAAAGTAGAACTGTTAAGTGTTGCCGTGTGTGCGCGTAGTCGGTTGTAGAGCTGCGTCACTATTTCTTTTGTTTCATTTGCTGTATATGTGTGCTCTCCGTGTGTCGTGTAAATAAAGTGCTTGTGTTGAATTGTTCCCCGTTTCGCTGCGTCTTTTCCTTTGTTGGGTCTCCATCTTGCTTCACGTAAAGGGTTCGAGTGGGCGTGATACGCCCGATAATTAATTGGAACCGTCGAGGCCGACGATAACACCGCTCGGTTATCCCGATAGCACGGAACGGACCGCTTAAGCGGTTCGTGTCCGAAGTCGACCTGCGGCGAGGTGCGATCGCCCGGTTTACAATCCGCGTGGGTACTTAGGTAGGTCGAGTTTGGCGAACAACCCTATCCCACGCGGGTGGCCGATTGGCACGATCGTGGTGAGGCCGAAAGGCCCACCCGTGACTAGCTCCCAGCGTTAGTCCGAGAGGGTCACGACAGAATTGTCCGTCCGGTGGGCGCGACGTGCCGCGATTCGAGTTACGTGGCCGTTCGCACGCCGGCGGGCGCGAATTCGCAACAATATATATATATATATATATATATATATATATGTATATATATATAGTGTTACAGCTGTGGAAATTTGCAATACACCAGAAAGGTCCTCAGGTTAGATATATCGATAAGTTCATGTGTAGTTAGTCCACACCGTTGTTTAGAGGGAGTATGTGTGATTCATCCGGGCTGCGACGCTTTGAGTTAGCCATTTTTTCTTCTCTATCGTTATTTTGGACCATAAGCCGCCAACAATCAAACACCACCACCTGCGCCTCTTTACCTCCACAACTCCACCCGCAAACATCGCTTCACCGCCATTCTCAACGACGCCCGCCAACAACCAAACCACCACCGCAAACCCCACCACCTTCGCCTTTCTCCTTCCACAACCATCAACCACCACCACCAGTCAACACCGAACGTCGTGCTGTCCAGGGCCCGTTCGGTGATTCTTGCCGAACGCGTCAAGCCACGAGTGCACATGGATCCTTTCGGGAGAGGAGAAGCGGATCAGGAAGGCTTCACGCCCTTTTTCCATCCAATGACTGAGCATCGGGTGGCATGGCCCCGCCTCCGAACCCGCTGTGAATGCGTTCCTTTTAGGAGAAATCAGATCAGGGGAAGCTCACGCCCCTTTTTCTCCGTCCAATGGGCGAGCGTCGGGTGGTGTGGCCCGCCCCCAAGCGCGATGCATGTGGACTCCTTTTAGGAGGGAATTCGGATCAGGAGAGGCTCACGCTCCTTTTTGCCGACCAATGGCTGAACGTCGGGTGGCATGGCCCCGCCTCCAAGCGCGTTTTGATCCGCGAATCTGCATACAAGCTCCTCCCCCGGTCTATAAAGACGCGAGCACAACGCAGCTCGGGGTGCAGAAAGGGGGGCAGAAAGTGAGTGCAGAAAGTGGCGCTAGTCGGAAGTCGTGGAGGTTGTCGTTGCCGGTTCGAGGGACGAGTAGCGGAGTGGAGCAGGGACGCGGAAGAGGACTCAGGGGCGAGAGTTCGCCGGAGTCGGTGCGGTCACGAGACCCCGCTAGCGGGACGGAGCGTCCGCCATTCCCCTCTCCCGACCCCGAGCATCAAAAATTCCCCCCCATCCGCGCTGAGATAGCGCCGGTAACCCCGTCCGTTCCCCAACAAGCCGTGGTGCCGACCAACACGTGCCCGCGCAACGCACGCCAAAGGAGCTCGCCGACCATACCAGGGGCACGGAGTCAGGCACGTTACGCGGACATTGCGGCTAGCCCGCCATCGCGCCACGAGGGCGCGGGTAAGACCCCTTCGGTCTCGTGGACCTGGCCGATCACCCAGGTCCCACGTTCATTTGGTCAACGGACCTGTCTGCCTCCTTGCCTGTGAGGGTGGCTTGTATTTCTTTGCTTTTGTGTAAATGTGTGTGTGTGTGGCGCAGTCTATTAAGTAAACCCGTATAAGTGCTTGTACATTGCTTTATTTGGTAGTAGCTCTGCGTTGCTTTTATTGTATGACTGTTATATGTGCATTTTTGTATGCTGTGAATACGTGCTTGCCTTGTGTGTGTGTGTGTGTGAAATAAAACTACTTGCTTGTCGAACTGTTTCCCGTTTCGTTGCGTCCTTTCCTTTGTTGGAAAGTTCCATCTTGAATCACGTAAGGGATTGGTAGTGGGTGTAGACACCCAATAAATATCTGAACCGTCGAGGTCGACGATAACTCCGCTCGGTTATCCCTGCAGCACGGAACGAGCCGCTTAAGCGGTTCGTGTCCGGAGTCGACCTGCGGCGTGGTACAACTCGTCGGTACGCTACCCGCGCGGGTACTTAGGTATATCGACATTCGGCGATTCACCCTATTTCGCGGCGGGTAGAATGCGGACTGGGTTGTGTGGAGGTTAAACCCCCACCCGTGGCTAGCTCCTTGGCGGTAGTTCCAAGAGGGTCACGACTGAATTGTCCGTTCCGGTGGGCGACGTGTTGCGATTTGATTTGCGCGGCCAGATCGCACGCCGGGCGGGCGGAATTCGTAACAATATACAGTACCTATGGAAAGTCTACACCCCCTTTCAAAATTTTAACCTTTTGTTGCCTTATAGCCTGGAATTAAATTACATTAAATCAGACTTTTCCACCTTTATTTACACATCGTAACCAACAACTACCAAGTGAAAAACAAATTCTACAAATTTCAGAAAATTAATTAAATTTACAAAACTAGAATATCTTGGTTTGATAAGTGCTCTCTCTCGTTGCTTCATTGCTCCGGAGGAGAAAGACCACACCAGGAGATGCAAGTGCCATCACCCCACCATCTCTCCTCATAGTCACCCAACACTACCTGAGCCGCACTTTGTTCTATGCTGCATTAAGCTGGATGACCACGTCATCGTGATGAAGTCACAACAAGCTCGTGCCTGCCTCATGTCCTCACCTGTTCGGATATCCCCATCATTGTGTGAATCTGGTATTTTATCTCTTATGGGGGATAGTTTGCATTGTACATAAGATTGTGCATTCCTTCCATGACTTATCTTTAAAAGGGAATGAATCAGGAATCAACATCCTTATTTGTGTCTGTCAACCGATTGGCTTCACCCCGTTTATTAGCCCCCGTTGAACTTAGTCCGGAACAGAGGCTTATGGATTTGGTCTCGATTTTCGTGTCCGTGCGTGCGTGCGTCCGCAACCATATCTCAGACATGTATGGACCGATTTTATTCGTACTTGGCACAAAGACAACACATGATGGTATACATATGCACATCATTTTGTTTCAAGATGCAATCAAAGATGGCTGACTGGCGGCCATTTTAGGTGTAAAAACACAAACAAACAAACCGGTATCGAAGATGCCCTCGAGCATTTCTCAGACATGCATGTATTAATCCTGTTCAAATTTGACACACAGATAAAGAATGATTACTTACATTTGCACGTCATTTTGTATAAAGATCAGATCCAAGATGGCCGACTGGTGGTCATTTTGTTACTTAAATGTGTCTCCACCATTTCTCAGACATGCATGGTCCAAATTTGTTCAAACTGGCACTAGTTGATCACAGTACATGATGGCATACACGTGCACCTAACTATATTTTGAGATCTGATCAAATATGGCCGACTGGTAGACTGGCAGCTATTTTAGTTGTTCATCATTATGGGCTGGCCCTTTAATTTCGTACAGCAAAATTACTAAAACAACGTGGGCTATGACATTTTGTGTCTTTTTTACTTGTTTATTCATAGCGCCTTGTTCTTCCTGAACATTGATTCAGTTAACGTTGTTTCATTTGAACATCGTTGATACAACAGGGAACATATACATCTTTTTAACGTTGTGATGCTTACTATGACATAATTTGCCAGTGGGTCATAGTTAACTACTTTGTGTTGCGTAGACGTAGCGGCGTATGTACATGATAAGCAGAGTGTTGGTTTATCGGTTAAGGTGGCTGGCTTAAGATCTTATGGTCTTGAGTTTGAGCCCTGTTGGCCATTTAATTAAAACCAGGTGAGGTTGACTGATATCCTTCTGAAGTTGGCAAAATGAGTAGCAGTGTACTGGTAAGGAGGGCACCGCATCAGCGGCAAAGCAGCGCCTACAGAAAATGATGCAACTGGCAGCCACAGGCTGCACACAATAGTTAGCTGTGTCGATGCTGAATGGTTGTATCACTCCATTTTGATGTCGTTTGAAACGTGATTAAATTCCTTTTAAAGATGAGTCAAAATACTCAATTAGTGATAGGAGTGAGTTAAGTAGTAAGAAAACAAGTTAAAAAAATTAGTTTAGAAATTAAATGAGAGGTTTTTTTTTTTCAATAGAGTCGAGGCTCGGAGGAGTGAGAACATAGAATGGATAAGGATGCAAGAGAAAAAAATGAATAGCAGAAGGAGAGGAGGAAAACACATTATGGTAGGGTTGAGGACTAAAACAGAGAGAAGAGAGAGAGACCTTCAGGATAAGTGATGTGAGTAAGGTTGAAGACTGGGGGAGAATACAGAGGGTGGACACTCAACATTCCAAAACTGGACATCCAAAGACAGACTTCATGGGAGTGGTGGAAAAAAAAACGTTTTCTAATGAAGGCACAGAGGAAAGTGGTGGTGCAGGTGATGACAGGAGGGTGGATGAACTAAGCATTTAGGAGTGAAAACGTTTTGGAAAATAAACCTTATTAAAAAAAAATATATATATATATAATATATATGTATTTTTAGAGTGAGTAAGGGAAAAGGATGAAAGTTGATGAATCAGAAATGACAATACTTGGGATAAAAGAAGTGAAAACAAATCAAGTGACGTTAAAGCGGAGACAGAAGTGGGATGGCAATGAGCTGAGCACTAGTTGAGTCGGCCAGATATTTACAGGGACACAAATTTAACAATACAACACAACAAGATTGACATGGAAAATTGGATTAAAACACGACCAGCACACACAGGAATGAAAATAAAACAGGAAAACAATGGATCTGGTCTAGAAACTTAGTGTTCATGAGCTGGTGGGAAGAACTGCTCGAACCAGCTTCACACATGAAGGCTACCAGAAACCGGTCAGTTTTACAGCATTTTGATGCCAGAGAATGAGCGGTTTATATCAGCAGAACGCTTGGGCTGTCCTATTAACTCCACCACTCACCTCTCCACCCCATCCATCACTGGTGAGTGTTATCATATTTAAGTATATATCCTTTATATTTAGAAATCCATTTTATTTTAAAATATTATTTCATTTAGGAACTAGAAGGGCACTCGGGAGAGCACATACCTCCGCCACGTAATGCCTTACAGTATTACATTTTTACATTTTTGAAACACCCATTACATTTTTGAGATATCATGCTATACAGTATTATATCATTTTTGGCCCTATCTCAAAATGGTGAAGAATCACTTAAAAATTAAATAATTCTCGTAGCCAGATCCGGATTCCGATCTTCACCAAAATCGAATCAATTCTTCCCTGTCACACACCCAACACGTCCACCAAGTTTATCCGAATCCGTCCACAAGTTTTTGAGATATCGTGTGATATATTAGTTTAGTCCAATCTCTCAATGGCGAAGAATCACTTAAAAAAATTATCAGATCCGGATTGGGATCTTCACAAAAATTGAAATAATTTTTCCATGTCACACACTCAACATGTCCAGCAAGTTTCGTCCGAATCCGTCCACAACTTTTTGAGATATCGTGCTATACATCCCGAGATATTTTGGCCCTCTCTCTCAATGGTGAAGAATCACTTAAAAAATTCTAGTAGTTGGATCCGGATCCGGATCTTCACCAAAATCTAACCAGTTTGTCGTTGTCACACATCCACAACCTGCCCACAAAATTTCATCCGGATCCGTGCATATCTTTTTGAGATATCCTGCATACAGACAGACATACAGACATTCAGACAGCCAAACAGACAAACAGCCAAACAGACAGACAGACAGACAGACAGACAGGGAGGGGTGAAAACATAACCTCCTTCACCTTCAGCCTTTTTTATTTGTTATTCATCGTGTATAATGTGCTCTAATCTTCTTTATGTAACAGTTTAACATAATCTTTCAGTCAGTTCAATAACATCAGATTTCAGTTGATAAAATACATTATGTGTGCAAGTGGGTTTACAGTTTAATACCTTTATTCAAAAACATTAAGACCAGTAGAGGAATTGTCTGTGAATAATGTTGCTGCATTTTCCATGATATTCCATTTTCAGATTAAACTTTTACAGAACTACTTTCTTCAGTTCTTTCATTAGCATGCAGGTATATTTTAAGGTCGCTAAACCCATCTAAATTAAAATCAAATATTTGTCCGTGATCATTATAATATGTCCTACGCTAATGAAAAAAAAAAAAAACTTTTGTGTTTACAATAGGCAAACAGATTTAATTTGATGGTTGTTGCTGCAAGACAAAACAATCAACAAAGCACACAGTACACAACATTTTGAGATATGTTTTCAATTCAAAACATGCTCAAGCTATCCTGCACAAACACCTGCGTTTGTATTTTGCTTCTTTTGTCACTGAAAAAAAATTAACAAAACAAGTACAAACAAAATGGCACTTGGAATGAAACATCGTAACGCAGTCAGTAGCATCTAGATTATAAATGGGTTGTAAAGCAATTGTTGTTTTTCAACTTTTTTTTGTTGTTTTAGGCAAGGTGTTTGGGAAAGCTTCTGAAGAAATGCATAATTTTTCACAAACAGTTGTGTTGATGCTGCATAATTAGACTAAAAAAATTCCCATCAAATGCACTTACCTTTCTGTGACTATTTCAAATGGGCTGGCTGTTTTAGACTGACTATAAAAAGGTTCCCAAGAGAAAGGCAAAACATCTTGGTATGTCTGGCCACTTGCCAATCTATCCTATGCACCAGGTAGGAATCATTTCCCACAATCTGGCGCCCTTTGTGGAGCCATCATTTTCGTGCAATTTTGCAAAGAGGCTCAAAACATTATTGGCCCTTGCAGACAAGCGCAGATGCTGCCAAAATGATTACCACCACACCTAGATATACACCCTCTGTCAACACACCAATCATGCGTCGTATTCAAGGTGCCTAATACATGTGAGCACAAACATATTGGAGTGTTTTTTGTTTTTAATACCAGCTGACAATTCAACTGCTGGACAAATTACTATTTCGAATATTCAAGCATTAGAAATACTGAATGCACATCTTCTGGAACGATGATGCTGCTAAAAAGTGCAATATTGATTGTTGTCTTTGGCAAATTGCTGTTGTGTTTATTAAGCCTCCCACTGTAGGATAAGGGCGAGGCTTATACCTGTTGTAGGTTTTGTTTCCACAATTAGTGCCCCCGTTTTTTTAATGGCATCTCAGAGTTTCTTAGACCCCTAGGAGTACTAGACCACCATTTAGGTTTCCTTTTTTTTCTGCCAATGTCCAAGCTGTATCTCAGAGCCAGCAGGAACTTTTATAATGAAAGTTTGCTTCAATGTTGGGAATAAAAAGTGTGTGGGATTGACAGAACTTTTTTGATCTTGACCTAATTTTTAAGGTAATGACCTAATTATGGGCATGTTGGCATTTTTTTTACCATAATTCGACTTAGGTTTATCCAATCAGGACGAATTTGCCCTCTGTAGATAGCCTTGAGCAAAGTGCATTTCGAATTATTTTACATCATACCCATGCGAGTTAACGGTTAAGGTCAAATGGCCGTGTGAAAAAAGCGTTTTTTTTGTCATCACTCAATTTTACCAATGCGAAATCTCAAAGACCACTGGCCTTCCAATGTGTCCTTGCATCGTAATAGTGTAGCTGCATTGAAGTTGTGCACCTGATATTTGATTAGTGTCCTTGACCTACTTTTTTCGGATTGTCACTGAAATAACTAAAAACACTTTTTTGATCATGACTTGAATAATTTTCCTCCGATTTTCATGAGGTGAGTTTTTTTGGATAAATTGTAGATGGACACACATTTTCTTACTTTACACTCTATCCCTAAATCTTGATGGTCAAGGTCACAGGGTCAGGTCAGGTATGGAAGTATGCGCTGGAGCAGCGCAACGCTGCGTCCACTTTCCTCCGGTAATCCAGGGGCCTACATCTCACCATCCTCCAGGCAGATGCCTGGCCCATCCCCATCTCCTTGAGATGCCGATCAACCTGCTGCAATCACAAGCACGTGATCGGCCTGTTGGCCGACTACACTAATGAGACTCCCTCGCTGGGAGAATCTGGTGAGCAGGATCAGTGTCAGGAAAACGAGCCACATGTCCATACAGCTGCAGCTGAAGTTCACGGACTATGCAGGCAACAAATCTCATCTGAGTCTCTCTCAGCAACCGCTCGTTGGAAACAAAGTCCCACCAGCAAGAGCCAAATATTCTCCAAAGAGACCTGGTACTGAAGGAGTTAAGTCACTGTCTCAGATCCCTGGTCAGAGTCCAAGTCTCACATCCATGGAGCAGGACTGGAAGCACCAAGGACCTGAATACTCGGACTTTCATCCTCCTGCACAGGTACCAACAGTGCCACACCCCATGATCCAGTGGATACATGACTCTCCAGGCACAACCCAGACGTCTATTGACCTCTGGCTCACAGACAGTGGAGACATGAATATCACTGCCAAGGTAAGTGAATCTCTCCATGACCTCAACACCCTCACCACAAATAGGTACAGACAATACAGCAGCATCCAAGATGTCATTGGAACTTAGTGCTATTCTGGTTCACAGTTCCAGACCCAAGGTTACCAACACCTTTCTCATAATCATCCCTATCAGTGCCAGTCGTTGCATTGAAATCCCCCAAGATGAGAAGAGTATCTCACCTCGGGCACTGATCAATCACAGCCTCAGTGCGGCATAGAATGTGACTTCACGATGAGATCACTTGCCTCAGTTGGAGCATGTACAGAGACCAGGGAAACGACACCAAATGAGTGATGAATCCTTCGTCTCATAATATGCTCATTGACCGGTGTTACCTCAATTATCATGGGAGTCAGCTTATTGAAGATGGCTACGGCAACTCCTTCGGCATGGTAACCATCACAGCGACCAGACCAATAGTACGTGTAACCACCGCCATGATCTCGCCACAATCTGGTCTCTGAACCTCATAGAGTGCTGCAATACCGATGTTCTTGCACTGGTGCTCAGATGATAACAGAGACAGGTGATCATCCTCTCTTTGAGATAGGGCATTGCAGGCACCCACCTGAAAGGACCGCCTCAGGCTAACCCAAGGAGACCGCCATCTGGGCCCTCCATTACAACCCAAGGACAACACCTTCGGACCACTCCACCACACACCAGCGCAATCTGACCCAGGTCGTTTATGCTGTGCTTTTCCTCCTATCATCAAAGAATGGGGGGCCCGAAGACTTTGCCCCAATCCCGTCATCCGGTGAGCTGCCCTGTGAAGGGTAGCAGCACAGGAGGTACTCACACAGAGTGGGTTTTCAGTGTTCTTTGCGTTTATGGATTTTGCGGAATGAAGTGTTTTACAGTGGCCAGAGTGCAAATCCTGCCACCAACCTCCGAGAAAAAGTAACCCAACTGCAGGAGGATGTCGGCAGACACAGTTGGGTACTAGATATGGATGGCCGTTGGCTCACAAGGAGCTCCTCCCCACTTTGACAGGTTTTGTTTTTAATCCTGCTGTGTGTCCATATCCGTGCACCCTCCTCACCAGGAAACACGATGGTGGTTCGAAAATAATATGACCATCATTGGATCACAGGTGCTGGGGGAGGCTTACCCTTGGTGATCACATTGTGAATGCAGATATCTAGTTATTATTATTACGATTCAAACCAGAATATTGTGACAGGGGTCAGAGACCCTGGGGAGACACGTACAATACAAATAGAGGAATCCTAGTGTCATTATCTCTGTAGTCTATTGTGTAGCTAAATTGCCTTTCCCAATCAGTGGAAAGGGAATATGCGTTGTGTTTGTGTCGATGCATTAAATCCCATTGTGACTCTTTTATTATTATATATATATATATATATATATATATATATATATATATATATATATATATATTATATATAATAAAGTTGAAAGTGTGTCTGTCTGTGTGTCTGTGTGTGTGTGTTGTCTGTGACCTATGCACGCGAAAAGTACTGGACTGATCCTCACCAAACTTCACATGCTGACAGAACATGCACCCGGGATGTCCCAATGTAAAGGAATTGTACTTCCGACTTGCGGTTTCCGAATTATGACGTCATCACCTGATTTCGTAACGTTAATTTTTCAAGTTCAGCCGATTGACATGGGGCCAACAGAATTTGCTAGAGAATGAGAATTAATTAAGTCGCAAATGATGACATGAAACCAGCCTCACATTGTTGAGGCATTATGGTTTTTTATCTGATGCGGCAATAAATCTTAACATTTTTGAACTCGAGTCTTCTGCATATAAAACATGGCGGGGAATATAATATTATAGTGGTGATGAAAAAAAATAATGGTGGCAGCCTCTACAATTTTACAATTAACTGTGACATATACTCTTCAGACCGCCGTCATCCACGGGATTCCTGTGCGGAGCACGGGTATCCCTGCTAGTACTGTATATATAATATATATTATATATATATATATATATATATATATATATATATACATATTTATATATCCCCAACAATCTCTCTCCACGTATCTACAGTGCATCAACACACGAAAACATCACTGTAGGTAAATATAACTTTAGCTGTAGCAAGGAATGATTTTATTGATGGAGGATGCCCAGTCAGTGACTTTGAAACATGGTTTGCCCAAGAGAGATCATGGCTGAAAGTGAGACCCAAGAGTTTGAGTGACTGACATTCTTTGAGAGGGTTGGTGATAAAATTAGGTGGGAGGGTTTGCAGTCCGGTGAGACAGAGAGACAGAGAGACAGAGAGACAGAGAGACAGAGAGACAGAGAGAGAGAGAGAGAGAGAGAGAGAGAGAGAGAGAGAGAGAGAGAGAGAGAGAGAGAGAGAGAGAGAGAGAGAGAGAGAGAGAGAAAAATGTTGTATTTCCCAGGGTTAAAATTTAAAATACATATTAAAGTGTTTGACAAGTTTATGATTTTGTCAAGGTCTAATGAGAGGGAAGAGTCTGCTGCTTGTCTGTCAGAAGGATGAGGAATATGGAGTCATGGCAGGCTGGAGTCATCTGCAAAGAGATAAAGAGGATTTTCCAGATAGTCAGAGAGACCATGGATGAAGATTAGGAATTGGATGGAGCCTAGAATACTGCCTTTGGGCACTCCATCCTTGACAGGGAGAGGAGGAGAAGGGATTCCGTTGAGAGCCACGCATTGGCTACGAGAGTGGAGGAAGTCAGTAATCCAAGAGTGGAGTTAGCCTTGGATGCCATAGGCAGACAGTTTGGAGAGCAAGTCAGGATGCCAGATTGTATTGAAAGCTTGAGATATTTCAAGAAACGGCCCTGATCTCATGTCTGATATTGAGGGCCTCCATCCATTGTTGTGGGAGTAGAAGCAGCATGCTCAAGGTAGACTGACCTGGACTGACTTCAAATTGATGATCTGAGATGAGGTCATTAGAGAAAAAGGAATGATCTTATGTCGACTGCGATAATGGATTCCCAAAGCTTGCTGATGATTGGAAGTGAGCTAATCGGTCTGTAGTTAAGGGGATCCATTTGTGCATCTTTTTACGTGATGGAGTGATGTTGGCTGACTTTCAAGCAGATGTAATCTGACTGAGGGCAAATGATAGGGTGAAAAAGGCAGAGAGAGGAAGTGTAAAAGCAGGTATTTCGGACTCGTGAGCTGATGCCATCTGGTCCAATTGCCGAATCAGAGTTGGGGTTTGTCAGGAACTTATCTCCCTTCTTAGGTCCAGTAGCATAGATTCCAGGAGCAGTTGGGCATGACTGGGAAGGGTGGTACAGAGAGAGAGGAGATGGTAGCACAAGATTTGGAAGTATACACAGATTTGAGGTATTAGGCCTTTTCACAAGCAGACTCGGCTGTGGTGCCATTTGAAGTGAGGGAAGGGGTGGAAGGGGAGCATACACCAGAGACTGACTTAACAAGGCATCATAAGGTTTTCGAGGAGGGAGAAAAGTTTGAAAGTTCATTCTTGAGATTGGACAGATGTTGTTTTCTGGCTATCCTGAATGTTGACACACACTTGTTGCAGGCTTTGTGGAAACCTTCAGTTGTATTTGCTCTCCTGGAGGAGAATACATGTTGTTTCAAGGCAACTGCCTCACCACAGGAATCGGTGTACCAAGGGTGGGAGGATCGGTAAGATATAATCGACGCCGAGATGGGATGAACCTGTGCATAAGGTTGAGTAGGTTTCTGTGGAAGAATTCGCAGGCTGAATTTATATCAGGGGTGGTAGATATAGGAGACCAGTTCTGAAGTGTGATGGCTGATAGTAGTCCCTGCCAGTTTGCTTGAGTGAACTGTCAGACTCACCAGTCCTGAGGCTGTTCTCCAAGAATGGACAGTGAGATGTTGACCTTCACAAGCACATGATCAATGAACCAATTGGGGCAGAGGAAGAGCAACATACATTGGCTGTGAAGTTGGTCATCACCAAATCCAGAAGGGAGGATTTGCCATTGACAGAAATCGGAGTGGGAAAGTTTATAGATCGAGTCAGTCCCATGAGGTCAAAGAAGTCATTTTGCAGAGGTGTCATGGCTGGCGAGAGAGGTGCCAACACCCAACCAATTTGCATGGTGACAATTCAAATCACCACATGTGAGGAAGAGAGAGTTGCGATGAGTGATTAAAAGTGTCGTCTGAGAGAGATGTAGATGTAGTTATCACTATTGGGAGGACGGTACAACACAGACAAACATGAGGTGAGATGAGAGGGGAAGTCACAGCCAGAGGTGCTCCTTGGGTATGGGAGGTGTAAGAGTACCACAGTACAGGGAGAGTGAGAGATGGAGTTCTTGATGTACAATGCAACTCCACCACCAAAACTGGATTCAGGTCAATCAAACTGGATGAGACAATAAACAGGGAGAGGCACAAAGCAGTCAGGGACGTCCTGTAGAAGGAATGATTGTGTTCATCAGATGATGTCTGGTTTATCGGTAGTGGTCTGGATTGAGAGATCTGTCAGGTTGGAGTGAAGGCCTCGGATATTTGAGGTCCTAACTTTTTGAGACGGGGTGGAGGAGCTGCTGATAGGGTGTAGGTATTTGGAAAGGAGCAAAGAGAGGGTGTGGGGTGGGGGACAACCAGGAGGGTGTGGGGAAAGGCGAAGCTGGGAGGAGGAGGAGGAGGGGCAGGGGTGAAACCATGAGGGTGAAGAAAGGGGGGAGAGGGGCATAAAGAGCGGGCAGGACGAGGTGGAAGGTGAGAAAGAGTATGACGAGGGGGGAGCAGATGGATGAGAGGGTACTGACATGGAGGGGTTTGACACCATGAATGGACACAAAGGGGAAATTATTGTCATGTGTACACAACCTCTGCAAAATGGATGCCTCAGGATTCCCAGACTGGATAACATGCGACAGACTTCATCGGTGGGCTGGTGGTGAGAATGTTTTTGTTTTTGAAGGCATGGAGGAAATAAGTGAAAGAGGAGGCTGGATGAACTAAGCGTTTCGGGGTGAAGAGGTTTTGAGAAATTATAGCCTTGTGAAAGAGAAAAGGAAGAGATTTTGATTAAGAAGAAGAATGAATAGTTTGTTTCAGATGGAGTAAGAAGCAGAGTCAGCCATTTTAAAATACATTTTGGAACTGTTCTTTTTTTTTAATGCTATGAAGAGCTTTCAAAGGAAGACAATCATTTTATTCAGTGAAGATTCAGTTTGGGGATATTGAAAAGAAGAAGGGATAGGGAAATGAGTAACTGAGCACTGAGCATTGGAGATGAGAGTTTGTCCCCCTGATACTGTTGTTGTTGGTTGTTTCTTTATTTTTTGATGTTTTCTTTTCTGGAGTGAGGAAGAGTGTTGGGGTATTTGTATTTTTTGAGCAAGGAGGGGAAATGGATTGAGCTGAGGGTTCAGAAGTAACAATACTGGGATTAAGGGAGCAAAAATGAATAAAAACAAATAAACAAACAAAAAAAAAAACCAAGGGAGAGACACTAGCCACCTGACTAGTACTAATATGTCTGACTTTACCCGGGACACGGAATGGATGATTCAACACAAAAAGATAAGGTTTGGGACAGAAAAATTGATCAAAAGCACGAGGAGCAAAACATGAATTAAAAGAAAACAATAAAACACAACATATCTGGTTTGGGGAACCTCGCTTGGCTGAACTGGAACGAGCAGCTGCCAATCGGAATGTCCACATTCTGTGAACCCGGAATCAGAAGCTTTCAGGGTTACTGGAAGAGCATGTGTCTCTTGGAGGAGGGGGGAGTGGGTAGTAGGGTATGGCTTTGTAGACTGAACAGTTCTGATTTTTCAAAGAATGACTTGGAATGATGGAGGTTGCTCTTTTTGGGGCTGGCTTTGGAGCTAATCTCTCATGTATAGTCAGTCCAGGAGAGGTCATGGCTGATAATGAGGCGTACAAGTTCAATAATAAATTGAACATCTTCTATGAGCTGACCATCGATGTAGAAAGGTAGGTTAGTTAATGTTCCTTCTGGAACAAAGGAATGAGACTGTGAGACAAGCTAGAGTTGAAAGATGTCCCATTTGTCAGACAAAATCGAATCCATTCCAGATCAGCAGAGATCGATGCAGTTGTTGTTTGGCTGACTGTTGGATCGGGGTACAATACAGCATAATGTGGATCAGATCATCTGCAAAAAGGAAGAGAGGATTTTCTATGGCATTGATCAGGTTATTTTTGTGTCTTATGTATTATGTACGAGCAGGGATACCCGGCATTGCCTGGGTGAGGGGGAAGGTATTGAGAAGCGGGAGAAGCAGGAGAGCCGGCAGGGCTGAGAATGGGGAAGGCAGATCAGAGGCAGAAGAACCGATGGGGTGGGAGTGTGGGGGGGGGAACTTTAGGGAGCAGGAGAGCCAGAACACCAGTGTGTGAAGGGGTCTGAGGAAAACACACTTAGGACAACCCCCGGGCCCGACTTGGTCTGCATGCCAAATATGGTGGTTGTAGGCCCAGCGGTCTTTGCAAGAAACACGAACAGACAGACAGACAGACATCCCAATGAATCTTATTTATTAGATTAGATTAGAATGCCACGCCGTGGTAGAAGGACATATTAAGCTGCTTTATATACCTTAACATGGCGTGCGTTTAAAACATGGGAATTCTAATGGATATTTTGCAGTATAGTCGAGTCTTAAAGGATCTACAGCAGTGATCTTCACTATTATTTAGAGGGGGGCCACTTTTGCCGAAAAGACATTCGTGTGAGAGCCGCCACACCGCCTGCAGGACTCCATAATGGCTGCAATTAGGCCCCGACTCCACATACTCTTCTTCGTTGTGGTTAACTGGGCTGCAAGCATAAACATTTGTATATGGCAACCATATCCTGATGTAGTTATGTTACTTTTATACTTCGCATTGGAACACTCATTTGAAACCACTGGGTCAGTTTGATCGCATTTAAGGCAGATTATGATGGGGTGCTTTCACATTTGTGTATTATCGGCCGCATGTCAGGGGCCGCACTTTAGGCCACCAGGGGCCGCCGGTGGCTCACGGGCCGTGTAATGAAGAACAGGGGTCAACAGGATCTACAGTCTTAGAGGTCTTTGGGTCTTTTGGGTCCTCTTGGACTTTTGGGTCTTCTGTGTCCTCGGGGACTTTTTTTGACTTTTGGGGCCTTGGCGACTTTTTTGGACTTTTGGGTCCTTGGGAGCTTCTGGATCGTTGGGAAATGTTAGGGTCTTGGGAGTCTTAAAGGGTCTTCAAAGTACGAAGGGGTCTCAGCAGTCTAAAGGGTCAAAAGGTAAGTTCCAATAGAGTGTAATTAACGAATAGATGGACGTAATTAATAGACAAAAAGTATGTCTCACACACACCCATGAGGACACACACACACACACACACCCACGTTTCAATAGTTTTGCAACCTCTTCGGGGCGAGACTAATTTTACACACAATCTGGTGGAAATTTAGATCCTCCGTTCCATCTTTGTATCATTCCTCTCCCCTCTCCCCTCTCCTCCTCCCCCACAACAAACCCTGCTACTGTATGCACCAATCTTGCACACCAGACTCAATCTGATGTCCTCACCAATCACAGTTGGGAGTTTAGCATCAACCCCTATAAAAGCTTCAAAGTGACCAAGTGGATGGAACATTATTCACGAGCCCCAATATTGTGGCTCATTATTGAAGAGCCCCAATAATGCCAAAGCTAGTCTGTGGCTTCGTCTTTCATCTGCTTGGTGACAGTATTTTGACCTTGGCATCTTTGCACTGTGAGAGCTTTTCTGTGGCTGCAGTCATGACATCGTCTCGATGGTATCGTCACGGCTTTCGTCCAGGTCGGAGAACTTCATGAATCATCTTTATGTACATACACCAGACTCGGTGGCATATTGGTTAAAGGGTCTACTCTGCATCTGGGAGGTTGGTGGTTCAAATCCTGGCTGAGTTATAGGAAAGACTTTATATATATATATATATATATTGTATGTACTGCTTCCTTGCTTGATGTCCAGCATTAAGAAAAAAAAAGGATAGAGTATGGACAAACAAAACTGGGAAGGCAATGCCAAACCACAAGCACAACCCTGGCCAATAAACGACTTCAACAGCACCAACACTCTGGAAAGTATGGTCAATCAAAAAAGAAAAAAAACCAATATATATATATACATATATACACATTTCTGAAATGAGGTGGTGCTGAGGTTGCACACTTACGTACCTTTTGAGCTGTCTCGTCTGGCTTTGATTCTCAAGCTTGACATATATGCTGTCGGATTGGTGCCATGCAGGCAGTGCGTTGCGTCGCATTGTGTGCTGTCTCTCAGATGGACATTCATTTGGGTGTCCCATCTTCTAGCAACAGCTTGTGGACGTTAAACGGTGTTCCTCACGAAGAGTCGGTGACTTCTCTCTGGCACCCTGGCCAACCTAAAAATTTCTGTTCAAACTCTCTCACCAAGCGTGGTGAGTACACCAGTACTCCCCCAAAGTGAGTGGAGAGAGGAACTAATCTTGCAGTGGACTGAAGAACAGGATGATACAAAATACATACATACATACATACATAATCTGTAATCTACACCCATTGCACAGAATGCCCTAGTGCCAAACAGAGATCCCTTTATGTAGTCTGTGGATGGCTCATCATTTCTCATAAGTGAATATTAATTGGGATTAAACTAATTATGATTGATTCATAAGAAATGTTGAATTTATTAAACAATTACATTATATTCACTGCAAACTTGTGCAATTAATGACAACCTACTCCATGGATGAAATCAACAGCACGTTGATCGAGATATGCTAACTGGCGTGGGAAGCAAGGAGCAGCTGACATTTTCAGGCATTACTCGCATTCACCATTCATTGGAGCTGACAATCTGTATAGACAATAGAGCATGATGCATCTATCCAACACTGTTGTGCTGCTGTGCAAGGGAATTAACATCCATTGATTTCTAAGGTTTATCATCACATACTCAACATTTACATGAATTTATACGGAACTTTGTTACAGGAGGAGGCCATTCTGCCCATCATGCTTGTATTACACCAACATCAGACACCGTCACCCATCCACGCACAAGTTACCTACAAGTCCTACCAATATCCCTGTACTCCTCTACCTCTAATGCATACCTATCTAATTACAACTTAAACCCATCTACTCTCTCTGTTGCCAATCTCTTTCTAGGGACACCATTCCATCCATGAACTACTGTTACTGAAAGACTCCTGCCTAAACCTTGTCCTAACTCTCATCATCTTTATTTTCAGTCTACGGCCCCTCGTCCTATCACTGTCTATTGAACTGTAGAAAATCTCTTCTGCACTTATTTTGTCGATATTCTTTATAATCATAAGCATCTCTATCAGATACCATCGTAATCACCTCCTTTCAATTGTACAAGGTCCTGTCTCCTTCAGCTGCGCCTCATCGCTTATTTAGCTTGCCTTGGAATCAATCTAGTAGCCCAACACCAAACCATCTCCATGGCAGCTGAGCAAAATCCTTCCTCAGATATGGTGACCAGAAATGTACACCATATTCTAGATGAGGCCTCACAAAATTCCTGTACAGTGGTACACTACCTCCATTGATTTATAATTAATCCCCCTAAGATACAACCTAAAACCCTGTTAGTTTTACCTATCGCTACCTGGCACTGTGCTGTTTGCTTAAATTACCACCCCGAGAACCTTCTCCTGTGTGACATCCTCCAAGACCTTTCACTTGCATTATGTAGTTTCTATTTTCATTGTAGATATATATATATATATATATATATATATATATATATATATATATATATATATATATATATATATATATATATATATATATCTCCAACAACTTACATTTCTTTATGTTAAGTTGCATCTGCTGGTCTTGTGGCCAATCTATGAAATTGTCTCAACTTTCCTGAAACTGATCACTACCCTCTGCTATCTACCGTACCTCCAAGCTTTATGTCATCTGTACATTTCAAAAGCTGACTCTTAACTCGACTATCCAAATAATTGATGTGAATTATGAATAATAACGGTATAAAATGGAACAAATGGCTTAATTTCCAGCTCAAAGGATGGCATGCTTCATGAAGTTGTTGTTGTTGTTGATTAGACCCGGTCATTTCTACTCAAACAGACCTGTGGCACGCAGATAGCCGATCGATCTCCCAGGAGCGACCCAGAGATCCCTCACATCTAAAATGTTGTGCTCTTGCCTTCGTGGAGCCAGTCTTCCATAATGTATTTTATTGTGTATGTGGCTGCCTGGTGGAGGCTGCAGGTGTCATCAGTGTTGTCGTCAAGTCTATGTTTGTTCTGTAAAAGCTGAAACTGGTGTCCACAGTAGAGGAATGGAAGATGAACATGATCAGACCTGGGGAGTAATTTCTCTGGGTCATCAATGGGTGGGAGGTTCATGCCAGGGTACTGTTTGGGCCCAGGTTATTGATTGCGTTTATGGTGATGTGGGTATGGTTGTGTTTTTGTATTTGTCATTGATTGGTTGGGGAAAGTTTTCAGGGATGTCGTTGCAGTGCCTCTGTGGTACAATCATAGAATGTGGGTGGTCGGACATGTAGTGGCACAGGTGATTATGGTTGGCACTTGAAGCTGCAAGGAACTGCACACCTCTCATGTTCAAGTTGTCTTTGATTTTTAACATTTCTGCCTCTGTGTGTGGTTGTTCGATGGGTGTTATTAATGTAAAACCTAGCTGTGATGATGCAAAGGGCTTTGTTTTGTATAGTCTATATGTATTATATCTGTTTTGTAAGCTCCATGAAGTAGTCACCCCTGCTGGCATCACATGACAATTCAATATCACTGGAATCTAAACTCAACACCACAGGGCATGGAGAAAAGCAAATGAACAACACTTAACATTAAACAGGAATTAGGATCTGACAAAGACCTGCACAAAGGTCGACTTTTACATAAAATATACTGTGGTGTTATGGAAACATTGGATTCTAGATGGATGGATTTGTCATTTTTAAAATAATTGGCCATTGGTTGTATATCGATTGCTCACCAATTTTATAACCATCCATTTCGGATGTCCGTGAAAATGGCTGAAAATTTGTAACAATGGTGGAAGTTGTACTTGTGTCACATACAAGATAATGATATTAGGAGACATTCATGGACTTTTCAAATGAATTATAAGGACATAAGTAAACAATAGACTAGGATTTGAACCTGGTATTCCAGTATCATTAACCACATCCTTTTTTCAATCGAATATATATATATATATATATATTTTTTTTTACATGTACCTCAAATTGAAATTAAAATACAGGTTGATTAAAGATGCAAATATATAAATAAAATTATTGGATGCGATTGGATGGATGCGATAGATCGATGAATGTGGACGTCATCAGGCCCTTGTGCCAAAACAAGTGAGGAATATTGGTTCCAAGGGTAGCAAGAACAGAAATCCCCTTGGAAAGACAAGTGTTAACGTACAGAAACAATTAGTGACCGTGTTTTGTAAATAAAGGACGATGTGTACATTAAAACATGACAACTAACAGTGTTGTTTTATTCAATGTTGACTTAAATAATTATTATTGATGATAAACTTACATGAGCGTGATAAGGCTTTACAAATCAAACATTTTGCCTGTTGTGTTTTAATCACCCTTTTGATTTTAGATCTGTACAAGAGATACCGGGATAAGATATTTAGTCGGGAAACTGCCTTGATTGCCAATGCAACCATGCATGTGATTGCCATGTTTGTTTGTTTTTTTTTTAACACTAAAACATCATTAATTGCACTTTTGGCCCGTGAAATTAGCTCAGCAAAACATGAGTTCACATTACTGCGTTATTTCTGCTGACCACACTCCCTTTTACTGCTCTTGCAATACTAAAAAAAAATCCCTTGGAAGCATTCTGCACCCTTTCTTGATATTTCAATGATATTACCTAATGAAAACCTGTTTTGGAGGTAAGTGACCCTTAAATAACGAAATGTTTATTGTAGGCCATTCAAAAAATTTTGGTACATAAGACCCAGTTTGTATTTTACTCGAAGCATTCGTTTGTATTTACTCGAGTGGCCAGGGGGGGGTTATGTTAGGAATACTGTACTGTAAAGGGTGGGGACTTGTCATACCATTTCCCAACAGGAGCGGTGTGACACGATACCCATTGACTAGAGAATTTGCGTCCCCCCTCCACCCCCCCATCCATGAACATCAGCAGCTGCTAAAAACATCCCGATACACTAATTGGGGTCACGCTGATCCTATGTAGCAAGTCTGGATGTAATTGACGCAGAATTGTAGGAGGAGTGCGTGACAAACAAACACACAGACACCGGTCTGTGAACCTGTTCTTCCTTCCTCAGCCAAAAATTATCATTTTTATGTTATCCTAAAATTATCATTTCCACGTAGTCCATTGTTAGTTTATCCAATCGAATGTTTTGACTAAATCAATAAGTTGTTCAATGCACTTTACGCTTTTCCTTTCTTGAAGCACCACCATGTGAACACAACTCATGACATTCCTCATTGAACCTTCCAGTTTTGAGCTCTTCCAACCAACGCAACGATAACAGTGTTGAGAAATGAATAATTTACTCGTGTTCAGCGCAGTGATAAGAAATTCGGCACCTTGGAGGAATCTTGCTCCAGGCCTTCAGTCAAACTGAGTTTGCCTGCCTGTTTGTTAGGATTCTTCTTCCTCCGGCAGCCTTTGCTTGCACTGTGGGACCTTTGATAGTTTGAAGAAGGATCAGAGAACCCCATGAAACCCGGGGTGTGTTGATTTAAGAGTACAACATGAAAATTGAGTGATGGAGCGCTGCTGTTTTAATTCACGGTGGGTGCACAGGTAATCTTTTAGCTTGAGAATTCGTATGTGAAGTGGTTGGCATAAATGTATACTTTTGTTATATATTTTTTTAATGCTCATTTGGGATATCTCTTGCTGAGACAAGAACTATTTGTTAACCAGATTTGGGAAGGCATACGTGAACACATTACTACATAAGTGTCTTTCAATTCAATATGTATTGCTCACCTTGGGTAATCAAACACCAATGGAGCTATCAAGCATCATGATGATGATGATTTATTTATTAAAATACATTTTGATGGTTACCTGCATGCTGGTACTCATCTTACTGACCTCAGAAGGATGGCAGGCTGAGTCAAACCTACCTGGTGTTAATTCAACGGTAAAAACAAGGGATTGAACTCAAGACCATAGGATCTTAAGCCAACACGATGATGATGATGATGATGATGATGATGATGATGATGATTTAGTCACCATGAAAAGTACATGTGTTGGAGGTTGTTTATTACCTCCGCCATCGAAGGTGGAAGGAGGTGATGTTTTCACCCCTGTCTGTCTGTTTGTGTACAGGATATCTCAAAAGATTGTTGGTGAAGATCTGGATCCGGCTACTAGAATTTAAAAAAGTGATTCTTCACCATTGAGAGATAAGGCCAAAAACGATATATAGCGTGATATTTGAAAAATGTATTGGGCCCCGAGATGTTCTCCTGGATCAGACATTGCATAGCGGAGGTATGTGCTCTACCGAGTGCCCTTCTAGTTTATAGATAAATTTGTCAAAGTCCAGGCTCATGGAGCAACTAAAATACAGAATGGACCAAGACTTAGGAGAGCAACAAACAGCAGGGCTGAGGGGACAAAATAGAGGGAGACTTGGAGGGAAAAGGGACGTGCGGAAGAATGAGAGCAAGGGCAGGACACATGGGGATGAGCGTGATGGATACAGGTGTAAACTCTCAATCACAGAAGTGGAAGGAAGAACTGGAAAACAAGAAAGAGGCTGGCTTGGGGAAGTTTCATGGGGAAAAAAAAGATCATGGTTGTGAATCAGCGATGACCTGAGATGGTGGTGAACAGCCATCTTGAAGCCCTGGAAGGAATAATGAGATTGATGAGACTGAGGAAGTTGGTTCCACAGTTGGGTGAAAAGAGGAACGAATGAGTGGATGTGAGTATTGTCTCGATTCTGTGAGTTTCACCAGAAGGGGCGTTTACGCATGCAATTTATGACTTTTTGGTGATTTATGATTGTGTCAGTCGATATATCACAGTGAGCAAAGTCCTTTACAAAGTTGAGCTGCATTTCTAGTGTAATTTCATGCAGTTAAATTATGGAATATTCCATCCTGCATGGAATTGTCCACTTGTGACTGCTCACTCAGAGGTATGTTGGTTATCTGAACAGTCTCTGTACTTTATGCACATTATCCTGACCATACACCAATACCCGTGGAGAGACCAATGGTTTTGAAGGGCTTAGTTTTCACGGCATTAAGTTCAGCAAGGTATGAGGCAGCGTCACTGGCTCAGACGGGACAACAGTACTCTATCAAGCTGCGGATGATGGCCTTGTCGGTTGGTAAAAGTTCAGATGTACCAAGGAAAGACTTTGCATGATGGAGGATGCCCAGTTGGCGGCTGGCTTTTGAGGCCAACTTAGATATGTGGTTTGCCGAAGAAAGATCATGGGTGATAGTGGGGCACAAATGTTCGAGTGATAAAACTTCTTCAAGATAATTTTTAAAGATGTAGATGGGACGGTTCACCCTCCGGTCTTTTCGGAGAGACACGGTGAGAGTTTTGTCAGGACTGAATAGCACATTCCAATGTTGATTGAAAATGATAACTTTGATCATTTGAGAATCTTTGACATGCAACATGCTTAATCTTTATGTCAGCAGAATACTTTCAGTAATGACATCAATTCCATAGATTTATTTGTGAACTGATACAATATACTTTCTCATTTTTGTACATTTGGCATTGTAACCAGGCATCAGTTCACCATTGGGGCTTATGGGACTTTATATTTTTGAGAAATAGGTACATTAGCTCCCTCCCCGAGCTTTTGTGAAATTGCTACGTTGGCCGATCCGCTTTTTCTGGCAAAATCAAAAATCTATGCAGCCAATTATTACATTTACAGCATTGCCCAAGGTCAAACTGCTCAGCCAAATAATAAAAAAAAAACACCGCAGCAAATGCAAATGAACATTATTCCGGTAATAAAACAGACTTAGGAGAATGGTTTCTAACTGGCTTTATTACCAATTCTACTTCAGCTCTAATATGCAGTTTAAGATTCAACAGACTCATAATTTTTATAAATGCCAAAATTTATCTGAGTCGGAAAGGAGAGATTATATCCTGTATGGATGTAATCTCCCCCCCCCCCCCATCCATAACCGTTTGCTTCGGAAATTCACACGTCACACGCAGTTAGGCATATGGCAAATTGCACCAATAAATCTACACGTGTTTCACTTTAATTATATTATGATTGCTCATCAGCTTAAAAAGTGATGACTGGAAACATAATGCCTTTAACCAGATTTTCAAACTCAACATATATAACTTACAAAACACTTGAGTGTACCTTGTGATCTGCCACCTGCCTGGCTTTCTTTCCCAATTCTAGTTTGCTTTCAAAATGCAGGTTATGATTCCATAACCTCGCAATCAGAACTTGTGCTTCTTTGATGTAATAATGACCTCGGTACCAATGCAGCTAATTTCAGCTCTCCAACTTGTACAAAAGCAAATGCAAAATACTGCTTCTGTATACTATCTTGCAACTCGCTCCATTTTTAAGTGGTGAAGCCACTTCAATATTTGGGTATGTCCTTCCTTCCATCTGTCCGTCAGTGTGACCACTCCTTGGCTTTTTTTCACAAGATCTTGGCTATTCGTTGTTCACCTTGGCGTCTTGGTTTTCTATAGGTTTTCTTGGCGTATAGGTTTTCTATTATCATCGCTTTTCCGAAACCTTGTGAATTCTTGGCTTTTTTTCATTGGCTCACCTTGGCATTTATGAAAATGAGGAGTGGTCACACTGCTGTCCGTCCATCCGTCCGTCAATAATGAAGAAGAAAAACCTGTAAACTCACCGTGTTTAATTCTAAATGGTTCTAAAATGTAATTCCAGATGGTTCGAAAGGGTAATTCTAAAGGGTCATAAAGGGTAATGCCAATGGGTTTCGTTCATTTCTGGGCTTTACCTATTTCCTATTAATAATGCCAACTGATCCGCTTCCTCCGGACACAGGTGCGATTTCCTGTTTTCTTTTTTTGAATAATTGAACCTCTTCATTAATTCTGGTATAAATTATATGCTATTTGCTCCCATTGTTTTCAGTTTACGATGTACACCAGAATGATTCCACAAAAAAACTATTCAACCACAACAGCATTCGGTAGAGCGTATACTTCAACCAGATTGAACAGTTTACGTTTTGTATCCTACTGATAGGCCAGATCTGCATTCAGACCTAAACCAAAATCTCATCAGGTTGTTCCTGTCACCTACCCAACTCATCCACAACGTTTTGTCATAATCCATCAACAACTTTTTGAAATATCGTGTCATATATCGTTTTTAACTCCATCTCTCAATGGTGAAGAATCACTTTAAAAATTCTCATATCCAAATCTTCACCAAAACCGAATCAATTAGTCCTTGTCACACGCCCTACCTGTCCACCATATTTCGTCCAAGTCTGTCCACAACTTTTTGAGATATCATGCAATATATTGTTTTGGCCCCATCTCTCATTGGTGAAGGATGACTTTAATTCAAATTCAAAATTCCAGTGTCCAGATTCGGATATTCACCAAAATCGAATCAATTCTTCATGTCACACACCCAACCTCTCCACCAAATTTCCTGTGACTCCATCATCAACTTTTTTGAGATATCCTGCTCACAGTCAAACAAGAAAGACGTTGTGCAGAGCACGCTCGATACTTGTGAAATCCCTCAATCAAATTTGACCATAAAAAATAATTGGTGGTTGAATTCAGTGACCGGATGTGCAAATCCTCTTCAAATTTCAACTCAATCGGATGAAAATTGAGGAATTTAGCAATTTCACCGAAGTTGTTGACCTTTGGCCTATGTTGACCTTTTGACATCAAAATCAATAGGCTTCTTGTTTATGACAAACTCTACCATTTTGTGACCTTTTGTGACGATCAGTTTAAACTTATGACCTGAAGGCAATTGACAAGCAACCAAACATACTGCACAGAATAATGCATGCGACCATCCAAGAATCATTACTGTACTTTGAAAAATCTTCGATTATATCGCAAATAACAAACAGACAGGGGTGAATACATAACCTCCATCCACCTTTGGTGATGGGGGTAACTAAAATTGTTGTGCTTCACTTATTGGTCATTATTATAATGCTACGTGTAAGAGTATCATTGCACAAATAAACTACACCATCCCTGCGTGGATGCTAGATGACTAGTTACTAAACTTTTTGTATTTGTGCAAGTTGGAGAGATGCAATTTCTTCACCTTACACAGCCAAACAGACGGGGATGAAAACATAACCTCCGTCCACCTGCAGTGACAGAGGTAACTACACCATCTCTTCATGGATGCTGCATGACTGGTTACTACATTTTTTTTAAGTGGCTGAGATCATAACTTCATGAACTTAATTTTATTGGCTTGCTCAATGTATAGATGAAGGAGAGATAAAAAAAAATATGCCTTATTTCAGAGAAAATCGGTTGCCTTCCAATAAAATAATTAGTCTTTACTGTTGTAAAGGTGCATGTTCTTTACAATAAATACTGTAACTGTTTTTGTGGGATTTTTAGGTGCAATTTTCAAGAAAATGGCATTTAAGCATTGGAAAGTATGGTGGTGAATATCCAAATCCAGATACAGATACGAGATTTAAATTTTTTTTAAACGGATTCTTCACCACTGAAAGATGGGGCCGATATGTTCTACTCGATCAGGCGGAGGTACGGCAGAGGTATGCGCTCTACTGAGTGCCCTTCTAAGTTGGATCTGTACCCGATTTCTTTTCAACTGTATCTTTGTCAAAACTTGACTGAAAATGATTTAAACGGAATGTTGTTGAGATTTCTCTCCCATTAAAATGGCTCCGGAATTCAACCACAACTTAAATGCTATAAACCTCACTTAAAAGCTATCGAACATTGTAGGTACGATTACAGCAAGATCAGAATGGAGAGATGATTCAAAATTCAGGGCTCAAAATCAAATAATAAATTTACGTGAAAATCAGGTGCAGGAAACAACGTATCAGAGTATTACACCTGCCGTGTACCTCAATTACAAGTGGTGTATCCTGTACGTCATACCTTTATTACAAAGAACAGATTGGTAAAATCTATCCCATGTGGATGAAAATATCTAATCGTATACTTTTTACAAGAGACTCGCAAACGCAAATGTAAAGACCATCTCCAAAGTGTAAAACTTACTTGAAAAACCTAAGCTCGATTATTTTTAGCATTGGAATGAAACCTCATAATATTTTCTTCCACACTTCAGTTAAAATACTGATGGCTCTTACATCATAAATTCAGTCAACGCTGAAACCATTTTATCTGTTTTAAGCAGAATTGTTTACAGTGCTAAAACGTCTTTCTGATGCAAGAAAAATAAACCACTTGGTTGGTTTTTAAAAACTTACCTATACACCAGAGCACTTTCAACAGTACCATTGTACTGCACTTGGTACATACGTAGACCTCGCATACCGTGCCATGCCATCCATTTCACAAGGGCCGTGCGTGTTCCCACCTCAACCACTGATACGGCAGCACGACGACCTGATGGACTCCAAACCTCACTTCTGTTTCCAGGGGGAAGACCAGCAGCTGGACGACTTGGGATTGCAATGTCTGAGGAGCCTGGGTCATGGTCAAGGGCATGTCCTGTCCCATTTGACAGGCGAGGCAGATGGATTAGACTTAACTTCACTGATGTAAGGGCCTCTCCCGCTGGGTTGGATGCAATGCATGTGAAAACTCCATCGTCATGTACGGCAGCTTGCTTTATCTCGAGTGTTCCATTCTTGTAGGCTATCATCCGTGTTGAGTTGTTAACAAGCCGTCCATCTGGTGCAAGCCAATGTACACTCGGCTCAGGGTCCCCAACGGCACGGCAACGCAAACGTGCTCTCTGGCCTTCCAGCACAGGGAGATGGTGAGTGTGGTGTGTAATGAGGGGTAGCTTGCACACAAAGTCCACTTCAGGAATAACCCAGAATGAGCGACTCGAAAGTGTAGTTGGTGATGCACATGTTTCTAAAAGGTCAGGCCGCTTCAGGCGTCTGAGCCAAAGGAGCTCACAGTTGCAGTGCAGAGGATTTCCAGCCAAACTGAAAGGGGGGAGGTCACCATCGTGGCTTTGTGGGCGAGAAAAGGCTGGGTCTGGTGCAAGGGTACGCAGCCTGTTTGATGTCAGGTCCAGACGAGTCAGCTTGTGCAAATATGCAAATGCTCCAGGCTTAACCAATGCCAGCAAGTTGTGGTCCAGGCTGAGTACATGTAGATTCCCCATTTTGCTGACTGCCTCCCAAGGAACCTGGTCGAGGTTGTTGTATGACAAGTCGAGGTCCTCAATCGATGATAGAAAATCGTTAAATGCATCAGGTGCAACATGTTGTAACTGGTTGTAAGAAGCTGTAAAAAGGCGCAGACTTGCCAGACCCTCAAGTGTCCTTGAGGCAAGCTCGGTGAGGCGGTTTCCATCGAGGTAGAGTGACCGAAGTACATGCAAGTCCACAAATGCACCAGGAGCAACTTCTTCAAGTGTGTTTCTTGACAGTGTCAGGTCCACAAGACTACTCATGTTTCCAAAATCATCTTGGCGGAGTGTGTGGATGTAGTTGTCAGCAAGGCGCAACTCCACAGTACGTCTGTCTAATGCCGAGGGAACAGCCAGGAGACCCTTCTTGGCACACAGTGTTGCCATGGAAGGAGACAGGTTCTGACAGATGCAACGCCTTGGACACCGAGCTTCAGTGACCATCAGGTGAATCCCCCAACTCCACCCCATGGCAGTGAGCCACAGAAGCCATGCAGCCATGGTGCTAGGTACCTGTGCAAAAAAGAAATGATGAAGATCAAAAATTGGGGCATAAAATCTTGATCGTATTGAAATTTGTAAGAAATTCAAAGAACTTCAAGCAAGACAAATAATCAAAAAGAATATGTAAATTTTCCACAGTGGATCCATCTGATTTACGCAAATACTGAATAAATTTCCTACTACAGATGGAAATGGTTCCATATTTGATGTTGTATGGAGATTGAAAAGTTCATACTGTTTTGTTCTACAGAAATAAATTCAAAACTGTTGGGACATTTCATTTTCATGATGATCAACTGTGTCACATCTTCCTATATTATGTGGGATACACTTAAGTGTTTTTGTAAATTCTCTTCAATCTTCAACGTCTTAACATTTACATATGCTGCAGTCATACAGTGAAATATAATTATATGGCAACCCCTTATTCTCAGCAAAAACAGTTGAGGCGCAGACTTGCCAGACCCTCGAGTGTCCTTGAGGCAAGCTCGTGTCCAAAATTAAAAAAATAGCTTCCATATTCAAAGCAAAAAATGATATAGAGTCGGCAGTTGTACCGTGGGTTAGGATTTCTATAAAACATGAATCCACTGTTGAAAACCATTTTGGAAAAAAACTACAATTATCCCCCCAAAACAGAAGTTAAACAAAACTTTGTTTCATTGCCAAATATTCACAATTACCAATCTCACATGTATATACAGTAAATATGAGTGTGAAATTGTAATTCCCCAAACCATGTGAACTGTCCAGAACTGATAATAAATATATCTTATGAATATTTTCAAGTGTTTGTGTGTTTATGCGTTTGTATGTTATTCTTTCATGGCCAAACCGTAGCTCCTGGAGGCCCCAAATTTTGGGTGTAGGGACTTCAGAATCTGGGCAAGGTTGTAAGCTACCATACATTGGCCTTGGCATCCGTTTTGAGGCCACAAAGGTTGCTATAAAGTGTATTTTGGGATGTGGTGCCAAGCAGTGCTGCCGCCGGCCCGCAGGCAAATGGTAACGACCATGAGGTCGATAACTCCACAGCTTTTCAGTGTCCAACATATCCCAAAACCACTGCCGGGAAAAGCTCACCCAGCCCAGGCAATGCCGGGTAGCCCATGCTAGTTCACAATAAAAGCTTTCCAATCTTATTCTTTATTTATTTTTTAACCCCCTCCCAGACATTTCCCCACTGCCTTTTCTACTATAATAAAACCAATACAATCCCAACTAATGATGCACCAGGCTTTCAATCTTACCTCGGCCGTTTTAAGTAATTTGGCACTGCCAGTTAGCTTATTTGGAATTGGAATTGCAGCTAAGGTATTGTTATCATGCACCGTCCGTCCTTCCGTCTGTCTCCTATTTCAACTTCCCCGGCCAAACCGCTTGGCTGATCCGGCTGAAATTTGGCAGTAACGTTCCGCTCCTGACTGGTAACGGGGATTCGAAAGATCGTTCCGGTCACCTGACTTTAAGTACGTTAAAATGGCGGACTTAGTAAATTTCTTCAAAAATCTTCTTCTCCATACCCACCAGTCAGAATGCTACCAAATTTGGGTGACAACATGAGGTTCGGACCCAGATAAGTGGCAGGTCCAGTGGTCCTATTTTTTTTGTTTACCCAAACAACGTTTTGCATTAAAATGAATTTGCTCAAACAAGGGTGAGCTCCAATGGGAAGATTGGTATGTTTCACACTGATATAAATATGTTGTGTGATCACATCACACAGTGTTAATAAATGCGATGACATCAAACAGTGTTAATAAATGCGATGACATCACACAGTGTTAATAAATGCAATGACATGACTGTTTTTGAGCATTAACAAGTGTATTAAAGTGCGCCAAACGGAGATGGGCTGAAAAGGACAAACATACATTTTAATTTCCTCTTAAGACTGATGAGATAAGCATAAAGATTATTGGAATTGCAAATACTAGTACGTGCCCATACGTGCGTGGCCGTACGTGCAAAAAATAAACAAAAAAAACTTTCAAACCGCGAGCCAAAACAACAACCACACAGGCGTTCCTTCGCTCTTGCGTGCCCGAACGTGCGTGGCCATACGTGCAACCCCTCCCCCCCAAAAAACAAAACAACTTTCAAACCGCGAGCCAGAACAACCACACAGGCCGTTCCTTCGCTCTCGCTGCCCGTACATGCGTGGCCGTACGTGCAAACCCCCCCCCCCCAAAAAAAAACTTTCAAACAACCACACAGGCCGTTCCTTCGCTCTCGTAAACACGACTGGATTGGGGCATTGTGTTTTCTATGAATGCACATAAGAAATCGAGAAATTATTAGAATACATTGTCATCACGATCCGAAGTGGTGCGTACCGTACGGAATGTTCACATGCATTCCCCGAATTATCGCTTGCATTGAAGTAACAACTGCTGTGATACTTACACACACAGAGTTAATTAAAATCCAAATTGAAATCAAGTTTACCTCCCTGTCTTCTTGCCATGACATTCGCTTGCACTTGACCATTGCCACTCCTACGTCACGGTAACTAAGGCACCGATCCCCATCGTACGGCCCGTGATGTCATCGTCGGCCGGCCGCCCACCGGCCTACACAGCCACGTGCCCTTTCATTGGTTGGTAAATAAATGGCCATAACTTGGGAACCACTTGTCCGATTAATATCAAACCTTGAAAAGGCACATACTCAGGTCCCCAGCATATACCTGGCAAGTTTCAATTAGATCGGACCAGTGGTTGTCGAGAAACAGCACAACACACACACACACACACACACACAACACACACACACACACACACAACACACCACACACACACACACCTGGAATTATAGATAGATAATGGCCTCATAGCACCAATGAGCTGAATTAAACAGGTTACTTGATAATTGGAAAGTGTAACTGCATTGCCACATTATGCAGGCAGCTACTTAAAGACTCTATCCTATTTATTTTGCTGAGCAGGCCCAATGGCAATTGCAATACCTGCAAGTGTATCACAACCCACAGTTAAAATATCCTCAATATTTCCACCTCAGAGATGTTTCGCCTTCCAAGGGTTGTGTGGAATAGGTATTATGGGAAATCAGCTACATCTAACTGCAAGTCGAAAGTCGTCATGCTGAGATTATGATTGAAAATTCTCAAATTAATATAATTTCAATCGGTCTTGCTGGATTACAGCAGTATAAGACAATATTTGAATGCTGACCACAAGTGCTGAGACTGCGTATCGAGTAGACTTTTTGAGAGGGTAGCTTATCTGGACTCTGGTCATTCAGTGCGTATAATCTTCAGAGATAAAACAGTTGTACTTGTTGCTTTATTCAACATTTCGAGTACAACATGGATTGGTCGTACATTAGTAAAAGTCTCGTTCTTTTTCAAGGTGGCAGGATTGTTCAGACTTGACGGCCAATCGTGGTAAACAGGCATACTTAAAAGGGGCCCTTAAGCCGGCTACCCTATTTATAATCATGTCGACAAGGAATGCAAAAGACGATGTATTAAAAAACAGGAAAGTAGCTGTTTCGGCTGCAATCTCCTTCTTGCATATGGCAGCTTGGCTGCTAGGTAGCTATCATTTTGTTGGTGCACAGCTGTGCTGCTGATGCTGTGCCCCTATACCAGGACACTGGTACTCATTTTGCTGGCTTCAGAAGGATGAACAGGCTGAGTCAACCCCGCCTGGTGTTAATTCAACAGCCAAGGGGCTTGAACTTCAGAATACTAAGATCCCAAGCCAGCCACCCGAGCCACGAAGCCAACAGAAGGCTAAGGGTATGATCATACCTATCTAGACTATATTAAGATACAGCATTAACCTATGAGGATGGTTTATGGTTAATGTGAACTTTTTTTTAAAAAAGGTTTTGGGAACAGCCAAGTTGATGAATCAATTTGCCTCAAGGTATCCCCCTGACTCACGCACGCACTTGTCCCCATCAATGTGATACACTTTGATGTGATCTACATCAAATAATTTATGGGATGGTTGCATAGCCATTTGAGGATATGTGCTTTGATGTTTTTGTTCTTTGTATACTTCGTTCCATGCAGATTTTATTTGAGTGGCTCAAAGAGAGGAAAATCATAAGATGATAAGTCTCTACTGTATGGCGATGACTTTTCACTTCCGAACCGATCTCTGCTATAGTATCCAGCTACTTTGAAGTCTGGTAGAGTAAATGTTCTTTTGCTACCACACTGCACTCACCTTATTGAATTTAAATTGAGAAGGAATAATTGTTTCCACACTCCAACACTTCTGCAATTTCATGTATAATCTGGCAATTCTCCAAAATTAGCTGTTCAGCACATTTAATGTTTGCTTGAGTGACAGCAGTAGCTTTTTTTTTTTGTGAAAATGCTCAAGAACGCTCACCAATTCAAAGCTAGTTCTGTATGGGGGATGAACTCCTTGAACTCCTAGCACCATTTAAGCACACAACTACATTAAATTCATTGATCGGCAAATTTTGTAGTCTGCAGTGAACTTCAGCTGTTTTGGCATTCTGTTTCACAATGAACTTATTGAGACACCTCTTCTCCACAGCACATGTGACTTTGATGGCTGCCATCTTGGTTTTACTCTGAATGCTTTGACCGGCATTGATGTTCCTTCCTCTGTAACTTACTTCGGGTAGACAATTGCATACAGCACAATTTTGTTTCTTTTAGCAGGAAACATAAATCCTTTCATGTTCTACAATATGAAGGACTTCTGTGTCAACCATGAACTACCCACGTAAAAAAATAATTGGATTTGGAAGATAACAAGTAAATCAGTAACTAGCCAAATTGACCAGCAATTAATGATATGACATGTAAGTTTATATACCTGAGTTTGTGCTTTTTCAGCTATCATGGAAGTATTGTTACATTGGAGGGGGTACAAGTTAGCTAGTATGATATGTTAGAGTGGTCTGTGTGTCCTCGTAGGTTAGAACATTTTTTGTAACCAGGGACTCTTTGGAGTGAAGCTGTCCTGTTCTTATGTATGCCATGCAGGGTGGTATAGTTGACATAGTGGAAGATAAGGAAGTGCAATTCGAACATGTCCACTCTGTGAACGAGGCAAGGCACCTAGGCAAGGTAAGGAGAGGAGGTGAATTTGCATATTTTGGTTAGCGTTTGGGCCAATAAACCCTACTTGCGGCCCACTTGCTGAGTATAAGGCATCCGGATTGACACTGGCCATCACAAGGGCACCTGAGGGCATGCTGCCATTGGCACACTGCAAGGCGTCGCATTATTGGTTCCAGTGGCGCCGGTGGCAATACCCCATTGGCACGATGTCGTTACATTGGCGGTGATGTGCCACCTAATTGAAATAGGCTTGAAAAAGGAATATTGGATGTGCCAGGGGATGAACAAAAAGCATTTTAAAGGGCAGTGCATGGCCTGGGATGAGGTTTAAAGGCTGTACAAGGACTCGTTCACTCTCTTTATTTTCCCCACTCTTTTCTTCTGCACTTTCTACTCTCCTCTCACTCTCTTTGAAGCCAACTGACTCGCAGCAGTGGGGTAAGCCAAGTTAGTCAGAGCTGGGTACGCTTACACTCTCACCGGGCTTGGTGGCGTTAGTGTGGAGTGAGCCTGCGTTTGTAGATGCCGGAGTTTGCCTTCTGTTATGGTTTCCATCCATTTTAATGATCTGTTGGTTTTTAGCTGATATCTGACAGTCTGAAATTTCTGATAAAATTTCAGACTTATTTTGAGTTTACAATGGGTGTTCAAACTTGTCAAGTTAAAAAGCATGCTTTTTATATAGCATTTCCAGGGAAAGTAGATTTACTGCAAGATGTCGTGTGAATCACAAGTTATGTGCAGTTAGACCCTAAAACACTCAGCTTTATAAGTTACACCCAAACACACTCAGTCCCCCATTCTTTTAATAATGAAGTCTGGGGTGAAGGTCATTAGTTTTGTGTTGCAACTGTACTTGAGGACAAATAGGGATAAATTTTCAAAGGTCTTCAGTTCTTCAAAAATATAACCATAAATTTGTTGATTATATCCAAGCATGCCATTTTCTTTGATGAAATGTTTTTGGATTTGGAGAGAGTTTATAACGAATAACACAGTTTCCACTCAGGGACCTTATGTAAAAAACAAACAAACATAAAAGGCTGCTGTTGGGTAACTCAGTCATTCCAGAATCCATGTTTCTCAAAATAATGAAACTATTTTATAGCTCTTTTCACAAAACTCCATGATTTATAGGTACAACCTCGAAAGAATGCAGTACTGTATTTCAGAAAGTCAAGCACTGATCAGATCAGAATCAGTCTTTATATTATGTGGCTAGCTTTAAAATTAATTACGTTTGGGATAGAATGGAACCCAGAGCCAAGGAAATCAAAACACATTGGGATAATTTGTGTGGAAAACCCAATAGCGAGATAGAAACCATCAAGTGAAATAGGCTTGAATAAGAAATATTGGATTTCTTTTTGAGAGTAGCAAAATAGAAACAAAAATAGCTGAAATGAACTGCTTACCCATATCGATTGTGCAATAACGAACTAATGGTGTTGTCCATGTTGCCGTCTGATCACTTGCTTTCATGAAGATTCACGTGACCCCAGGTTTGATTCCCATGCACTTCAATTTGGCTTTTGAGCTCTAATTTCCTTTTCTTTCATGTAATTCTCCTATATTTTTGCAATTGGACACTGGCTTTGACACCAATATAAATTTTTATTACGGACCCGAGGAATCGAAAACCTACATACATCGAACAAACAGTTTTTCAAATGGAGCACCTCGCTGCCGTTAGAGCATTTAAATTGCATCAGATGTGGCAATAAATACAAATTGTTGCTCCCACCTTACCAGCTCGATGACAAAAGCACCATTTGCATTTTTGCCACTTCCATCTATACCCCATTTATAATCCTGTGCGGACACGGGCAACTTGCTAGTACAGTGAATATATAATTTCTTGCATGAGCCTTACTCATTTCAGAGAAACAAAGAACAAAATACAAGTTCTAAAACCCCTCAAAAGGATTTCACCAGACATAGCGTCACCCATTCCCGAAGGGATATGAGAGAGGGTCGTGTGTGTGTTTGTGTGTGTGTGTTTTCAAACACAGAGCAATCCATAATAACAAATGTCAGTGTATGCCAGTCATTCAGTCAATCAGTCAGTGTGTCTACTCCATACCACCAAAACCATGAAAGCTAATGCCCCCAAACTTTGCATGCATACCAAAGGATATCCAAGGGAGTGCATGAATCAAAACTAGGAGTTTGGGAAAATTTAATCACCCCTTTTGAAGATAATTTAAGGGGTGCTCATCACAAAAAAAAAAAAAATAAGACTTACCAAGATGGTGGCGCGCCATCTTAGTCAGTCTTCAGTCAACTTGCTGGAGTCTTAAGCCGTCATGTTTTTTTTGGCCTGCTCAACAATGCCTTGACGTGGAACAAGCTGAAATGGTTTCTTAATGAAAAAGCGCTCAATTTTATTTTTACACTTTCCTCACTCATATCATTGAATGCCTGATCTTTATACCAATGGATCTCTGTATACATTGCTTTTGTAGGTGCTCTATAGTTTTCAAATTCGGAGCTTGGAGCGAATTCATACATTATTTGATGCCATTTTCCACGATGGACTGGCATTGAATAATTAGCCCTTGCTTTTGAAGCGAAAAGTGGGGTTAAGTGATCGATCGGTCCTGTACGTATGTTTATACTGTACATGCGGGTCTGCATTTTGTTATTCCCTTTTCTCTGGAACTGCTCGTCAGATTGACACAAAATTTTCACCACAGTTGTGACTACTCATGTAGAATGTTTCAATGATAATTATGATGTCATAGGTCATGTGATGTGGCAGTCATGTTGGAAAAAAGGAGAAATGTTGGACCTCTGTACATCTGAAACTGCACCATGGAAAAAATTAACTTGGCACATGGCAATGACTCTGCATGAGGAATAAGTGTAATTTTTTTTTTAATGATGTCATAGGTGCCTTCATTAAGATGTTATAATTGCATACATAGAATGCTACATCCGATCAGTATGAAAAAATTTGAGGGTCATCGAGGGATCAATTGCTCAAACAGAAAAAAATTATGACGTCATCATCTTTAAAAAAAAATAAAAAAACCTTCAAAAATCTCCGAAACAGCTAAACAGATCAAGGAGAAACTTTATGGGTATGACCGCCTATCCAGGAGCAAAAAGTTTGCCACCTATGATGTCATAGGTCACATGGTTTGGCAGCCATATTGGATTTAGCATAAAACCTTTAAAAATCCTCTTCTCCAGAACGGCTAGACAGATCGAGGGGAAACTTTGCACACATACTTCCCAAGGCTTGGAGATACCAGGATGTTCATGAATAATTGAAAGGTCACATGGTTTGGCAGCCATATTTGATTGAAGGAAAATATATATGTATTTTTAAAACTCTCTTGAATCGCAGCATCAAATGACGTGAAACTTCACAATTATGATCTAGTAGTGATGGGAAATACATGTTTTAAAAGTTAACCTGATCAGATGCATGGTCTGGCAGGCCAGAATTTTTAAATTTTTCGAATCTGTTCTTTTTTTTTTTTTTGAATTAGGCTCACTTGGCTGCACCTGGACGGTTTGAGAGTAGAGAAGCAGCATTTGAAACCGAATCCTATCCATGTTCCTCCTGATGACTTCATCTTTGCTTTTGCTTGTTCGGGTTCTTTCTGATGACTCCAATGCAGTAACTATTTTATTTGGTCTTCCATTTGATTTGAATTAAATTTTTTAATCACAAATTTGCTGCCAGAAGAGTTTGGCTCGCACCAAGTTGGCACCATGATGGAGTTGGTGGGGTTGGCATGCCTGGTGTTGGCTTAATGGTTGGGGTGGTGGGCTTTGGATCGAGGGTCCGAGTTCAATACCACTCGTGTTGAATTAATACCAGGTGGGGTTGACTGCTGTCATCCTTCTGAGGTCGCAAAATGAGTGCCAGCATGCTGGTATCCTGTGTCGGAGTGGCAACCTTCCAGGCTTGTGTCCAATAGCCAAGGAGACTGCTTAGGCAGCACAACACTCTGCACAGAGTATGGTCCAATGGATGGATGGATAGTGGGGTTGACAAACATCATAAGTGTTCTATGAATGCCATCTGTTAAAGTACATAATCAAAATATGATCTCTGTTTTGAGGAGTGGATCTTGTAGACTAAATGTTTTGAAACTGTAGTGAAATCTGAAAATGTTAAGAAATTAGTGATGTTTTTGATTTTGTGGGTGTGTCCCATTACTAATCAGCTTATCGCTTGCCAAGTCAGCTGTTCCTCATCGATCATTTTGTTGGAATGCTTGCTTGAGTGCTTCGGCCACTTGGTGAGTGCTCTACAAGCTGCTTGGTAATTGAATACACCCCAGTTTCACCATTCTCTTGCTTTATTTGGCTTTTTGCTTAAATATTTTTTATTTCTTTATTGCTCAACTGTGAGTGGTATTCTTTGATGTTTGTTCGTTTGCACCTTTTTGTGCGATCTGCTTTCATTTAGGATGTTATTTTATTTGGAGCCTGGAGCGCTGTTGTGGTTTGTTTGTTTGATATGTTAATTTAAACCTTTTAAACAGTCATTTTCTCACAAGGTGAGCCACCCGTCACTTTGCTGATGGAAGTGATCAAAAGACACGTACTTCACAGCGCGGATCACTGCGATATGAAATGAAGTAAATGCACGAAAATGGATATTTTATAACACATAGTAGTTGTTGTTTATGTGCTCTTTCCATGTACTTTTATTGCTTCGATAAATACTCGTATCTATGATTTTGAGTGCTGCTTCCATGTCCTAAATAATTTCTGCTTTGGTAGAATAATAAAAGTTTCCGTTTGAATCGCTGCATGAAGAAACCATTAGCGCTTCTTCTTTTTCAAAATCGGAAAGAAGTTTTTTAAAAATCAAATTGATTTTTATCTTTTGAATGGAACCATATTTATTATCCTACAATAGTATAATATTATCCTATTGTAGGATAATATTGTAGGATAGGATATCCTATTGTAGAATAGGATAACTACTATTATCCTACAAATATTATCCTACAATTTATTATCCGACAGTAGAAACTCTTTAGAATAAAGCGTGACAGAGAAACTCGGCTTCTATAAGAACTCAGAAAACTCAGCTACTGATGAGATTGGCAAGAAATGATTATTGGTGAAAGATTATTCCCTGCATTTTTTTGGTGAAATATACCACCGTAGGGACACTGCGAGGAAAAGGGGTGAAGACCCACCGCTTGGAATAGTCGAGGGGAAGAGCTTGGCATAAATATACAGTTTTAAGAGCATAGTATGGTATATTATTGATGTCTTCTTCTTCTCCTTCTTCTTATTTTTCTCTTCTTCTTAATTGCTTTCTTCGTTTTCTTTGGAAAGTGGCGAATGAAATATACATAATCGAAGGAATTTTTTTTTCCCAAGTAAATAGATTATTAGGTTTGCGAAGGTGGGGTAAATCAAAGTAAATTGATTTGCGAAGTGAATTAAAGGGTGGTGTGGGAGTCCAGAGGGAGGGGAGGGTGAAGTGGGAGTCCAGAGGGTGGGTGGAAGGAGGTGAGAAGGAGGGGGAATGTTTGGGTGGGAGTCTGGAGTGGGGGGGGGGGTGGAGTGGGAGGAGGGAGGGTGTTATGGTGGGAGGAGGCAGGAGGTGGGTGGGATGATGGAGGGGAAGGGAGGAGGAGGGACCCGCATTACATGGAAATGCTGGGTACTTTGCTAGTATTATAATATATGTCGATCGTAATCCCAAATTCCATTGATACTAATTGGACTGCTTGATCAGAAATTTTGCTTGGATGTTATAGAACTGAATACAAGAGGTTTTGGCATGGAAGTGCAGGTGCAATTTTTTTTGTTTAATCCAATGAAAATGCGATCGCATATTAAAATTTTTTATCGTGCCATTGAGTTGCACTTTATGCCATATGATAATTCCGATGAAGATGCGCTACTAATCGCGGACATAAGAATGATATACACTCAGTGTACAAAACATTAGGAGCACCTTCATATTATTGAGTTGCATCTCCTTTTGCCCTCAGAACAGCCTCACTTCATTGGGACATGGACTTTGTAAGGTGTCAAAGCGTTCCACAGGGATGTTGGCCTTTGTTGAGTCCAATGCTTACCACAGTTGTGTCAAGTAGGCTGGTAGTAGATATCTACTCAGAATAGCTCATTCCATATTATCCCACAGATGCTCAATTGGATTGAGATCTGGTGACTGGGCAGGCCACTGCAGTAATCTGAATTCACCGTCATGTTCATGGAACCATCCTGGACAATCCTCGCCTTGTGGCATGGAGCATTATCCAGCTGAAGAAATCCATTTGCAGATGGACACACTGCTGACATGAAGCGATGCACCTGATTGGCAATGATGGTCAGATATCCTGCGGCATTCAAACGTTGCTCCACTTTTATCAAGGGGCCCAATGTGTGTCATGAAAACACACCCCACACCATCACACCAGCACCACCACCACCAGCCTGAAATGTTGACACCAGCATGATGGATGCATGTACTCATTGTGGTTTTTGTCCATACCCAAGCCCTCCCATCAACATGAAACAGCAGGAACCAGGATTCATCAGACCATGCAATGTTTTTCCATTCCTCCAGTGTCCAGTGTTTTCGTTCCTTAGACCTCTGCAACCACAGGTTCTTGTTTTTTGCTGAAAGAAGTGGAACTCTGTATGGTCGTCGGCTGCCACACCCCATTTGTGTCAAGGTACAATGAGTTGTGCATTCTTTTAGGGGTCTTTCAGCATCAATGTTGTACTGGACTGTCAGTTGACTAACTGTAGCCCGTCTGTTGCTCTGCACAATTTGTGTCAGCCTTCTTTGGCCTCTTTCATCAATGAGACGTTTTCCACCACTGGTCTGACGTTGGCTGGATGTCTTTGGGTGGTGGACCATTCTTGATTCACAAAGGAAACAGCTGAGCGCGAAAACCCAGCAGCGTTGCAGTTCTTGACACAATCAAACTGGTGCGCCTGGCATCTACTACCATACCCCGTTCAAAGGTACTTAAATCTTTTGTCTTGCCCATTCACCCTCTGAATGGTGCACATTTACAACCCATGTCTCTATTGTGCCAAGGCTGAAAAATCCTTCTTTAAGCTGTCTCCTTCCCTTTCACTCCACTGACTGAAGTGGATTTAACAGGTGCAATCAATAAGGGATCATAGCTTTCACCTGGATTCACCAGATCAGTCTATTTCATGGAAAGAGCAGGTGTTCCTCATGTTTTGTACATTGAGTGTATATTAACTGTAATAATGACCTGAAAACATTAATATGCAGTCCACTATTACACAAATAAATATGAGTAATTAGGAATAAACATTATGAATTTTGTATATTTACTATGGTGTTCTGGTCTCAGGGAGATCATATGAAGGAATGAAGGATTGATGTGGGAAAGGAATGAAGGGGAGAAGGAATGAAGGGGAGAATGGAAGAAGGGAAACGGCAGTTGACATGCTGTGGCATTGTGGAGTTTGGTTGAAGCCTGTGTGAAGCCAACAATGGATTCCTTGTGTGAAATAACGTTTTCTTGTTGTGGAAGAACATTATCTTGGTGACGAGGAGAACAATGGCACACAAGTTGGACTTTCCAAAAATCATGACCATTTGACATTGGCGATGAATCCAATAATGCAAACCATAATAATGGAGAAAATGGTGGCAGAGCTGGGAGTACCACATTGGTACCGCACGAGTCGATCACTAATTACATTATCTGGCTTTGGCAGTGAGCGAGAAGGTGTGACTTTGAGAAATATGATGCAAATGAGGCAATACAAATCAAATAATAAATAAGTGTTCATTGCTATGCCAGTGCAGATGTCTCCTTCATGAACTGATTTCAACATCAACACCATGCTCGGAATAGCTCAGGCTATGGCCACACAAATTGAAGAAAACACCGTCAATCAGCTCAACACGGAGGCTGTTAACATGATTAAGAAAATTCAATCTCAGCAAGCTTCAAATGAGCCACCAGTGTGGAAACAACGTAATACAAAATCTGGCGACATCACAAAAGTTTCAAATGTTGCTACGGCTGTGGAACCACAGGTCACACATACGGTGGTGACTGTTGCCGGGCAAATGGGAAGTCGTGCAATTACTGAAACAAAAAAATCTGTTTAGATACCTCAAACTCCCAAGATCACTCTGTGGGATTTATGCATACAGCTTCTAAAGATGAACATGGGGATAGTTATGTCATTAATTGCATGGATCACCCACTGCGGATGGGCACCATTATGGTCAAAATTGATAATATTCCTGTGAAAACGATTATCAACTCAGAGGCTTCTGTCAATCTATTGCACAGAAACACTTACCACAGGCTATGTCAAAATGGCCACCAGCGGACTCCATCCACATCAGCCACTTCCATCTTCACATATGTTTCAAACACTCGTCTCTCTGTTCAGGGTACGTTTGACAGCTGTCTGGAGTAAAACAGTAAAACTGTGGCCAACATTGTGGTGACTGATACGGATAATACAGGATCTCTGCTTGGGCGCACCTCGGGCGCACATCGGACATCCAACTTGGGGTGCTAATTGTCAGCTCATCTGTTCAACCTGCACCATTTCAAATGACCAAGATGCCAATCAATCTGTGGGAGGTCATCCATGTTGATATGTGCAGTCCATTCTCCACTAGCAAATGCATCCTTAGCATTGTCAATTGATGTTCCCGATGGTCAAAAGGAATTATCCCGTCCTGTCATCCACCTCTAACCAGTCCGCCAGAGGCCTAAAAACTATATTTTCCACCCACAGCTTGCCACATGAAATTGTATCAGACAATGGACCCCAGTCTATAAGTTTCAAGTTCAAAATTTTTTGCAGCTTCATGGAATCAAACATCGC
The DNA here is from genome assembly GCA_035128595.1 of Eptatretus atami. Classification (NCBI taxonomy): domain Eukaryota; kingdom Metazoa; phylum Chordata; class Myxini; order Myxiniformes; family Myxinidae; genus Eptatretus; species Eptatretus atami. Next base: position 75,616,288 of record CM068952.1, read on the forward strand.
AAAATTACATCTTATTGGACTCAAGCCAACTCAGAGGAAGAACGTTTTTTTTTCCGCACTCAGAGTAAAGCTCTTCACACAGCATGCATCAATCACAGGAATTGGCACCAGGAACTCTTCACATATCTGCTAAATTATCGTACAACACTGCATTGTATCACAGGTGAATCTCTCGCAGCACTTCTTTTGGGAAGAGAAGTCTGCAACAAAATCCTTCCTCTTCCAACTGGGATCAACAATCCTGTACTTTGAAATGCCCTACAATCTGGTATTCCAAAAGAAAATCCAAAAATCAAACAAAATGTGGATGCCAAGCAGCATGGTTCAACCCAAAACATACATGTTGGTGATGCAGTTCTTCCACAACAACCAAAACAGAATAAGCTGAGAATACCTATGGTCCACACCCTTATGCAGTAAGAGCAGTAAAGGGGATGGGTCTTTTTCATCAACGAGGTGGATTGACAATCATGAGCAACACATCACATGTTTGATTATTTATCGGCAAAGTTCATTCATCGTTGTGGGGATAGGAGGAGACGGAAGATGTTGGTGATTCCCCTAGGCAAAGCCAGCAAGCGCCACCAAGGGCATGTCCAGACCATGACAGGACGGACATCCTCAACACCTTACTTGATACGTACAGGATTACATTACAGATTTTTCAGATTTAATTGTGAATTCTGGAGACAATCGCCATGCAGAACTGATGTGTTAATGCTTTTGAAAGATAGCTTGATTAAGTTTATCTGTTACAGTGCCGATAGAAAGTCTACACCCCCTTTCAAATTTTTCACATTTTGTTGCCTTATAGCCTGGAATTAAATTACATTAAATCAGACTTTTCCACCTTTATTTACACATCATAACCCACAACTTCCAAGTGAAAACCAAATTCTACAAATTTCAGAAAATAATAAAAAATACAAAACAAGAATATCTTGGTTGGAATAAGTGTCCACCCCCTTATAACAGCAATTGTAAATTAGCTCAGGTGTAACCAATCACCTTTCAAAACCACACACCAAGTTAAATGTCCTCCACCTGTGTTACATTGTAGTGATTCTGATTATTTCAGAATAAAATCAGTTGTTCCTGTAGGTTTCCTCTGCTGGGTAGTGCATTTCACCGAAAAGACTCAATCTTGAGCACCAAGTTGCTTTCAAAAGACCTCCAGGATAAAGTTGTGGAAAGGCACAGATCAGCGGATGGGTATGAAAATATTTCAAAGGCCTTCAATATCCCTTGGAGCACAGTCAAGACAATCATTAAAAGTAGAAGGCATATGGTACCACGAAGGCCCTGCCTAGATCAGGCCGTCCCTCCAAACTGGATGAGCAAGCAAGGAAGAGACTGATCAGGAGGCAACAAGAGGTCAATGGCACCTTGAAAGACCCACATGCATTTATGGCAAAGACTGGTCACTGTGTGCATGTGTCAACACTATCTGAAGCACTGCACAAGTCTGGCCTGTACAGTAGGGTGGCAAGAAGGAAGCCATTACTCCAAAAAGCTCACCTTGAGTCCCATTTGAGGATGCAAAAAACAACTCCAGAGAATCTGAAGTCATGAAGCAAAATTTAGTTGTCTGACGAAACCAAGATGGAACTTTTTGGCCTAAATACAAAATGTTACGTTTGGCGCAAACTCAACACATCACATCACCCAAAGAACACCATCCCTACTGTGAAGAATGCTGGTGGGAGCATCATGTTATGGGGATGTTTCTCATCAGCAGGGACTGGGGCACATGTCAGGATAGAAGGGAAAATGGATGGAGCAAAATACAAGAAACATCCTGGAGGAAAACCTGTTTCCCTCTGCAAGAAAGCTGAAATTGGATGGAAGTTCACCTTTCGCCATGACAATGACCCGAAGCACACTGCCGAAGCTACACTGGAGTGGCTAAGGAACAAAAAGATAAATGTCCTTGAGTGGCCTAGTCAGAGCCCCGAACTAAATCCAAACGAAAATCTGTGGCATGATTTGAAGATTGCTGTCCATCAACACTTCCCACACAACTTGATTGAGCTTGAACAGTTTTGAGCAGAAGAATGGGCAAAAATTTCCCAGTGAAGGTGTGCAAATAAATTTGTAGAATTGGATTTTCACTTGGAAGTTATGGGTTACAATGTGTATATAAAGGTGGAAGAAGTCTAATTTAATGCAATTTAATTCCAGGCTATAGGGCAACAACAAATGAAAATGCTGAAAGGGGGTGTAGACTTTCTATCGACACTGTATGTGGTTGTTCGAGTCTTAATGCATATATAAATAAGAAAAAAAATGTATGAGAGGGATATGGTGTTCTGGTGCAAGGGAGATGATTGTGTGAAGGAATGAAGGCAGTGAAGGAATGAATGGAAGAAAGCAAATGGCGACTTGACATGCTATGGTGGTGTGGAGTTGGATTAAAGCCTGTGTCAAACAACCAACGGTTTCCTGGTGTGAAAAAAACGATATACTTACCAACGATGAAATCCGCACTCGCAACTTCAGTTATGTGAATGTTATGCAAATTACTGCAGTGCTACCACATTACTTTTATCATACCATTGACAAGGACTTTACGCCGTGCTGGTGTGATTTATAGCATTGTTTGCCACGTCGTTGGCAACTGCGACGTCCGATCTCAATTTTATATACATGGCATCATTGATTCATTTTCCAAAATTATATTTTTAAAAAGTATTTTCACATAAATATCGATATTTTCTTTCGCTAGACCATGTATCCACGGAAAACACAAAATGAATTGGAGGCTTCATTTTGAATGCGAAAAGGACGACTTCTTGAGACGGATGAGAAAAAAGAAGCACAAGAAAGAAGAAATCGAGAGAATAAGACAAGAAGTTTGTCTGTGACTGATTTAAATGCATTTAGTGCACAAAACAGAGAAGCACAGCAGAGATTTGTAGTCAACAAACGGATGATGAAAGGACATCAAGGCAGACAAAAAATCGTCTCCAGCATTACAGAAGGTGACATTCAGCTCTGTATAGGCAGTTTGCTGTCTGACATGCCCCTAATACTGTATATAGAAGAAAAACAAAAATTTAACAAAATGTAAAAACATAGAGGGATGAAATCTCCCAAAAAAAAAACAACCAAACAAGGTCGGAATGACACCACATTATGATTCTACAATACGACACCACAATCTTTCTGGTTTAGCTTCATATATTTTGACATTTCACTTTTGTTGTGGGATTTGTGATGGAACAATGTCAAAATATATCGTGATACTAAACCAGAAGACGATTGTGGTGTCGTTTCGTGGAATTGTAATGTGGTGTCATTCTTCATTGCTCTTCTTTTTTATCCATCACATTCTCACAACAAAAGTAATATGTCAAAAGATGTCATGATGGTAATTCAAAAGAGGATTGCAGTGTTGTAATGTGGCGTCATTCCTACCTTGTTTGGTTGGTGTTTTGAGATTTCATCCCTCTATGTTTCTACATTTTTTTCTTAAATGTTTTATTTTCTTGTTTCTGCAGTTTTTTAAAAAAGGAATAAAATGCTTAATGTTTTATATATTTTGTTATTTTGGTATGGATAAAATCAATCTATGCTATTAAATTCAGCTTATGGTAGATTCCACACCTTCCCCACCCCATCAGTCCTGGCTTTAGGTTCAGTCCACCATGTGGATTACCACATCTGTGAAACGATGTGATCATTGTTAAAAAAAAAATTAATAAATGCTTAATGATTTCCATATTTTGTTTTTTTGGTATGGATTAAATCCAGCTATGTTATTAAATTGTTTTAATACTTGTTTCAGTTGATTTGGGGGATGGGCTGGACATGTATCACTTTTGGAATGGCACTGTCCATCTTCCCCCCTCCCATGATCCTGGCCTGGTTTGGTTGAGTCCACCTTTACATTTGATTTATTTTCATAATAAAATGATGAATGTTATATATGTTTTAAAATTTTTGGTTGCATGCACGAGCCCAGGTACAAAGTAACTTCCTCGCATTGGAATCACCATCCTGGCTTCAGCAGTTGTTGAGGTAGGTTGGGCTACAGTTTTACATTGTTTTGAGAGGCGACCAAGAAGAAGTACAAATTGGCATTTTAGCGATCTCCCGATGTGGTACTTTAGCAATGTATTTTGGCTTCTTTTTAAGTCTTGGTGGTTCAGAAAATGCTCAAGAATAAAAGGTATGGCTATTAAATACTTATGACTTCACTCAATAGTAATTTATAAGCATATGATTGTGTACACATTTGAATGAGCAGCCATTTTCCCCATATCATCCCTCTATCTGGAGTACTACCACACTTCATTATATGTATATATATATATATATACATACATATATATACATACACATACATATATATATATATACATATATATATATATATATATATATATATATATATATATATATATATAGTATATACTGTATATATGCAAAAGTACGAGTCCACTTCAGTCAATAACAAGCTTTCTCATATCACGATTTCAAACACTAATTTGTTGTAATATTGAAGATATGTATGTATCCATCTTCTTTAATTTATTAAGGTTATTATTGACTGACCCTTTGTCTTCACAGAATAAATGAAGGGTGAATACATTTGAGAGAAAGATAAAATTTATGTGAGTAAGGTAGTGTGACTTTGCTCTGGAGTACATTACAACACTGTTTGGAAAAGATTGACTGAAACATAATCCATAAACTTATCAAATCAATCCCAAATGAAGCTGAGGCAGTTCTCAAGGCAAAATATTACACTGATTATTGGTTTTACAAAGACAGATTTCATTTTTCCAATCATAATAAGTGTTGTTATATCTTTAAGAGTTCATGGAAATCTTTTGCTTTCATATTACAATGATTTATTTTTGTTATCACATCTCAATTAATAAATTTCGTCCTGGACTCATACTTTTGCACCCCCATTGTATATGAACATATGAATTTATTGAGTAGCTTTTTAGTTGGGCACTTTCCCGAAGGAACACAAAAAGATCTTGTAATGGTGCTGTGTGTAAACGAGTGAGTCCATACTGGCCTCTCACTCTCAGATCTACTGTAATATAGATAGACCCTGGAGAGGCTCTACATTGTTAAATGCTCTGTCTTGTTTGACTTACAATTGTGAATGAATTTCAGGATACTATTTGAAATTTTGGCATTTTAAAAGTGTTTTTCTAATGGGAGAGAATACCAGTAATACAGAATTGTAGATGCTTTCCAGCAAGCATTATTTATTTGGATAATTCATTCTCATTCTCCCTCCTCTCTCCCATCTACACTACCAACACACAAATTTAAATTATTCTTTATTTTATAGACTTTATCATCTCCACTACCTCCATCGTTATTTAAATAATTAATAAATTGACATTATAATTTGAACATAAAATCTACACATGCCATTGTAAAGGTGTGGTTGGGGTCTGTATCCTCGATGATGACTTTTATTCTTGTTGTTTGTTCCTTGTTCCACCATCACTACCCATCAGTTTTATGTGTTCCTTAACCTCATTATTCCCCAAACCTCTCACACACTAATCCATCTACACGAGTCTTTTTTTCTTGTAAAACTGAAAACACAAAACTTTGTCTTTTAGAGTTGTTCTCCAGCCATTGTGTTTAGTCAGTTGCACTTTTTTCATATTACATGTGTGCTGGATTATCATATGGGTTGGGGATGTGGTACAAGCCTCATGTGCAGAATTGCCATTTAATGTATTCAAAAATCCTTGCATTTCCTTGTATTATTTAGAGCTCAACACAACATTAAATTATACATTCAGAAAACTGATATTTGACCACAAACCAGTGAATCACCAAATCGATATTGTATAAAAATGGAAAATTACATACATGTGAGGCATTCAGAAAGTCCCACTGATGAGATGCCCACGATCGTGCAAGACTTGCCAATAAAACATTACAAGATGTATATATAAATAAACAATACATTTCCTGACGGATTATATATACACTTATTTTCTGACAGGATGGTGCAAAGGTAATTTGTACTTAACTCTGAGCAGTCTTGTCTGGGTTTGATTCCAAATCCAACGTTAAAACTGTTGGATTAGTGCCTCACAGATGGGGGATTGCATCAAAAAGTGAGGCATTTCTCAGATGTATGTTAAGCTGGGTATCCCGTCTCCTTTCTTTAGTTTGTGGATGTTAAAATCCCACAGTGTCGTTTGATGAAGACTAGGCGAGTGATTGCCGCTACCATGGACAAATTCCAAAATCCTGCTGTGGTTATCATTGGGAAGGCAATAGTAGACTATCTGTGTAATCATGGTCATGAGACTGCTGTGGCATCTGAACTGAAGAGACAGACAGAGAGAGACAGACAGAGAGACAGAGAGAGAGAGAGAGAGAGAGAGAGAGAGAGAGAGAGAGAGAGAGAGAGAGAGAGAGAGAGAGAAGCCCCTCCTTTATTCTTAACACCCCTCATAATGTTAAAGCCTGTCATCCATGAACATGATGCATCACTAAACATCCTTTTCAATAGCCTATAACCAGGGATCCTCATAATTTTTCTGTTCTTTTAGACAACTCGCCAACACAATGTACTTTCTTCTTTGACTTCTGCATGCAAAATTTTCTGCTTTCTTAAAATTTTGAATCCTCGTCATTATCCTTGCCGTGAGCCATGACCAATGGTAAAAAGTCTTCACTTAATGACGCTTCACCAGTTGGGCTGCAAAGAGATGCAATTGCCTCTTAAGGTCCTTCCATCTATTACCATTGACACTGGTAGAAAGAGGTAGCTATTGTAACTGATTAGTATGCTGCTTAGTATGTATACTGCAAAGTAAGGAGAAAAAAGAAATACCAATGCATATTAGCATATCATAATTAAAATCTGTCAAGGAGAAAAATGCAAAATGTTCCATGGTTTGCTGTGACGGAATCAAATAAATGGCTACAGGAGTGTGGTCATTATAATATACCTGAATTAGCATATTTACAAGGCTTATGGTTGTGGATAATGCTTTGGCTGTGAGCATAGTTAAACTGAGACAGGTATTGATATGACGTGGTTTGTGGTAAGAGGGCAAGCCAGTATGTCCATGGCCTAACATTGAATTCATCATAAAAGATGATAAGTCAGTTTATTGTTGAGATAAATATGAGATACAGAACAAAGTGGAATTTTGACCTCCCTATCCCCTCAAAATTCCCTTAGTTCCTTTTCCATTCTCTTATTCTCCTCGTTTTCCTCCTCACAGCATTATATCTCCCACATTTTTTTACAATTCCTATCAAAAATATTAATGAATAGGTTTTTTAATGTCCATCATTTGTTGTATTACATTAGACTACCGACTTTCTGATCAGCATGGTAGCTACAGTGTTCGCATTATAGTCCACTCTATATTCTGCAACTGATTTCCTCACCATAATAAAACCCTAACCCTAAGCGCTTGGTAGCAGTAACAGAACCAGACTATCTTTAATAATAAATGTCAGTGTGTGTCAGTCAGTCAGACAAACATTCAGTGTGTCTACTCCATAACTCCAAAACTATGAAACCTAGCAGCCTGAAACTTTGCATGTATATGAAGGTAACTCCAAGGGAATGCAAGAATGAAAACTGTTTTTTTTGAGGGGGTAAATTTAAACACTGATTTTGAAGATAATTAATGGCTTACCTTCATGAAAGGCTTATCCTTGATCAGCCTAACTTCACCTCTCAGGATCTTAACTGCAATTTTGATTTGGCCTACTAAGAATGCCTTGTTTTGAAAACACCTACTCTCACCGACTAATTAAAGTATACAATCAAAATATGATTTTGGATTTGAGGATCAGATCTCATGGACTTAATAAGTGTCAAAATCTGAAAATTTAAAGAAATTACTGGTTCTTATAACTAAGCGTATTTATGTAAGCAAGGCTATGCTCCCCCTTCTCCATATTTACACAAGAACATGTGAAATTGCCAAAGTGTTAAACTTTTCTTATGATCTGGCAATTATATTGAATGAATAAAAGATTAAGGATTGTGCTGAAAGTGTAACTTCATTGACTGCAACAAAAATAATTTTAAAGCAGGCAAAAACTCCCAGGACGCAAGCAGTGGGTATGGCGACTGTGGATCGGTTCTCCATGGGGAAATTCCTGGAGTTTGGAAGGCAAAATAAATTAGAGGATTAGAATGAGTAAAGCGAATGATGAGTTCAAGAGAGATTTGAAAAATGTTTTCAGTGGCTGCAAAGCAATGCATCCCCACTCCACGGCAGGATGGCCAAGAGGTACATACACTCGCTCTGAGCTCTCGAGCCTGAATTTGAATTGTGATCCAGCTATAAAGTGTCAGCCTGGTATTTCACAGGCAGGGTGAAAATCATTGTGTGTGCTGTTGCTCAAATGGACATGAAACCGGGTGTTGCCTCTGCCTTAATTAGTTGGTAGGCATCCCTTAATGGTGTCATTCGCAGAGAGTATGGAAGCTATCCCTGGCAACCTGGCCAAATTCAAATTTCTGTTCCAACATACAGGTGCACTGCATCAGCAGCATTGCCACACCCTCAGTCAATGATGCTACTTGCAGCCTTGTGCTGCGCAGGAAAAAGCGAAGATGACCAGACCTCAATGTGTAGTATTTTATTGTAATAATATTTTAATTCATTTACTCTTTTGAAAAATTTCCACTCAATTGTTTTTTTTCTGTCAGCAACGCATTCCCCATTTAATATATGCTAGACGACCCGTGAACCCATTGGGTTCCCGTTGTGACAGCGGTTGATAAAAAAAATCATTTCAAAAAGAAAAAAGAAAAAAGATAGCTCCAGCGAACTATACCACTGAGGTTGTTTGCATTGATCAAATACTCCCAAAGAGTACTTGACTGAATCGTGAATTGATTATTTAATAATATTTTCGTTGCACGATTTGAACGAAACTTGATACTGCACACAGCAGGAGAATGGTGAGTAAGGTGGCCATAAAATTTTTGCGCTATCGTGTACCGTTTTGGCTGTATTTCGGGAACATACATACATATGTACATACATACAAGATCAGAGTTTTAGTAATATATAGATATTACTAAAACTCTCATCATGTATGTATGTATGTATGTACGTTATGTAGTTCCCGAAATACAGCCATAACGGTACAGGATAGCGCAAAAATTTCGGGCCATCGTACTCAGCATTCTCCTGTGATGTGCAGTATCAAGTTTCGTTAAAATCGGGCAACAAAAAAAATTATTAAAAAATCAATTCCCGATTCAATCAAGTACTCTTTGGGAGTATTTGATCAATGCAAACAACCTCAGCGGTATAGTTCGCTGGAGCTATCCTTTTTTTTTCTTGAAATGATTTTTTTCATCAACCTCTGTCTCACGGGTCATCTAGTATATGATAAAATCAATGGGATTTTGAAGTTCGATTTACTTATTTCATTTAAAACGTTTTCTGGAATGTATCTATAACCTAAATAGGGAAGTGCCTGTATATGTGTGTGTGTGTGTGTGTGTGTGTGTGTGTGTGTGTGTGTGTGTGTGTGTGTGTGTGTGTGTGTGTGTGTGTGTGTGCGTGCGTGTGTGTGTGTGGTCATAAAGCATAACATTACATTCTCTTTGCTAACTCGCCCTACCTTCCTCTCTCTTTTCTTCCCTCTTCCCTCTCCCTCTAACTCACTCTCTCCCTCCCTCTCTCTCTCTCCTCCCTCCCTCTCTCCCTCCCTCTCCCTCTCCCCTCCTCTCTCTCCTCCCTGTCCCCTCCTTGCTCTCCTCTCCTATAAAAGTGCAGCACTCTCCTCCCACACCTCTTTTTCTCTCTCTTTCCCTACTCTCTCTCCCCTTCACCCTCTCTATCTCTCTCTGGCACTGTCTTCCCTCTCCCCATCCTCTCTTGGTATTCCGTCAGCGAAGTGACAGGCATGGCATTTGCTCGTACACAATAAAAATCAGAATAAAGAACAAGTAAAATTGGAAATTAATAGCCTACTATCCAGTTGACTCAAATATCTTGATGAACACACATTCTCAAAGTAACCAGAAATCCAGCAGCAATAACAAAGCACCTTACAAACCATTAACATCGGCAGGATCTTGTTAGGCATAGCTCATAACTTAGTTGGGAGTCCATTAAAAAACGTTGGCTGGACTCTGAAAACAGTCAATATGGCACTGCTCATTTGCTTTATGGGTCAAAGAATGCTAGTCCCAGTTTGCTTGTTTAATGGACACATTAGAACTTTCCTTGTTCAGCTTGTTGAGCTGTTCCGGATAACCCAGAGCAGTACATCTCCAGACTCGGCAGAGTAAGTCTGCTGAACTATGGGAAATGATCCTGAATTATGCTTTCACCAAGGAAAAGGTGAAGCTTCCAAGCAAACAAAATGTCATGGTAATTTAGTAGGATATTCTTCATTGAAAGGGTTTGCATGTAATCTGGGCAACATTTGCTTGAAAATACTATAGGGTTTAAGCCCACCAGTATTTGCCTATTGTCTAAGTACATGTTTATTACATGCCTGCTGCATGATTATGCATTTAATCTGTCTTGGGTGAAATGAAGGGTGTTATTGTTCAATGTTCTGGTGCTTTTGGTATATTTGTGAAATAAGCAGCAGTTTTTGCCAAATGTTGATGATAATAAGAGCTTAAAGAATCTGCAACTCCAAGCTGCTCACTGTAACTTATACACACGAACCAACACATTCATATATGGCACACAACAAAATACAAGCAAGGTAAGATGCAATAAAAAGACAGTTTTGCCCACTGACCCTAAGAGGCATTTCGAAAGGAAGTCACATGTTACACCCCATTTTATTGGTTCACGA
>CM068952.1:75627623-75642466 GCA_035128595.1 Eptatretus atami
CAAGGGAGGAGTGTGAGGGGGTCTGTTAGATATAAAGTAAGACCGACAGGTATACCGAAGGTTGGGGTGGGGGGTGGGGGTGAGAGAAAAAGACGGACGAGAAAGAAGTGTGGAGGAGCGAGGAAGAAGGGAGAGTTGAGAAGTGGTTAGGGGAGAGGAGGAGGATGGGGAGTGAAGGGGGGCAGCGATGAGGTGGGGCAAAGGGAAGCAGCGTTTGAGGGGAGGGGAAAGGGATGGCCAAGGGAAAAGGGTGTAGGGGAGGGTTCCATCTGGATATAACACATCGGATACGTGTGGAGATACACGTTGGAGATGTGCAAGCGATAACTACGTTTTGGATATGTGCCAGATATAACATGGAAGATGGGATAACAATCGGAGATGAAGTTTGGATACCGTGAGAGATATGACGTCGAGACATGTCGAGATAGCACTGTCAGAGATAAACAGTAGGGAAATAATGTAAGAATAACCGTCAGATGCGTTTAATGGAGATAAAATCAGGCATAAATAGATAGTGTGAGATAACCACCATCCGTATACATGGCGGAAATAAGCAGCCATCAGATACGTGTGGAGATGAACTGGTGGTACATGCAGAGATAATCACTGTCCGGATACTTGCATGAGATAAACTGTTCCCGGATATGGTGCAGAGATAGCATTGTATCATGCCGGAGATAAACATGGATACGTGCCAAGACCATAACAATCCAGATACCGTGTGGCAGATGACATTTCGGATAAGCGTGGAGATAAGCACTGTTTGAATATGTTGCAGAGATAACCCCATCCCTATACCCATGCCGGAAATACACTTCCGCATACCCGGTGTTGGTGATAACCACATTCAGATACATGCAGAGATTACTACCATCTGGGCATAACACTGTCCAGATACATTTGGAGAGAGAGAGAGAGAGAGAGAGAGAGAGAGAGAGAGAGAGAGAGAGAGGAGAGAGAGAGGAGAGAGAGAGAGACACATGTGAGAACACAGATGAGACACAGACAGAGACAGAGTTGAAACACAGACAGAGACAGAGTGAGACACAGACAGAGACAGAGTCGAGACACAGACAGAACAGAGTGAAGACAGAGACAGAGAAAAAAAGAAAAGAGGTGTGAGAGAGCTACACTGTATTGGAGAGGGTGAGCGAAGATGGAACAAAGAGAGAGAGGTTGGGGGTGCTGGGGGTAGGGGAGTTCACAGAGAAATGTTGTACTTTAATAAAGGAACAACACACACACAATCGTCGTGGTGACGGGTGAAAAAAGTCTGGCTCTGTAATGGAGAACAAATGTTAATATGTTCGAACGGGCTCGAAATCGGGTGTTTATTAAATGTATTTTTTGCCTTTAAGCTAACAAGAAAAAGCACAAACGCGAGTCATATACAATAACCAATTGTTTTAAGAACAGTCACAAGGACAAAGGAAAACGTGATCGCTCCTACAACTGCTGAGGTTAAAATTAACAGGTCCGAAGATAAGGGATGAAAACTTTTGCGCACCACGGCGGTGCGTAACCAGCATGCCGTCCATCACACTCTCCGGAGGTCCTAAATAGCAGATACCAAATTACCCAATATGGTACCATCTAGTTGTAGCAACTGTTGACTGCTACATCCGCAATGGAACACGAACTAAACCGCATCCACTGTAGGGCGCTCGGCAAGCGGCTTAAGTCACTCAGATCAGCACCCCGTTAAATGCTTGGCGCGGATAGCGATGTCCGAATGTCCAAACAATGTCTAATTTAGACAGATAACACTTTTTTAATCATCTCGGAACTGCTACTAGTTCAAATCGTGGAACTTAAAATTTTGTACTTACGTTAAATTTAAGAGATTCTCGAGGTTATGCAACGTTGTGGAATGAAATAATGCCACGAACGGCTGGCGTCTCACGGTCGTTATTAGGCATTGCAATGTGGCGAGATTTCATAGGTACTGATGACAGCATTCAATAATATGAGTGAAGAAATGAAAAAAAAATATCATGAGAATCGTTGCGGCCTGTCCCTATATTTTCCATACGCATGGTTTAGCAGGTCTTCATCAGTCGATGGTAATCAGGAAACGCCTTCGACCATAAGAGAGCATGATGGGCCAGAGATCGCTGATGAAGGATATATCTATGAGTTAAAATGCTGTTAATTATCTTAAAAGGTGTTTTATTACACCCAAAACCAGTTTCATCTTGCACTCTTTGGAGTTCATATATACATGCAAAGTTTCAGGCTGCTAGGTTTCATAGTTTTGGAGTTATGGAGTAGACACCTGACATTTATTCGTATCGCTTAATCATGCATTTAATTATGAAGTAATTGCCGCTAAATTGTATGTGGATTATGAATGTTGCTAATTATACCTAGTACCTTGCTCTGTTTTTCTAAAGTCTAATTCCTTCCATTTACAAGGTGCGGTACTCTGCTTTGTACAGTGATTTAATGATAGGATGACAGATCTTGGCAGTTACATTCACCATCCAGATGCTGGTATTTGCTATAACCACAAATGAGTAGGGAATTATTACAGATCAATTTTTAATTAATGCTTTTTTGAAATAATTAATTCTGCAACAGTCGGGTAACCTATGATGACCATTTAACATCCGCATTTACCTAACCGTTCTGACTGCACCTGTCTGGGAGGAACTCATAACGAGCACCACTGAAAATGTCATAATAAATGAAAGGCTCAAAGCTTGAGATTGTCTTCTAGCATTCATGTTGTTGTGGGGCCGGTCTCAAGTGGCCGAGCACGAAACGCTTAGATGGAGCAGTAGAGGTCGGCTCCACCGAACGCCGGAATTCTAGGAGTCGTACTCTCGGACAACTCCGAAAGGTCACGGGTCATGAGAAGACCGTGGTCGCCAATATTTTGGACGGTGTGAGTAGGGTCCACTTTGTCTAACTCCAATTTTACTAAGTACTCACGCCGTCTAATTACGGCGGGAAACCACACCTCAGCAGACTCTAGTCGATCCGAGTCCGGCAGGTAACGGCTCGGATCCGGCGTAACTGAGGTCGAGTTACCCAGAGCGCGCCAGGACAAATGAACAATTTGCCGCTTCGCTATTTTCCATCAGCCACCATGCTAAGCCAATGAAAGAAATTACAAAACGAAGCTGGTAACAGTTCACAAAAAGGGGTATTTAATTTATAATTCGGGGAGTGGGCACACAGAGCAAGAGTTATAACGAATTAAAGCAATGCATACCAATGTACAGCAAGCACTTAATGCTACTTAGAGAACGGGCGCCCACACTCAGACACACCACACCCAACAGAAATGGACCCGTCGGGTTTTTATTTGGCTCTCCAGCCGAGGGAGGATAGTTCCGGTTGGGAGTCAGAACGCGCTGGCTACTGGCCGCGTTTCGCGTGGCTCGATTGTCCGCACCTTCCCGGGCAGCCAGTCAACCAAAGTCACGACGGCAGGGAGCCGAACCCAAGAGGAGGGCGAGATGAGGTGATCTCCTGTGATGAGATGGGCGACCCTCTTGTAGTTATCGCCCAGAACGAGACGCCTCGATGCCGCTGCGATTGCAGTCAGAACGTAGACCAGACCGAGCCGCGCTCGAGCAGACGGGACGCAAAATTATAAATCCTTCTTCGTCCTTCGGGGTGTGGTCGCGCTCATTCGTGCCTGATCTCGATTGGGCCGGCACCGGGTGTCCGCGGTCCGCCTTCTTGCAAGACCGCCGCCGGCTCTGGTCTGCTCGTCGACCATTTGGCAGAAAATGAAAACGCTACCCTTATTGGGGCAACAGCCAAATCGAAACGCTTCGTGACGCATATTGGAATGGAATTCCATTCCAAAGGAATTCACACACGGCCGCATACCAGCGAGCGCAACGAGAATGCCGAGAGCAGAGTGGTTGTTGTTGTTGTTGTTGTAGTGATGTGAAAACCTATCTATAAAATAATCCCAGCCCGTACAATTTATATTCCATTCGACCGGGGAATGGCTTCTAACTAGAAACACACACTTACCCGATAAACTGTTTCTTTTAGGACCTGCTGTTGGTGTGCTCATGGTTTCCAGATTCGCAACGACTAACCCCTCCTCTTTCACAGACTAGTCCCGAGTCATCAATTTGCATGTGACCAGCATTGTAAGTTTTCCTAGTACGATTTTACCTGAGGATCTCCTGAGTGCGACATTTCTTTTATACGTGTCCCAAAAATAAATAACCTAGTTGCTTGCGTAAACTAAAACCTAACAGACTCAACGGAGCAACTTAACTAAATGCCGCGCTCAAGACAGACAACGTGGGTTAAACTTATTTACAATTTTACCTTATCTAATATTTAACTAACCATGGCCCAGGACTGTGATCTGTGGGAAAAAGGACAGAAAGTCAAAACAGTTTTGTGTGGGTGAGTGCACAAGCTCGAAGGTGACGTCCTTCGGGCTGCTCAACTGTTCTTAAAGACCTGGCTGTTGTGTGCTCATGGTTTCCAGATTCGCAACAATATGATTAAGTTTGTGAAGAAGTTAATTTTCACAAACTGTCATTCTTCATCTTCTTTCAATGTCGTTGGACAAGGCTGCGGGGTAGTATATTGGCTGTGTGCACTGGCTGTACCGCTTCTGCAAATGTCCTCTGGAGGACCGAGCAGAATTTGCAATTTGTTCAGGGGTGCCGCCGAATAGCTTGCTAAACCTTTGCGAAGGACACCGGGGAGTCTTCAACGTCAACCAACACATTCCGGCAGTTTTGTGACGTCGATTAAACGTTCATCCAAGGAACGGCACACACATTGATGAATCACCCTGCCTGTGAGAAACACCAGGATGACAGTTTATAGCTTGCGTCTGATTGAAACCTAGCTAGACAGGTAGAGGTAAGTGTGGCTACCTCGAGGCCATCCTGTCAGCACTTGTACAATAAGTACTGATGTTTTTTTGTATTGTCATAATGTGTACATTTCTAGTTTTTTGTCAAGATTAGTGACGTCAAAAGAATGACTCAATGAAGTCTTTTTAATGCCATGGCATCGTCTTGCTCCGTTTCGTTGACAGGCAACAGTTTGTAAAGTGTGTTACCCAGCATGCTGTGGATATTCTGCAAACTAGGTGATGGTGAAAGCGATCAACTTTCGGAGCGAAGCACAGACCGGGCCTTAGGTCCGGTTACTGCAGGATCGTCAGCTCGGCCTGAGCTCATCGCCACTTCACGTGGATACACTGTGCAACTTCTCCGCGCATCCCCTGTAATAGAGGTGAGAGTCGTGACGGTCTGTGCGGCTTTGTTGGTTCAGCAATCATTCTCAAGGATTACCCTGAAAACAAGAGGTCACATGTATGTTTTTCATTAACTCTTTGTTCACCGAATCATAACAAATGTCCTTGTACAAGCTATTCAATGAACCGCCACTTGTAAAAGTGCTTCCTGGACTTCGCACGAACTACAGGCAAGAGGCTTCAAATGAGTGATTGTTGTTGGACCATCAATCAGGCTTGGAGACAGCATTGGTGCAGAAGGCCCGTGAGACGCTGGTAACGAGCGTTAAGCTTGTTAATGACACGTCCAGGTGGGGATCGAGTTGTCTATGGACACAGATAGGGTAGAAGCTTGAATCGAACATTATTTGTATATATTTTTATTTGTAGGACGTATGTATTGATTGTCTGCTTTGTGGTTCTCATAATTGAGGAGGCATTATGCTACCTTCAGAAATATCACATTATGGTAAGATGATTGATTAAGACAGTATCTGAGGGCGGGGTGGGTGCTTGGTGAGGCAGTCGGGGAAAAGAGCGTCGCGCGCAAGGACGTTGACATGCTGTGGCGTGGGGTGCCACTGACGGGTAAACAGACACAAGGGTTCTAGAGTATCGTGGAAGCGCGGAATGGCTAGATCTGGAGTCAGAGTAGATGGAATATTCAGCAGGGCAAGTAGCGTCGATGCTTGATGTGGGTGAATAACGGTGCGTATGCGAGGCGGTATGCTGGTGTGGCAGGTAAGCCGCACGTCCGGGGTCACGCCCGTTGAGTTACAGTGAGCTATGACTAGCACATGGCGAAATAGCGGTGGGCGGTATGCTGACGGGTGCAAGGTTTAGTTTACTCGACGCAGCCATCGACCCGACTGCGGGCCACGTGTACCAGGGCGCGGATTGAAGGGCTGGGTGGCAGAGCGCGTCGTTGGTCCGGCGATGGCGCTGAGCGGAGGTCGCGTATGTTCCGGCCCTATTGCCGTTGCGGAACGTGAGCGGTGAGGTGGCTGGGCCGACAGAAGTGCGAAGCAGTTCGAAGATATGTCTGTTGTGGGGCGTCGAGCACCGTCGACTCATAATATTATAATGATTGTACAAACAATGGATAATTTAATTCATCCTATATTTATATTAATTGTAGACAATGGATAATTTACAAATCATATATTATAATTAATTGAGTAAACAACATGGATTAATTGTGTAATACACCATAGTTATATTATTGTACAAAAATGGATTTTTTTAAAGTGCTAGAGTCAAATGCTCACAGAAGAGTCATGAAGGCTTTTTGAAAAAAAATTTTCCCCTCATCACAAATCGTGTAATAAAAGGTCAAAGCAACTGAGTCTTGAGTCCATTTGGACAATAATTCTTTGGTAAGGGTCCTCAGGAACCGTCCGTTCATTGTAACAGACATTCACCGTGCTCTGAATACAACCAACCCCTTCCTGTACCCATCCATGCCAGCAATGGATGACCGAGGGAAACAGAAGAAAATCTGAAATAAGCACCAAGACAAGTCCTTCTGTTGCTGAAGTGGCCAAAGGTTAGAGATTCATAATCAGTTCAGTTAAGGGATGCAAAACTGTTGATAATTCCTGAGAAGTTTCCCTCCTAAACCTGCCAGGCGCAAAACGGTCCACCTACTGGGCAATCGAGCGAATCACGCAAGGGTGGTTTTGCCATTCCGCAACCCCGAACAACTCCGACACAACTGCACACGGACACATTTAGGCAAGGGGTAAAGACAGACTCAGGAAGGAGAAGCGTTTTGGTTTGGGAAGTTTGGAGGGATGATCAGTTGATGATAATAATTCGGAAAAATGAGATGCTGTTCGGTGCAGGGTGGTTGTGGTTGCCAGATATGAATGTGGCCTTATCAAAAACAAAATTACCTGCAAAATAGATGACATGTACTTCTTTATCGTTCCGTGCACTTGTCCATAAGTATGGCGGCACGCGTTGAAGGCCGTCGTGTAAACAATGAAGGAGCACAGGCCCAGTCAGTAAGAAGTTTCACCACACACGCACATCGTGTTAGTAGGCCGGAAGTAATGCCACGATGGTGGGGAAAGCTTGCTTCCTTCATGGCCATAACTCATCCGGACTGGCGGCAAAAACATGGGCACTCGCATTCAACCTGCCAAACCATTGCATCACAGGAGGTGAGTTGCAAGCATCGTGAGGAGAGGATGGATGGTGCTGTCCCCGTAAGTGACTATAGAAATGAAGGAAAAGAAAAGAAGAAAAGTGGACAATAGAGGAAACATAGAGACAAGAGAGGTAAAAGTGTGCATGCCCGGCCCAGCACGGTCCGTGGGGTAAGACTTGTTAACCCCTAGCTGAAACACATCCGACATCCGGGATTGAGAGAGAGGACTCGCTGAGCAAGGCAGGAGCAAGCTGCTCTGCGGACGGTAAGTTTACTGCAAAACGTTCGGTCTGCGGCTCGACCCGCAACCAATTCGAACTTGTTTGCGAAGCACACTTTGCCATGAGGAACGCTCTTAATGCCCCCAGGGCTTTGCTGATTGACGCGGTAGGAGACTCTGCCGGGCGTGTGGTCTGCAGGCCCAGGGAGGTACGCGTACTATCACCTGGGCATCAACGTACGCGGCAGCCTGCTATTTCGCTCGCAACCGAGACGGGGCTTGTCGGCCCCGATGGTCCAGGGCCCCAAAAGTTTTGGCTAACCGGGGAAGATAGCAACACGAGAAAGTGCTCGGAGAGGGTTCGAATGGACGTACCCGAGGAAAAATCGGGTGGCAAAAGTGAAGTTTAACGAAGGAGGTGCAGACATGTCCAGTGTGAAGGGACTTGAGAGCTGTGGTTTGTTTTTGAAATTGTAAGAGCCTCGTCGCGAACTAATGCAGTAGGTCCGGAACACACGCCTGGGGGTCCCTGGTGAGTGGCAAGGATCGCGGTTGAGATGCTTTTGGCACAAAATTCAAAAAATCCTTGTAACGAGGCTGTTTTCCCCCGAGAAGCGAGATTTTGCTCACTTGTCGCTTGCAGCATACAGGTGCGCACTGCCGCTCGACGCAGTCCTTTGGCGTTTGTCCAAAAAGAATTTGAATGGTTATCGCTCGAGTACGTGGAATCACAACAAATGTTTATGCCAGTTGAGATTAACACAGGTGGTCTCGAACAAGGTCCATT
Source organism: Eptatretus atami (assembly GCA_035128595.1). Lineage (NCBI taxonomy): Eukaryota > Metazoa > Chordata > Myxini > Myxiniformes > Myxinidae > Eptatretus > Eptatretus atami. Next base: position 75,636,013 of record CM068952.1, read on the forward strand.
CAATCGAGAAAACAACCAGGGGCAAACGTGCACCCGACCATCTCAAAATGTCCAAACAACCCCCACACTCAATGAGCACATTTGAATCGGTGTATTTACACCGCCGAGAGGCCGGTCAGGCTTGGCGGCGACCTGACGGCGTAGCCATGGGAGACTAAAACTCGCGAGCGTCCGTCATCCGCCAGGCGTCTGCCTTGCCGTCCTCTGTCTTAATTCCCCTTCATTGTTGTGTCCAAAATGTTGCCCCCGCTTGTCGTTCTTTACATGACCTTACCTCTTGGGCATGAGCATTGACGATCTTGGTAATTTAAAATGGCATAATAAAAACTCAATTAAACAACCATCACAAAATAGCCCCCCAGTCCCTTTCCCCCCCCCACCCACCTGCCTGGCGCCAGAAATCGTCCAAATCCGATTTAGTATAGCCTGATAGGGTCCTAGAGAATGGCATAATAGATGTGGTAATCTTGCGGTCGGACATCTCTAAATCAACTGACCCGCTCTGGATACCCTTTAAATTTTTGGTCAAAGAAAGTAAGTGAAGTCGATCAATAATGGATAAACTTCAAAATTCCAAACGAAATGGATTCAACATACGGCCAAGCTGACTATTACTGGACCTTATGGACCCCTATTTAGAGAAGGTAATATGGGAAGGTTGGGCATTCGTATGAAATTAACCAATCGGAGGAAGCTTTCTGGGATTATAGTAATTTCATCATCGTTTCCAGTGAAAATACAAAGTAATTGTAATACTCCTGACTCTGGGGGGGTGTTTGTGCCACATGACTCTTTTGAGGCGTTACTGTTACCCGCTAATTTTTTTGTTTTCTTTTGCCAAGACTTCAAAAAAAGTTGGGGTAAACACCTCCAGATCAAGTACGTTTTCTTGTAGGGTCCATGCTTGGAATTCGCAGTTGGCTACCAGCAAAACCAAAATAATTTGAACCAAAAATGGCCCCCGTACTTGGGTTTAGAAAATGGATATAAGTCATTATTAAGCATCCATAAATTATTAATTTTTTGAATTTACTTTCAATTACTTATGCAATTGCTTAACACAAATTTTTAGCAATGATTATTTCTCTAAAAACTTGGTTCACAAGTAAGGAAATGACCAATATTTTACCGTAATCTTTAGTCAAAAATAGTAAAAATAGGCTTTCAACTTGAAAGTAGCTTCAAAGTTTGATGTCCCCTCTTCGAATGACTTAATATATAAGTAAGAAGCTATAAAATTTGGCCCAAAAAGTTTCATTCATTAAGTTCTCTTGAGCCAACATTCAATTTTCCATATAATCACAAGGGGCCGTTATGTGGTTGATGACCACAGAGCTCATTGTTAAAACCAGTCACCTCCTACCCCAAATTGGCCACTTTACGCTATTTCATCAATGATGATATCTTCCTTTATAAAATGCCCACTGGAAAAGTTGATTTTTTTATACTAAATATAGGTTTATTGCCCCCAAGGAATTCAATTTGGTAACATTTTGGTATTTTCAGCTGAATCTAATTTAAGCATAATCCCAAAGAGTTTTTCCCCTCAAATGAACTGCCAAATAATGAAAAGTAAGACATGAATTTAAACATTGAAGCTTTTTTAATTAATGGTGCTAAAAACAGTGATGTTTGCAATAATGCTTCAATCCTACAGAGACTTAATTGAGATCTCATTCCTTAATTAGATGTAGGGAAATTGGGGCAACAACACATACCGGGGGCAGGTCAAGTAACAGATTTTTCCATATGTTTTTATTTCTCGCCAATCACACCATGTTAGAATGATTATTATATGGGCCCTTTCCTCGATAAAGGTAATACTTGGTGAATGACAATTGCTGTTAGGGTCCATTTGACCTTGAACCCCAATTCGTTCGAGCAACCCACCATTGTTACCAAAAAAGAAATTCCATATGTTATTTCCATTTATTCATAACACATATATGTAACTGAGGCCATCAAGAACCATTTTTTTTTAGAAAGTAAGGACCATTTTTTTTTTACAAATTGAACACTGTGTGAGGGACTATTGAAACCTTGAATTCCTTCACTTCAGATTCAACATATCAGGCTGACCAAATGAATTCCCCATAATGTTGATTTCCCCTATTAGTGTATAATACATACCTGAAGCCCTCAGACCATTTTTAAGTAAATTACAGGGACTTATGAAAGTCTATGATGTCCATTTTTGGGGATACCTAAGTGAGGTACTATGATAAGTTCCACAGTGAGGTTAACTATGATGTCACCTGTCCTCTTGGCAAAACTGGATTTTCCAAGAAAAAAGAAAGGAAAAACAATGCTTGGCAAACAAAGGTTAAGAATTTAATGGATCACCTTTGATTTTAAGTAATAAAATACCCCCGAGCGGGAAGTGGCCGGTCATCTCTGCCAGGGTCGGGACAGAAGCAAAAATCAAATTACAACCTCGGCAGAAACTATATTTTTTGCCTAACTCAAAAGTCAAAAGTAACTCTGTGCTTAAGACTGGAATAGAGGGCAGTTCATCAAGTACGTAAAACGCTCTAAGCTTCCGGGTTTCAAACAACCACCCCCTCTGTACAACGCAGGCTAGTGAACGCAGCCACCCACGCCCCATATGAAGTCTCCAAAATCAACATCAACAATACTTGAAAGATTACAACGAAACTTGTAGAATTTATCTGCAAATGCAATCAGTAATTATTACTACGGTAAATACAGTAATAATGGAACAATTATTGACGTCCAACGGATTTTTCCAACATCACTTCGAAAATGTTCCTGTGAACGGGATATTTCCCCCTTCGCGATGACGACAGGCCCTCAACCTTCCATCTTCTGAAACGAATTTCATGTATACCGACACTAAACTTTCATAAAGTAAATTATGCAGGCCATCCCGTACCACCGCACCCACCCCCTGTACGCAGCCGTAAACGCCGGGCTTTACACCCCCCCTCATTTTTTGTATGACTTTATGAAACAGGCCCATAACGGGGCAAAAATATTCAAAATTTGCGCAGGAGCCGGAAAAACATCTCAGAGATTGAGCGCCGGCCCTCAGGAAGAACCACTCAAATTAGCCAACCGGACATGTAAGAAATCAGAGCGAAAGTTTTTTTGGAAAGGGCTAAAATAAAATCGGAAGGGCGAGAGCCAAATTTCAAAAAACATCGCGCCTGTGTTGTTCTAGATAATAGTTCGTAGTATCTGAATCACAACTAAATAAACAATTTGATCTCTCCTTGATTCAAATGAGGGGAGGAGATTTACGATTTGAAACTCGACAATTTTTCGCCAACTTTGGACAGCCTCGTGACGTTTTGACTCGACTTGGAACGACCTTGAAAGTTATAATATCGTTGTGCAATGTCTCATCGACCTGCTATCCATCACTATTTGTTTTTTATTTGTCTCCACTCGGTTTGATTGTCGGGAACGGAACGGACGGACCCGTACGGACGGACAGACTTTCGAGACTGGGCTTTAATTAGGTCAATCTCTACTCGAAGAGTGATAGACGATGCACCTAATAATGGTCAAAAGTTGTTAAATGAAATATCAAAGAATAATTGTAATCTCTTTAAAATGAAATAATTTCCAAAATTGGGAAATTTAAAAAAGTATTTTGGGGGGGTGAAATCCGAGATCAAAATATTTTAAATTTCCAAAGCAAAATGGGGGAATCCCCAACTGGGGGAGATTCCCCTATTCATCTGATTCCCCAAAATGAAGGAAATTCCCCCAATTTCTATCCTGTAAATCAGACAAATTCGGTTCTTAACTGTACTAAATTTGAATCTAGAACACATAGAAAAATATAAAATTAAAATGTTCAAATCATCACATTTTTAAGGGTATACGGAATTGAATGTATTTTTGGTTTTCATACCTTGACCTTGGCCTAATGTTTCAGGTCACACTTAATTATTATACTGCCATATTAAATGTATCAGCTTCGTCAAATCATATCTAGGATATAATTGAAATGAAGAAAATGATAAATTATACATTATCAGAAAGTTGAGCGAAGAAAAGGAATGGAAACCTATCCATCACTGTTTTCTGCTAAACATAAAACAAAAACAGACCCCATTACATGAACCAATGTAACAATGGGGGCACAACCATACATGTAATGGGAATGGGGCAAACAACCACTCACCCAGTGTGGCCGATTGTCCTCAGGCCCCGGACACAGTCCACAACACTGTATGTGGTTGTGCCTCATCCAGATGGTGCAGAATAGTTTTTTACATGTATTTTACCTGTTTAATGTCACCCTTAGGAGAACGGGGGTCCCATAATACATTGCGCACAAATTAAAACTCGGCAATTGATTCCCAATAGGTAGTTGTCCAATTCTACTTTTAAGTGTCGTGCGTTTGTGCTCCATTCCCTAGTATCTGTACAACATCGTAGTACTAATAAATATGCCTCTTTTTTTTCAGGGTTGTGAAAGAGTTGGAATAAAGTCGCCAAATGTGGAGCTGTTAAAACGGATACGAGGCAGCCCAACGGCATTCACAAATGACCCATCGTTTCCCAAAAAGTCCTGGAGCTTCTGTTGAAGGAGAAAAATTGGTTTTTTGTTTTATCCAATGTGACTAATGAAGTTACAAAAAAAGAAGGTCAACAAACAAACTATGAAGACAGTTTCTTGACAGAATACAAGAAGAATCTAGTTTTTCACAGGCCAAGACTCAATCATATTTTCCCTCTCAGCAAGAGCAGAAACAAATTTGAAAGGTAGAAGCTCTATCACGCGCCCCAGGGCAAGTTCGCCCACTCGAACTAATCGCAGATACTTACAAAATGCAGCCAGGATTGCGATGTTGTGAACTTGCATTATCTGTGATAAAACAAATCTACAAAACAACTTGTACACAAAATAAGATCGTATAAGTGAATCCAACCGTGCTATGTCTTTTTCCTTGCCCTGCACACCTAACTTTCAAGTTGAAAAAGCAGCTTAAATCTTTTTGGAAACTATCTTTTATGACTTTAAAATTTTACCGTAAAATATGGGTCATTTTCTAAACTGTGAAACTCAGTTTTAAGAGAATAAATCATGCTACAAATGGTGTTAAGCAAATGCAATAAGTACAGGATCTGAATAAATCAAAATTACATAATTTATGCGATGCTTACCTAACGATTAATTACATCTTAAACCATATGGGGCGCATTTTTGGTTCAATTTAGTTGTGGCTGGGTACCACTGCGAATAACCAAGATGGGACGCCCTTACAAAGAGAAAATGTACTTGATCTGGAGTGGTACCCGGGTGACGGAGCACGAACCACTCGCTCAGGATGACGGAGCACGAACCACTCACTCAGGGTGACAGAGCACTAAACACTCACTCAGGGTGACGGAGCGCGAACCATTCGCTCAGGGTGACGGATCACGAACCACTTGCTGTGAATGACATGGCGTGGCAAAAGTGTCCACAGAGAGTGAACGATTCACTCAGAATGACATAGTGTGGTACCGCTGTTGACAATGGGCGCTCGGCAAGTGGCTTAAGCACTAATGCAAGCACTCCAATTAAATGGTTGATAAGGAACTGTTGGCCAGGCTGTTGCTGCATATCATGAAGGATCTCTTTAACTCTAAAGCCCATCTTCACCGCGCACGCAGCAGTTAATGAAATAAAATGACTCCATCCACAAAAGAGTTGCAACTTAATGCAGAACAACGCTGGAGACATCGCAAAGTTCAATTGCCTGTGAAATAAACATTGCAAAAAATGCGCCATTTTGCCTGCTCATCTGTGCACCTGTCACGTGGTACAGTACATCGGTTCGGAGTCCACGCAAATGTTATGACTTTATTTTAAAACGTGTTTTATTTTTATTTTATTTTATTTTAACCAGATTTGCTTTGATTCCCTGTAGAGCACCTCGCAAAACCTCCAAAAATATGAACACAGATCTGGCAGATGCAATGGATAGCAGTCCCTCTGGGGGACAGGGCATGAGGTCTTGCAGTGAATGCATTAAATCATATAGATCAATGAAGCTTGTTAATTTTAGCACGTTCCTAAAAAATTTTGTTCACTCAATATATTTCGCCAAACAGTAGAAAAAGATAAGTTTAATGCTTTAGAAATTTCACTTTTTATTGTGTATCTATGGAGGAGCAGGGAACATAGCCTTGCTTGCTAAAAGTAAATAGGTATATTGGCTTAGTTATAAGACTTGTTATTTTTAAAATTATCAGATTTCACAACAGATTTTGACACTTATTTAGTCCAGACAATATCCGATCCTTAAAACCGAAATAATATTTCGATGATATACTTTAATTTGTCCGTGAGAGTAGATTGTGGCAAATCGTATCATATATTGCACGAAATAGCTTCAAGCTTCTAATTTGAAAACTATTGTACTTATTAAAGCGATGTACACAATGATTCGTAGCTATATAATTAACAGGCATTCGATATGAGTGAGGAAAGTGG
>CM068952.1:75651232-75669464 GCA_035128595.1 Eptatretus atami
GATGTGTGGGTCTGTGGGTGGATGTGTGGGTCTGTGGGTGGGTTGTAAGTGCCGCCCATTCCTCACTGCCCTCCCACTCCTTTCCCTCCAGCTGTCCAGAAATTGCCATCATCTTTTTCTCTGCACATAGCTCAGATTGTTTATAGGCTTCTGATGTACATTCGAAGACTGAACAACACATCTTGTATCATTAAATAAAGATACCGTTTTGTGGAAACAAAGGTATATTTTGATTACAACTCAAATGAGGTAATGCATGTTTTGTCCGCAGCGATCGTGGCAGCAGTCTAATATACAATGCCCAATGAAGGTACGTTAATTCTCAAATGCAGAGAAAAGAAAATAGTGATATTTCATTCAAAAAAAAAAATAATTGGTTTTCGCCCGACTTTTCAAGGCTGATAAACAAACTGATGGACTTGTAATATTATGTGAAGTAAATAAACATTAAAATTGGCTTGGTCGTGAAATACCGGCATCTGTAATTAATAAATCGGGAGGGTGGGGGAAATTCCTGAGGGATATTTATTATGTGCATGTACACTTTAAATAAGTTATGCACACACACACACACACACACACACACACACACACACACACACACACACACACACACACACACACACACACACACACACACACACACACACACACACACACACTTTAAAGATAAATGCAATCTACACGTCCACTTTTGTACACTCAACATCACTTCTGAGTTTATGTCCATTTTTAAACTGAACAAGGTATGTTTTCATTACAACAAAAATAGTCATGATTAATATTTGACATCTTTAATTTAAAAATGTCCTTTTGTCAGCATTTTGTATGTACTGTATGCTGTTGAGATGTCCAGGGGTGTGTTCAGTTATTAAGCAGCTAGCTAGCTCTTGCCAAGCCAGCTGTTCCTTATCAATAGTTTCTACTGGAGTGCTTGCTTGAGTACTTAAGCCACTTGGCAAGCACTCTACAAGAAACTTGGTAACGATTACACCCCAGATTCATGACATGGCGATGAGGATAAACATCTATATCATCACTTCTTTCAGCCATATCAATTAATTTGTCCCTCAGGTGGTGGGGTGGGAGGAGGCAGGGGAACGGGTAGGGTGGGAAGAGAGAACCGACATTGCCGGGCAACGCCGGGTACCCCTGCTAGTTTTATATAAAAATGAAAAGCGTTACATATGCCTTTCGTGAAAAGTGCCTTTAGTATGTTAATATATAACAACAGCAACTAGAATGACACTCAGTCGAGCACATACCTCTGCTCGGCTGAACAGTTTACATTTTGTATCCCATTGATAGGCCAGATCTGCATCCGTACCTGAACCAAATTCTAATTGGCTTGTTATTGTCACCTACCCAAATCATCCACAAAGTTTTTTAATAAACCATACACAACTTTTTGAGATACCATGCTATACTGTATATCCTTCTTGGCCCGATCTCTCAATGGTGAAGAATCACATTTAAAAAATCAACAAAATATTATCACCCAAAAAATTATCACCGTATCCGGATATTCACCAAAATCTAATCAATTTGGCCTTGTCACACACCCAACCTGTCCACCAAATTTCGTCCAAATCAATCCTTAATTTTTTTAAGATATCCTGCTCACAGACAGACAGATGGATGGACAGACAGACAGACAGGGGTGAAAACATAACCTCCGTCCACCTTCATTGGCGGAGGTAATAATTGCTTTTCAAGTTGATTTATTAACTAATGACAAAGGTCTTATCGGAGGTTTTTTTTCTAAGCAGATAGAAAGCAGGAGGGGTTTTATAAGATGGGGAGATTTTAATCTAAGGCATATAATAGTCATGCCAACTCCCCATCACTGCCAAGTATAATATAATAAAACTTATTTCCCCTTTAAATAATTCAATAGTAAGGTTGGATAAGATTCCCCAAGCAGTAAAGGTGGGTAAAGTAATGTAAAAAAAAAATCTCTTCCATCCTGGTTATATGAATATGTTCAGGCTCTCTAACTGGTGGTATAGCAGGCAATCACAAATAAAAAATAGTTTCCCAACAAATGGAACAAGGTGGACATCATTTTAAATTAACACATCACCATAACGTGGAGAGAATCCTGTGCCACCTCTCCCAACAGGATCATCTTGTCCCTCCTCATTGTTCTCATGCAATAATATAAAGATCCAGCAATAGTGTTCATCTCTGCATTTCCAGTTCAACTGTTTTTCTTCCTGAAACATTATTTGATGTATATATACACATGTTAATTTTTTTATATTTCGGGCAATTTGCATCATGCTTGATAAAAAGAATTTATTGAAATCTGTTGTATCAGTTTATAATCGAAAAAGTCTCAAATTCTGGGAAACTTTTCATCCTTTCCATTCAGGTCACTAGCATCAGAACTCCCACCCTCCCATTTCGGCCCACCTTCGGTGGGCAATTTAAAGTGGTGATATTTCTACAAAGTGATACTTTCTTCTGGAACACACTGTACACTTGAAAATAATTGGGATATCCTGTAATCATATTTGGCCTTGATGGAGCATACTGTTATGTCATTGTGATGTAAAATGCAAAAAAAAATAGAATTTTACACAAAGTGGTGTTTTCTGGGACACCGTACACTTCAAAATTATTGTAGGGATATACTGTAATCTTATTTGGCCTTGCTGGACCACACTGTAAAGTTTTGTGATGTAAAACGCTAAGTGATCAATTTTGAAGTTTTAGTCATATATTATGCAGCGTATAAGCATATACACATTAGCTGCGTTATAATAAGATAGTTTTAAAAAGCTTTCATGAGCAACCAAAGACTCGGATAGTTATGCTGGAAATGTGATCACTTGACCTTTTATCTATTGAGAGCTTCTAAAAAGCTTTCATGAGCAACCAAAAAGCTCGGATATTTATGCTAGACATATTATAACTTGACCTTATATTCATTGAGAGCTTCTGATTTCAAGTGAGAAATAATAAGCCTTAATTCATCTGGAGGAATTAAAGTGCATTGTATGGATGTTTTGGCAAATTTAGAATCCCTGCTTCGTCAAAATTCTTTGTTCCCCACATTATTTATTCCCACCATTAATCCTTCTTGATGCAACACTCTTATTTTCTGGTCAAAGTGTCAGAGTCAGTCTGTCTCTGTCTCTGTCTCTGTCTCTGTCTCTGTCTCTGTCTCTGTCTCTGTCTCTGTCTCTGTCTCTGTCTCTGTCTCTGTCTCTGTCTCTGTCTCTCTCTCTCTCTCTCTCTCTCTCTCTCTCTCTCTTTTTCCTGCTTCTTTTTTCCCACTCTCTTGCTTATTGTGTCAGAGAGTTGCCCCAATGCCCCATTGTCAGTTTTGTTACCTTACTCTTCTATGAGTCTCAATCTTGTTGAGAAAGAAAGAGCTTTCAACAGGAAGGTATTCAAGTAAAACAATATATCACACATTTAATTTATTTCAAATGCTCACAAGCTTAGCGTTCACTTAGAATAGCTTAAAGGAAACTAACAGTTTCACGGACCTTTTTCAAAATGGACAAACATTCCCAAAAGTAACAACTCCTATCAATTAATCTATCGATGTCACCGTTTAACTACGGTTCGTAATGTAATCACATTATTGTGTTGTACAATGAAATATGCATCAAAGAATAATAAACACCAGCATCCATGTTATACACACATTATTGCACTAATTATTTGTCTGATTAGTTCTGTGTCACAAAAATCCGACACCTTGGAGAAAATTTTTTGGAAAACTCCACTGGACACACTAAGAGACATCTGTGCAATTTATTCATACCTGGAGGGGAAAGGTTGGGTTACATTGACATCACCAACATTATCAAAAGGTGGATCATCCAAAGTGTATTTGTAAGTTAACCCAGTGGGCAGAGACAGAATATTATTCCAACAAGTAAGACAAAGAGAGGAAAAAGAGAGGAGAGAGAGAGACTTGAGAGCGTTGAGAGAGGAAGAGAGAGAGAGAGAGAGAGAGAGAGAGAGAGAGAGAGAGAGAGAGAGAGAGAGAGAGAGAGAGAGAGGAGAGAGAGAGAGAGGAGAGAGCGAGAGAGCGAGAGAGACTTTCTATGGGGAGTAAAAAAAAAAATAAAACTTTGGCTTAATTTGGCTATACTCTATTTGCAAATGCAAATGACTAACCCTTGTAGAGAGAAAAATATATCTATCTCTATCTCTATCTCTCTCTCTCTCTCTCTCTCTCTCTCTCTCTCTCTCTCTCTCTCTCTCTCTCTCTCTCTCTCTCTCTCTTCTCTCTCTTATCGCCTCTCTCTCTCTCTCTCTCTCTCTCTCTCATACTCCTTTCAACTCTGAATCTCCTTTTCCACATACTAGACAGAACTGAATCCATTGGTTGAAATGGACTTCACTTCGAGATTACAACGACAAGGAATTATCAGAACAGCAGGGTCACTCAGGACAAAATTTGTCACAGACAAATTTTTCGATTATATAGACTTCTCCTCCACTGAGCAATTAGGTACCAAGCAATGCATGAATGAAGGGCAAATTCAATGACATCACACTCTTTCAATTTTGACTTTCAATCATTATCAACACTGCTCCTGTTAAGAAAGGCTAAAGAAACAGCATTAAGCCAATCAGAAGAAAATGAAGAACATGTTATCATGCAGAAAATTGGCAGTTTGTATTTGGCAGGATAATGCATGAAAACTTTCACAAGGAGGAACCAGTTCTTCTGTTCTGATTATGTCAGAAGCGTAATGAACAAAAAGTATTGTTTTCAGGGGATGAAAAAATGGAGCATAAGACAAGGGAATCAGATGCCCTTGAGGTGACCTGCATGCATCAGTATGTTCTCCTGATTGCTGAAAGCTGAAACAATAAGAATACAAGTCCTCATTGAGGAAACAGCTGCCTCATTAAAAAATAAAAAATAATTACAACCTTAAAAATGGGATTTGTAGGTTTTATGTTTAAAATTTAATTGGATTTGGTGGCTTAATGGTTTGAGCATATGCTCTGAGTCTGGGAGGTCAGCATTTCAAACCCCGGCCCAGTGAAAAATGATATGTGCTGCTTCCTTGCCCGATGATCAGCATTTAAAAACCAGTGGAGCACAAACAAATAACCATACATACCATGGGCTTTGAGAACCCTAATGGTCTCCTTCTGCATTGAAGTTCCTTGTAAGGACACCTGCATTATTAATTATTATTGTAATTTAATAAATGTAAGTAGTGGAGATGGTAAAGTATATGCAAATAAATAAAAAATTGAAGGTGGTATGTAGGTTGTAGGACACTGGCAGAGTACCCGGCTGATCTTGTTCCATGCATGCAACACGTTCTTCTGACACACCTTTATTTGGGTGGTGAAAAGGCAATTGACAGATGCCTCAATCACTCCCGAATTTTTTTTTAAATAACTCGGGTTAGGTCAGGTATGGGAGCATGTGCCAGATCAGTGCAAGGCTGCGTCCACTTTCCGACGGTACTCCAGGGGCCTCCGTCTGGCCATCACCCAGGCAGATGCCTAGCCCATCCCCATCTCCTTGAGATACCGATCAACCTGCTGCAACCACGAGGCACGTGGTCGGCCCATTGGCCTCCTCCACTCAGGAGACTTCCTCGCTGACAGAATCTGGTGAGCAGGATCAGCATCAGGAAAATGAGCCACATGTCCATACAGCCACAGCTGACGCTCAGGGACAATACAGGTAACAAATCTCATTTGAGTCTCTCTCAGCAACCGCTCGTTGGACACAAAGTCCGACCAGCGATAGCCAAGGATTCTCTGAATAGATCTGGTAACCATAGGAATTAAGTCTCCACCACAGATCCTTGGTCAGAGTCCAAGTCTCACATCCATAGAGCAAGACTGGAAGAAACAAGGACCTGAAGATCGGACTTTCGTCCTCCCGCACAGGTACCGACAGCGCCACACCCCATGATCCAGTGAATCCATGATACCCCAGGCCCGACCCAGACGTCTGTTGACCTTTGACTCACAGCAGCAGAGACATGAATATCACTGCCAAGGGAAGTGAATCTCTCCATGACCTCAACATCTTCACCAAAACAGGCACAGCAGGACAGCAGCATCCAAGATGTCATTGAAAGCCTGGATCGTAGTTTTGACCCAGGGAACCGTAATCCCAGTGGCTCAGACTCCTCATTCAGGGCCCCCAAAAGGATATCTAAAGCATCCGCAAAGAATGACTGCATCATCTGCGAGATCAGCAGAGAACTTGACATTCCGAATGATGCACCACAGCTTGATCTCTCCGACATCTCCCCAGAATCCAGTCCATACACGCGCTGAAAAGTGTGTGGCCAGAACACGCCCTGACGAACTCCAGTAACAACTCAAAATAAGTCAGAGATGGTACCACACATCTCACAGCACTCTCAGTACAGAGTAGAGTTCAGACATCAGATCGATCAGTTTTGGTGGCACCCCACGAAGACCAAGAATCCTCCAGAGGGCATCCCAAATCACTGGATCAAATGTTTACAGAGATCAAAATAGGCAGCAAGCAGCCCCAGCCGAAACTCTCATCTGCGTTCGGGAGGACCCGAAGAGCAAGGATACGGTAATCGTTGACTTCTTTGGTTTAAGCCTGACACAGCTCTGGATGCTGGTGCTCAAGCAGATTGTGGTGAACCCCATCAATAATTATCCAGCAAAGACCTTGCCAAGCACTGAGAGTAGCATCACCCCTCGGTAGATGTTGCAGTATTGGCGATCACCCTTCCCTTTCCAGAGAGGGACAACAAGGCTCCTCTTCCAGTCAGTTGGGATGATGCCTGTGTTCCAGGCAGAGCACAGAACTGCATGCAATGACACGAGTGCAGCATTCCACCAGCCTTGAGAAGTTCAGCATGGATGCCACAGATCCCTGGAGCTTTACCCCATTTCAACCGGTTCACCGCAGCTGTGTTTACACAAACAAAGGTGGACCACAGTTGATTGAGGGGTCGCAACGAAGATTGTAACCCCTGACGTCCAACTCGACAGCTGGTGGATCAGCCTGGTACAACTGTTCAAAATAACCACCTAGCGGCGCTTCACTTTGGACTCTTCTATCAGAGGCCGACCACCCTCTGCTCTAACTGCAGTACACCGAGGGATGTGCTTGGATGAACGCATGCACAAATTCCCCTGTAAGCAGGACGAGAATCACTTGACCACAGGAGATGCTCTACCCCTCACAGATTCCTCGCACATAGGCCTCCTTGTCCACCTTAGCGCACGTTAGTTTTACGCCTCAGCTCCCTGAACAGCTCAGCTCTGCCATTCAGCCTGGCCCTGCAACTCTGGTCAATGGTATCCAGTGTCCCTTGAGAGACCAAATTCTCTTCACCCTATGGTAGTTCCACGACATCCACCGGAACATCAAGGATGGTGGTCTTGAAGGCACTCCACAACCCTTCAGGATCTCCCAAAGCACCCAGACCCCCCAAATCTCCTCAGCTTGCTCCAAACTCCTCAACTACCCTCTCATTTGAGCTTGCCAACATCAGCCTAGAATGGGATGGTACCATTCTCCTGGATTTAAGTTGCAACTTCAGAGTTGCTCAACAAGCCGTGGTCAGTATTGAGGAACTGAGCACTCCGTGGACCTGCAGTTCTGGATCATCCTCCAGCGACCATCAACTAGGACATGGTCAATCTCCTTTGCCACACCACCAGCATTGGAATACCAAGTTCAGCGATGAGCTTGTGGGACTGAAACCATGAACCGGCCACCCTAAGTCCATGACTTCTTGCAAAGTAAAGGAACTTAGTGCTATTCAGGTGCACAGTTCCATAACCATGGGGACCAACACGTCTCATAACCATCCCTACCACTTCCAGTTGATGCGTTGAAATCCCCCAAGACTAGAAGTGTATCTCGTCTGGGGCACTGATCAACCACAGACTCGAGCGTGGCGTAAATGCTCCTTCACGGTGAGATCACTCGCCTCATTCCGAGCAAAAACAGAGCCAGGAAAATGACACCCAAGGAGTGACGAATCCTTAGTCTCATAATACGCTCGTTGACCGGTGTTACCTCAATTATCATTGGAGTCAGCTTATTGGACACGCTACAGCAACTCCTTGGGCATGGTAACCATCAGAAGAACCAAGACCAATAGTAGGTGTAACCACCCACCATGATCTCGCGCAATCTGGTCTACCCTAACTTCAGTAGCACGATTGCGCAATACCATGTCCAAAACACTTGAGCCATCAGCATGAATAAACAGGGCAGGTATGATACATCCTTTGTCGGCGACGTGTAGGACATTAGCCGCAGGCCAGCCACGCCAAGGGAACCGCCTCAGCTCGTCTTACCCAACAGAGACCGCCTGCTCTTGGTGGATGACACCTACCAGCACGCACCCGACACCCACCTCTCCGCAATCTGACCCAGGAATGTTAGCGACCGATGGTTTCCTCCTTAATCATCCATGAAAAGACTTGGGTACGCTGGGCCTCCCGAACGCGTCGCCTTGCCCTCCCGATAGTATCCGTCCCCGTGCGATGTGAGACTGCGCCATCGAAGGTGAAGACGCCTCGGCACAGAACTTCTACGTTTCCGGTTCTGACTCCACACTGAGTGGGTTTTCAGATTTTTTCTTTTATTCCTGTCGAGATGTTTTGCAGAATGCAAGGGTTTTACCTTCTCGGTGTGCGCCATAGCGTATGGTGACTACTCTACTCCTCGCCGATCATCAAACGTCTAATAAGAAGGATCCCACACCTGCAGGCGTACGTCCGCAGCAACATGTGGCATAGACTTCTGTCGGCCGGTTGGCTTCTCACATCGGAGCTCGTCCCGCCTGTTAGCGGGTTTCAGAGCCATTGCATTGAAGCAAACACATCACTCTGGCTATATAATTTTCTCAATCTACCACCTCTCATCGCGCTTGGAGAAGCGTACGGACTAGGAATTGTCTTGTTTGCAGGTAATAAATGGTGAAGACTTGTAATACCCTTCCCTACCTGGAGGCAGTGCTACAAGATACATATTTACATGGAGAATTTTTGTAACTCCCCCTCACACCCTCCCAAACCATTGACACAGAAAAATAAAATAAAAACACTCCTATACATTAATTGTGGTCATGCTGATCCTACATAGCAAGTCTGGATGAAATCAGCCCAGAACTGTAGGAGTAGCGTGACAAATAAACATACAAACAAAACACACCAAAACACAAGTCCGTGAATTACAGTAAGGATACCGAGTCAAAGGCATATAATAAATAAATCATTCAAGTTTGTTGTTGAATAGTGAAGGTGATATTGGGTGTATAAATAAAAACAATTGAAGCTGCTATTTCAGTCGTGGAGATGGTAAAGAGTGTGTGTGTGTATGTATTTGTATGTGTGTGTGTGTGTATATATATACTGTGTATATATATATATATATATATATATATATATAATATATATATTATATATATATATTATATATATAATATATATATACTGGTATGTACAGTGGCATGCAAAAGTATTCACCCCTCTAAAGTTTTCACATGTTGATGCCACCTGAGCTTATTTTGTGATGATTTCAAATCAAATTAAATATGTAGAGTCTTCATAAACTACTCCAAAGTAATAAAGCTGAAAAATGCAGATAAAATCTGAACAAGTTAGACTGATTGAGAAAATCAGATGATTCTTAGTTGCATAGCTATTCAACCCCTTTGCCAAATGAAACCGAAATCACTTCAGTAGCAAATTATTTATTTGAAAGGTTTCAAAATAAGTGTAATAGTTTTCACAAGTGTGCAGTCAGTGGTTTAACTTTAAAATTCTGCTCCTCCACTTGTCGAAGGAGTTTTAAGGTGCAACAAACTTGGTGAACCAACAAGGCAAACATGAAGACCAAGGAGATTTCCAATGAAGTCAAACACAAAGTGGTAGGA
This sequence comes from Eptatretus atami, assembly GCA_035128595.1. Classification (NCBI taxonomy): domain Eukaryota; kingdom Metazoa; phylum Chordata; class Myxini; order Myxiniformes; family Myxinidae; genus Eptatretus; species Eptatretus atami. The sequence goes on from CM068952.1 coordinate 75,661,111, forward strand.
GAGGGTGATAAGAACATTTTAAAGTCACTCATTATCCCTTTGAGTACAGTGAAATCCATCATTATTAATAAGTGGAAGACGTATCTCACCGCACAGACTCTACCCAGATCAGATCGTACATCCAAACTCAGCAGCTGGGCAAACAGAAAACTGGTTCAGGATGTCACTGTAAATCCAACAATGACTTTGAAAGATCTGCAAGGCTCCGTGTCCGAGATGGGGGTCAGTGTTCATTAAACAATATCCCATTCCCTTCACAAAGATGGCCTCAATGGACAGGTGGCAATAAAGAAGCCATTACTGAAAAATACGCATTTAAAAGCTTGTATGGAGTTTGCAAAAACACATCTACATGATTTTGCAGGCATGTGGAGAAAGGTTTTGTGGTCAGACAAGACAAAAATTTAACTTTTTGGTCTAAATTCAAAGCGTTATGTGTGGCGCAAGCCCAACACTGCACGCCACCCAGTCAACACCATCCCTACTGTGAAGCATGTTGGTGGCAGCATCATATTATGTGGCTGCTTTTCATCAGCAGGGACTGGCACGGTTGTCAGGATAGAATGGATGGTGCAAAGTACAAGAGAATCCTTGATGAAACCTGTTTGAGTCAGCCATGAATCTGAAACTAGGTCGGAGATTCACATTTCAACAGGACAATGATCTGAAGCACAAAGCTAAAGCCACACTGGAGTGGCTGAATAAGAAAAAAATAAAAGTCCTGACTTGAACCCAATTGAACATTTATGATGAGACTTCAAGATTTCAGTCCATCGATGATCCCCATCAAACTTATCAGAACTGGAACAATTTTCACATGAAGAAAAGAACAGATTCCACCATCTCACTGTGCAAAGCTAGTAGAGACCTATCCCCCAAAATACTCACAGCAGTCATTCCTGAAAAATGTGCTTCCACCAAGTAATGACCGAAGGGGCTGAATACTTTTGCTGAAGTTACGAATAAAAAAGGTGATTTGGAAAAATGGTTTCTACATAATTCATAATTCATCTAAATGTGGCATTATTATTGGTAGTGGGTAATTCTCTTACTCGAGTGTGTATAATATATACATGTATATATATATATATATATATTATATATTATATTATATATATATATATATATATTATATATATATATATTCATAACTCAGATCTCTTAAATGAGGTTTATCTCGAACACACACACACACACACACACACACACGGTCTGTTTGGCAGGCATTTAAGACGTCCGCCATGATAGAGCTCGCAGTGTTCGCGTGAGAAATTTCTGAGGATATCCCGAAGACTCAATAATTCAGTGGGCTGTCGCCACATAAGCGATGAGATTCGGCCCTGGTCTAAGTCAGAATTGTTTTTCACACTAGCCCCTCACAGGAATTTATTCCTGTATTTTAAATTAATAGGCAAGAAAGGAAAACCTGCCAACGTCCACCTCACACGTATGGAAGACCATACAATCCCCAAAGCACTTTTCTATGGCCAACGTTAATTTGGTAAACATTCACGTGGTAGACAAAGGAAGCATTATAAGGATTTCCTTATGTCTACACTCAAGTCTTGTGCCATTCCAGTCACCACCTGGGAACATCAGGCCACAAACAGATCAGCTTTGTGTAACATTTGCCACAAAGGCCTGGACCACTTTGGATGTGGGAGACTTGCTATCAAGAGACAATGGAGGCAAGAAAGGAAAACCTGCCAACATCCACCTCCACAAGGAACAGCCTATACCTGCAATGTTTGCAGTTGATGCTGTGGGTCCCGCATTGGATGACACAGCCATCGCACAATGCACAATGCTTAGTGAGCACACTAATTAAGGGGAGAGATCCGTCGAATGTGATGACTCACACCATCATAAATAAATAATCCACAATGGAATGTAGGTAGCAGTGATAGTAAAGTGTTTAAAAATAAATAAATAGGTTGAGGTGGTATGTAAGTAGTAGCAAGGAGAGGGATGGCAAACTGCCCAGCATGACCCCAGGCCTAGAAACTGCTTCGGACTGTATCACAAGAGTATGGTTCATTGGATTGGATAGGATGTAGGTATTGGAGATGGTAAAGTGTATATAAATAAATAAATAATCAAAGTTTGTGTTGGAAGTGGAGATGAACAGTGTTTATAAATAAACAATGGTTTCTGGAAGCACATGCAATTCTGTACTGTTCTCCTGTAAATCTTTTTTTTTTAATTGCCAAAGTTCCAAATTGACTCGAATCACAAAATTATTGAAATTGCCTCACGCCCAAATATCATTGCATGCATGTGTAAAATATTGTAATGTTTGTGGGGTAGATGGAGGAATTTCACAAGGAAGATAGGATCCTATGAAGTTGCTTGGTCCGTGGATGTGTAGGAGACATGTCAATGTAAAGTAAGTATGGGAACTGTGAGCTTAAGTGTTACTTGTTACCACATGGGGGGTGGTGCAGTGCTAATTAGATAGGGATTAAGAATAATTTCCCCCAGTATGTAATTTCCATATGTAATATGTAATTGCCCAGTATGTAATTCCCCAGTGACCTTTTCCTACATTTTGCATTTACAAGCCAGCAATAGGATCACATCCTCAAAACAACTACAACCGAGCTGCATATCCAAGCAGGCAAGAAGCCCCACCTTCCTGGTTTTTGTGCGAACAAGTCATTCCCCCCGGAGTGGATGATTGATAGGCGTGACGTCGAAAGGAGATCAGAAGGAACACACGAGTGGAGTTCGGTGTGAGGGAGGCGACCGGAGAGAATGGCGCGCGTCTGAAAAGAGAACGGGGAGGCACATCGCTGCAGGAGGAGAGAGACATGGTCATGCTGTTTTGTAGCGAGTGGACCTAGTTTGAGATAGAAACTGTGTTCTGAGAAGAGAACGGAGAAGCCATTTGTTACAGGAGGAGAGCTAGGTTAGTCAGAGTCTCACATGGGGGACAGGAAGGAGTCGAGACGAAGGCTCAAAGTGGGACAAAAGAGACGGTGCCATTCTGCAAAGCAGAAGATCGATGTTGATGAAGACGTCAGTGAGGATGATCGGCGAAGAGGCTGCACGGCGGTTGGTAAGCCCTGGCGTTGAGTACCGCCTCACAAATTACCACACTACGTTCCTCGCCCAGAGAGTGGCTCAGAGTCATTTTGGGCACGTCCTCCCGCACAGTGACAAAGCAGTTTGGTGACCTTCAAGCTACTGAGACTATCTCCTGGACCAGAAACTAAGGGCTGAAATAAAGGAGGGATTTTTCTTTGTTTTATTCTGTCCCCTTGTTTGTATTTGAGTCTGTGGAGGTGCCTCAAAATTAGATTTAGGTTACCTCATGTCTTGATTTATTTCCATTATAATTGTTCATCTTTCTGTTTATTAAATCATTATTTATTTAAGTTGCTGGTGTCCATGTATATATTGTGGGTTCGAGAGTAAAACCCATGTGCTGTGCTGGTGAAGCACTGAGCTGTTTCTTTCCCGTGCACGCCATAATCTCTGAGAATCTCGGCTGTGCGCCTCCAAGGGAGAACTGTTTGGCCAGCCGTCCAGGTAGGGGCAGACCCACTGGACGCGACAATATGAAAGCAATGTGTGTCGTCATTTTGAAATAGAAGCTCCAAACGTAAGTGCGCAGTAAGGATGGACAGATGGACATGCCTGCAGCAGCTGTGCTCACGCCTGGTTGGGGGTTAAAAAGGACCTCAATTTGCATGATCAGATGTCACATAAGTGATTAGAAAGAAAAGGCATACCTTGCTTATTGTTAATAACCTTAATTCAAGTTTTTATCATGATTACTACAAACCAAGTCCTTTCATTTTAGGTGTCCATAAATGCCTTTTCTTTTATAGATGTTATGTTTATTATCATTGATTACCTAAGCAGGTCACATCGAGTTATCTAGTTCCATCAATTTGTGTCTGACTTCTGGTCACATTCATGATCAGATTTCTCCTAGCATCCCTTGCCTGCACTGCTTTCCGAAGTTCTGGTATATAAAACTTGGATGCAGCCTTTACCCCATCCATCCAGCGCATGCAAGTACTGCCTCTTCCCCTTTTTCCTTCACCCATTCCCTGCATGGTTCACTTCTCCAGACTTTCGCTTTCTGCACACATAATGTTTCCAAAGTTTGACAGCTTCTATTTGATCATCAGGGCTTCTAATACACAAGATGGTCCAATTTCTTCATGCTTCTGATTTGTTTTTCTTTCTTGCAGGCCATACAATTTTTAACATTAGTCTCCAACACCATATTTCAAAACAGTCAATCTTCTTCCTCCTTTTTATTTTTCACTGTCCATGACATACATCCATATTGGAAATACCAGAGCATGTCCGTCAGCCTCCTCTTGGTCTTTATTTTCATATCTTTAATTGTCTTTCCAGACTTTATAAAACCAGACATCACTGTTCACCCCAACACTGACCGTCTATGAATTTATCTTCTCCTAACTTTGATCTTAGAACTCAGGAAGATGAAACATTCCACTACTTCTATCTGATCGTCTCTCAATCTGACCACATCGATCTTCTTGATTCACAAGATTCTCCTCTTTTTTTTTGGGGGGGGGGTTAAATAAAGACTAGCTTTTTCACTTTACTTCTTCACTGCCTTTCACAGGTCTATGATCATTTTTGGCTCACTTGGAACATAGTTCAGGTGAGCTTATGAGATGACACTCTGTCTGTCCGTCCGTCAGTAAGCACTTGCAACTTCTCAAAAATGGCTGATGGGATTGTGACCAAATTGGCTAAAATGATCTTTGGTGTGGTAGAACTGTAGTTTGTTCATGGCATCCTCCCCCTCCACCTGTAAGTCGGTCATCATAAGGTTTAAACATACCAAAATCACTTGAATTTCGATCTAGTTTGGCTGCCATTTTGGATTACAGGAAAACCTTTAACAATCTTCTCTCAAACCGGTTAATCAATCAATACAAAACTTTAAATTTATGATCAACTACCAAAAGTTTGTTAACAATGAGGTCATCAGTCACGTGATATGACAGCCATATTGGATCATAAGAAAACCTTAAAAAAAAAATCAACTCTTCTCCCACCCCTTAACTAACCAGTGCAAAACTTTAAATTTGTGATCGACTTCCCATGAGAAATGTTACTTGTGAAAAATGACATCAATAATCACGTGGTATGTCAGCCATTTTGGATCATAAGGAAACCATTAATGCTGAGTACTTTGGCATTGACAAATATTTCCATCAAGCAAATAACACAGAGATGCTATGGCAACTTAACAGGAGATAAGTTAGGTTGTTACATAGACCTGTAATGGTAGAATAGCAAATAGTTAATTATCAATGTTGGGAGGCAGGAAGAGCAGTGAGAAGAGGAGGACCAGATGAGGAGGTTGGTGGGAATGTGAGTTGTTTATTGTTTTTTTGATTAACTTTGAAAGTTTGAATGACTTTGAGGGTTTGCTTATATAATATTTCATGCAGCCACATGATATTATAAGTTGGTCGATGGCTTATCAAATTAATTCCAACACAAATGGGGATTTGTTAAGTTAAATGGTTAACATTGTTGAAAGGCGATTTCAAATATTGTACTTCAGTTAAATATTTGTGGAAAAAACAATCATTTACTGCATACAAAAACAGATGTCACCGACAACAAAATTTGCACAACTGTGGACTTGGAATGAATGGATGTTTTCATTCAAGAGCAAGACTCATGTAATGCTCAATATATTGGCCTTTCATTTGATGAAACATCCTTTCTCGACTTGAACGATATTTAATAAACATCAAAATCGATTAAATTATACATGCTCTTAAGAGTTATGCAAAATGTACAATTTTCACCTGTACCTCATACGATGTGAAGCAAGTGATGAAAATGTCTGGCACATGATTTTTCTTGTTGCATGGTTATTAAGCTCATGAGAAGCAAATGGGGAAAACTGTGAAGGAAAGGCTGATTTACAGAGACAGTCAACCATAATGTAGTGACAGCTGTGAACGTGCTGTTGCGTTAATAGCGTAGTTGGATTATGCAGTAATGTAGCACAGGTTCAGGAACCTGAAGGTCTTTTGGGAAATCATCTTTCTTCTTCTGTTGAAAACGATCCAATCAAGGGTGACATGAGCAAGACGTGAGTGCACACAACATGCATCTAGTGATATTTAATGTAAAAATTCATGTACATACGCATTTCTTCCTCCACTCTTCTTCTCTGATTCTTCTTGCTTCCTCATCTGCTTTCAGCTGAGGCTGCTATGAAGGCATCATGGATAGCTTTTCTATCTGTATGTAACAAAAACTGCAAGACACCATTGTCTGTCTCCATTAATCGGTCAGACATCAAGATGGGCACCATCCAAGCTTAACCCCACAGAGGAGAGCTCCTCAGAAGAGCCTCTTCCAACTCTGACTCTGCAGCTGAAATAAGGGAGGAGGAAAAATACTTTAAACTAGCTGGGAGGCGACGATGGTTCGCGGACATTATTGAACAATGCCACGATAGGTACAATTGAGTTAGTGGAAGCTTTTGAGGAAGCCCTACCGTAAAAAACCTATCTCTTCCGTCAAAATTGACCAAATCAAATCGGATTTTTTATATGTTGTACTTATTGACATTATGCACAGCTTCTAGGAAATGAAATTGAGAGAAAAAAATCGATAAAAAAAAAAATAAAAAGTTCAAGTGGGCGTGGCTCTGCCCACAAGGGGCGTGGGATGCCCCTCATACAAAAAGACACAACTAGGCCATGATATCTAGCTTGTGTCCAAGTTTCATCAAGATCGCATCAAATGTCATGGAGCTATGCTCTGGAGAGAGTCACAAACAGACAGACAGACACAACAAAAATATGGTCACTGCTGGTGCCCGCGAACCAATACTTCCAAGTGTTGCTGTTGGATGGGATCACACACATGATTCATCTGGTTCTATAGGCTGGTGGGACAGAGAGGGAGAAAGGTTCCTTTTGACTCACTTCAAGCATTCCTATGACCCCATGGAAAGACCAAACTTGGGACAATTCTGGGATTACTAGGGCTAAGTAATTCAACCACAAAAGGAAACGTGAGCACCTCAGCACAACACTTTTTCCCCTTCCACGACTAAGCCATAACTTTCTTCTTCTTTGTCTCATTTTGGGAGGTAAGTATGCAGCACAATGCCAGGCAGCTGTAGGTAAAGCAAATAGGGTTTTAGGCTGTATCCAGAGGGGGATCATTTATAAATCAAAAGAGGTGGTGTTAACATTGTATAGGAATTTAGTGAGGGCCACATCTCGAATATTGTGTGCAGTTTTGGTCACAACTCAGGAAGGACAGAGATGCCATTGAGAGGGATCAGCACAGGCTTAGTAGATTGATTCTGGACCCAGCTCGACTTAGCTGTGAGGAGCAGCTGAAGGAGACAGGGCTTTATACACTAGAAAGGAGGTGGTTACGAGGAGATATGATGGAGATGTTTAAGATAATGAAAGGTACAATAAAATAAGTGCAGATGAATTATTCAAACAGAGTAGACTGATCGGACCAGGGGCCATGGCCTGAGAGTACAGAAGAGGAGAGTTAAGACGGTAGTAAGGCAGGGGACTTTTACTCAGAGTAGTTAATGCATGGAATGGCCTCCCTGGAAAGGTAGTGGCAGCAGAAAAGTATAGATAAGTTTAAATTAGAAATAGATAGGTACTGGAAGTTATGGAGATAGAGGGGTTTAGTGATGTTGACAGCACTTTTAGGTAGCTTGAGCATTGATGGGTGATTGTGTGCATGTGTATGGAGTGCTGTTGGTGTGGGTCTCGTCAAAGGGTGTTGTGTGGTTAATGATGTGTTTTTTTTAACCAAGCCCATGCCCCCTCCCCTGAGGAAAAATCCCCCAAAACACTTGATTCAAAATAAATAAACAAACAAGCAGTCATAGACTGGTACTTACGAAATCATCAACTTGACCTCTGACCTTGTCTAATAAAAGCCGTCTCTGGAGAAGGTAGCGACGCAAACCAGAAATTTCTACGATGATTCTGTACCAAACCATCAAAAATCGAATGTTTGACCTCACTGTGACCTGACCTTTGACCGATTTTGACCAAAATCTAATCAGCACTAGCCATCACCCTCCTGAATCACGTGGTGTAATTTGACATTGGTAGCTTCTTCCGTTCGAGTTATAGTGCCTACAAACAAACACACAAAACAAAACAAACAAACACCAAAACAGATGACGGAAGTCATCATATACTTACAAAATCTTTAGATTGTAATAATAAACGAAAAGGGCACTCGGTAGAGCAGATACCTCCATCCTGTAATGCATGATCCACGAGAACATATCTGGCCCAATACGTTTTTGAGATATGCTACAGTATATATTGTTTTTGGCCCTACCTCTCAAT
>CM068952.1:75669660-75689463 GCA_035128595.1 Eptatretus atami
TTCCCCACTCTCTTCTCTATTCTTCTTGCTTCCTCATCTGCTTTCAGCTGAGGCTGCTATGAAGGATCATGGAAGCTTTTCTATCTGTATGTAACAAAACTGCAAGACACCACTGTTCTGTCTCCATTAATCGGTCAGACATCAAGATGGGCACCATCCAAGCTTAACCCCACAGAGGAGAGCTCCTCAGAAGAGCCTCTTCCAACTCTGACTCTGCAGCTGAAATAAGGGAGGAGGAAAAATACTTTAAACTAGCTGGGAGCTGACGATGTTCGCGGACATTATTGAACAATGCCACCGATAGGTACAATGAGTTAGTGGAAGCTTTTGAGGAAGCCCTACCGTAAAAAACTATCTCTTCCGTCAAATTGACCAAATCAAATCGGATTTTTTATATGTTGTACTTATTGACATTATCACAGCTTCTAGGAAATGAAATTGCGAGAAAAAAATCGATAAAAAAATAAAAAAAAAATAAAAAGTTCAAGTGGGCGTGCTCTGCCCACAAGGGGCGTGGGATGCCCCTCATACAAAAAGACACAACTAGGCCATGATATCTAGCTTGTGTCCAAGTTTCATCATGATCGCATCAAATGTCATGGAGCTATGCTCTGGAGAGAGTCACAAACAGACAGACAGACACAACAAAAATATGGTCACTGCTGCTGCCCGCGAACCAATACTTCCAAGTGTTGCTGTTGAAGGATCACACACATGATTCATCTGGTTCTATAGGCTGGTGGGACAGAGAGGGAGAAAGGTTCCTTTGACTCACTTCAAGCATTCCTATGACCCCATGGAAAGACCAAACTTGGGACAATTCTGGGATTACTAGGGCTAAGTAATTCAACCACAAAAGGAAACGAGAGCACCTCAGCACAACACTTTTTCCCCTTCCACGACTAAGCCATAACTTTCTTCTTCTTTGTCTCATTTTGGAGGTAAGTATGCAGCACAATGCCAGGCAGCTGTAGGTAAAGCAAATAGGGTTTTAGGCTGTATCCAGAGGGGGATCATTTATAAATCAAAAGAGGTGTGTTAACATTGTATAGGAATTTAGTGAGGGCCACATCTCGAATATTGTGTGCAGTTTTGGTCACAACTCAGGAAGGACAGAGATGCCATTGAGAGGGATCAGCACAAAGGCTTAGTAGATTGATTCTGGACCCAGCTCGACTTAGTGTGAGGAGCAGCTGAAGGAGACAGGGCTTTATACACTAGAAAGGAGGTGGTTACGAGGAGATATGATGGAGATGTTTAAGATAATGAAAGGTATCAATAAAATAAGTGCAGATGAATTATTCAACAGAGTAGACTGATCGGACCAGGGGCCATGGCCTGAGAGTACAGAAGAGGAGAGTTAAGACGGTAGTAAGGCAGGGGACTTTTACTCAGAGTAGTTATGCATGGAATGGCCTCCCTGGAAAGGTAGTGGCAGCAGAAAAAGTAGATAAGTTTAAATTAGAAATAGATAGGTACCTGGAAGTTATGGAGATAGAGGGGTTTAGTGATGTTGACAGCACTTTTAGGTAGCTTGAGCATTGATGGGTGATTGTGTGCATGTGTATGGAGTGCTGTTGGTGTGGGTCTCGTCAAAGGTGTTTGTGTGGTTAATGATGTTTTTTTTAACCAAGCCCATGCCCCTCCCCTGAGGAAAAATCCCCAAAACACTTGATTCAAAATAAATAAACAAACAAGCAGTCATAGACTGTACTTACGAAATCTCAACTTGACCTCTGACCTTGTCTAATAAAAGCGTCTCTGAGAAGGTAGCGACGCAAACCAGAATTTCTACATGATTCTGTACCAAACCATCAAAAATCGAATGTTTGACCTACTGTGACCTTGACCTTTGACCGATTTTGACCAAAATCTAATCAGCACTAGCCATCACCCTCCTGAATCACGTGGTGTAATTTGACATTGGTAGCTTCTTCCGTTCGAGTTATAGTGCCTACAAACAAACACACAAACAAACAAACAACAAACAAAACAAACACACAAACAGATGAAGGAGTCATCATATATACTTAGATTTCGTAAGTAATAAACGAAAAGGGCACTCGGTAGAGCAGATACCTCCATCCTGTAATGCATGATCCACGAGAACATATCTGGCCCAATACGTTTTTGAGATATGCTACAGTATATATTGTTTTTGGCCCTACCTCTCAATGGTGAAGAATCACTTTAAGAATTAAATAATTTCGTTTCCAGATCCAGATTCAGATCTTCACCAAAATCTAATCACTTCGTTCTTGACATAGACCGAAGCTGTCCACAAAATTTCATCCGGATCCGTACAACTTTTTTGAGATATCCTCGCACACAAAACAAACAGACAACCAGACAGAAAGTGGTGAAAACATAACCTCCTTCACCTTCGGTGGCGGAGCTTATGAATAATTTTGCATTTCTTCTTTGGATCTTGTGTTGATAAATTAGTGTGGTGTTGATGTGGTGCAGGCATGATGGGCTGAATGGTCCATGATGGGCTGTGTTTGATTTCCTTGTATTTCCTTCTATTATCCCTCTTCTTCTTCTTTTTCTTCTTTGAATGGTTATATTGTTGTGGGCCGGGTATCGGCAGCGAGCGCGACCACTAGATGGAGCAGTAGAGTCGGCTCCACCGAACACCCGGAATCTAGATCGTGCTCCTCAGAGAACTCCGAAAGGCATGGTCCCTTTCAGGACCGTGGGCGCCAGTATTTCGGCGGCGTGAGGTAGGGTCCACTTGTATCACTCCAATTTACCTAAGTACTCACGCCGTCCAACTACCGGGGAAACCACACCCTCGGCCGACTCTGTCCGATCCGAGTCCGGGGAACGGCTCGGATCGGCGTAACCGAGCAGAGTTACCAGAGCCATGCCGACCAAATGTACACAACTACAGCAACAACGGCCTTTTTTTACTTCCCCAACATGCAACGTGCTAAGCCAATGAAAGAAAGGACAAGACGGAGCTGAAACATTCAACAAAAGGAATATTATTTACAATAGGGGGAGGGACACATAAAGGCAAGAGTTAAAACCTACTATAAGGAAGGCGAATAATGTACAGCAAAGCACTTAACCAGTTGCTACTTAAAGACAGGGCCCCAGACACACCGCGCACACACAAATACCCAAAAGAAAAAGGGACCTTCCCGCCCCGTATGGTCTTCGACGTCTTGGATCGGCGGGACTCGAACCCGCAGCTCAATGACGCTGCAAGCACCAGGTACGGAGGACAGCGTCGGGCTCCCGCATGCTCCTCCTGCACGCGACGAGCCCAAAGCCAGCGACGAGACGAGAGCCAGAAGACCAGCAGCGACAGAGACCAGTCCAGCGCCAGCGACGAGAGATCGATCCGAAGGCCGGACCACGCGCTCGAGCTGACGGAGAACCAGACTACTCGCCCGAGCAGACGGGCGCAATTATTTGTCCTCGTTCCTTCGTCGTCTTCTCGGGCCGGTTCGCTCATCGCCCATTGGCCGCAAAAAGATGCCAAGTCCGCTGGTTGGACCGGGGGGGGGGGGGGGGCGATCATGGCCATCGGACCCCGCCCCTCAAACAAGGAGAGGAATATGGTCCTGTGTGGGCTGCCCTATTGGCCGACCGTCGGCAACCTGGCTCGCATCTCCTGATTGGCGAGAGAGGCGTCAGGTCCTCGTACTCCGCCCACGTACGTGCTGACACGCACGCATGCAATGGTGCCGGTGGAGGATGGTGGAGGAAGCTGAAGGCAGGTGTCGTTGTAGTTATTGTTGCTATAAAAATCCTAACTATCAAAATAACTTTGCAGCGCATGTATGTAATTCCCATTAGACGCAGGTAGGGGGCCCTAACTAGAAACACACACTTATCGAAATAACTAAGCTACGGGGATGGCTGTCTGTCTGTGTGCACAAGGCTTCCAGATTCGTAACAATATTCTTCCTCTTTTTGATCTTGATGCCTCTGTTTATTTGATTATTCTTCCTTTTCTTCTTTCTTGTTCATGCAGCATTAAAAAAAAAACTCATGAATAAGTTATTAATTTTGCAATTTTTTGATTATTTACTTTTTTGATTTTGGTTTTAAATACTTTTGTTCAGTATACCGACTGGATTTGTAATAATGACTTTGTTTACATGTTGACTTGCTTCATCGTAATCAGAGCAAATATGTTCACAAGATACTGGCAAGAGAGCTTAGATGTTTGCACATTCACCTCTGAGCTGTCTGTCGGGCTTTGAATTGTGGTCCAGCTATGATCTGTCATCCTGGAGTTTCACATGCAGGATGAGGCATCAATGTGTATGCCGTCCCTCTGATGGATGTTGAACTGGGTGTCTCATCTGCCAGCATTAGTTAGTGGATATTAAACATCACAAGGTGTCCTTTTCGAAGAGTAGGCAAGCTATTGCCAGCACCTTGAACAAATTCCAAATTCCTGTACACTCAGTTGAGTATCCTGTGACAAAGTAGCAACCTATCTGGGATTGTGAACCTTACCACATTGGGATGAGATACTAGAAGGATTTCTACTTACTTTATGGCAGTCCTATAGTGGCAAATAAAGGGTGAAGTCAAGGGAATTTGGCAAATTAAGACTTTTAAGAACTCGTAAACGTTTATTCAGATAAATTGACAAATAAAATTAAAGGTCACTTAAGATTTACTGGAATATAATTACAGATAATTATATTCCAGTAAATTTGATGATATCATTAATAATATGAATGTAGTATCTGCAAAGATTTGGTTTCGTTGTTCCACTCAGTATAACTTCCAAAGAGTATATATCATGCCTAATGAATATACAAGAGAGCTTTGAAGATGTAGTTATACAGGCAGACAAAAGCCAATTAGTCACTAAGTTTAACTTATGTTCCATGCAAATCTCGAGGGAGAAATTGAAAGAAAGTATAAACAAGCATCTGGTGAGATTTGACTTAATTATAAAGTTAGTGAGCAGAGCTTTATGAAGGCAACTTCATGCATAGACAATGTGCTTCAGCATTTTCTACGCTAAATTAAATGTGAAGATGATGTAAACACATTTGTATTTCGATTTTTGAATTTGTTTTTTACTGCTTGTACACACAAGAAGTGGGAAATAAGGCTTAAACACCATGGTGTGTGTCTATATAAATAAATAATATACTGTATATATATATGAATGAAATGGAGAGAAAATTAGTTGCAAAGCAGGAAGAAGTAGGTTCTTAAGTCGGTTGTTAGTGATCGAAGTTCCACTCATAATTGACCATGATCTTTACATTTAAAGAAAGAAAATATATTGTGTGGTGAAAGGAAGTTGCATTGGAGATTCATATAATTACTTACAACTATCAAGCAATTATCCAATAATTATGGTTGATGAAATTTATATTTATATATGTGAAAATATATGGTTTTCTTTTGGCTCATTAAAAAACGTTCATCATCAGCACTTCTCCGAAAATTTTCTCCAATGAAAAAACATTTCTAAACTTTATATTTGTATATGAGCTGTGTGAAAATATAATTTCTGTTTAATGTGCCTAATCAAGTTGCTCATTGTCATCAATTGTGATGATAGAAGTAATCATGGAGGAAAAATACTTTAAACACTGTACTTCCAGGTGTTGCTTTTAATATTCTCAGTCATAAATACATATTTAACAGGATTTAATAAAATTCAAAAGTGTAAGCCAGGGATCAGCAACCTTTCAGAAGTGGCGTGCCAATAATTAACTTAATAACTCTTATTTATGGATCTGCATTCCATTGATACATTTTTAACATCAACAATAGTCCTACTTACATCTGAGCAGCTTCATCTAGACTAATAAATGTCAGAATGTGTCAGTCAGTCAATGTGTGTGTGTGTGTGTGTGTGTGTGTGTCTGTCTTCTCCAGAGCTACAAAATCATTAAACTTAGCAGCCTGAATCTTTACATGCATACTAAGGGAACTCCAAGGAAGTGCATGAGTGAAAATTGGGTGTTTGGGTTAATTATGTAACCTGTACGTTGTGTGTTAGCTCTCATATGAGCTTTGACAAGGTATACAAAAAAAAATTAAAACACCCATATTGAAGATTTTTGAAGATAATTAACATCTCTGTCTCTCTCTGTCTCTGGACGTGGCTCGGTGGTGATTACGTCCAGACGGTGTTTGTCTCCGGACGTGGTCGGGCGGTGTTTGTTTGTCTCTGGATGTGCCCAAGCAGTGTTAGTCTCTTGACATGTCTGGGCGTTGTTTATGTCCGGATGGGAGCTTGTCTCCAGACGTGTATGGGTGGTATTTGTCTCCAGATGGTTTGGCTCAGGACGTGTCAAGGCGGTGTTTGTCTCTGAGCGGTGTTTATGTCCAGACAGTGTTTATCGCCGGACGTATCCTAGCAGTGTTTGTTTCCAGATGGTGTTTATCTCTGGATGTGTCCGGTTAGTGTTGTTTCTGGATGGCTTGGCTCTGGATGCGTCTGGGTTGTGTTTGTCTCCAGGCGGTGTTAGTCTCCGGACAGTGTTAGTCTCTGGACAGTGTTTGTCTCCGGGCGGTGTTTATCTCCGGATGTCTCCTGGCAGTGCTTGTTTTCGGACAGTGTTTATTTCCAGACGTGTCCTGGTGGTGTTTCTCTCCGGACTGTGTTTATCTCTGGACGTGTCCGGGCAGTGTTTGTCTCTGGGCCATATTTATAGTATGACTGGTAGAAAATATGCCTGGTGTTGGTTTAATGGTTAGGGTGGTGTGCTTGGGATCCTGGAATCCTGAGTTCAAATCGCCCTTGGCTGTTCAATTAATACCAGGTGGGGTTGACTTGGCCTGTCATCCTTTTGAGGTTGGCAAAATGAGTGCCAGCTTGCTGGTATCATGTGTTTGAGTGGCGACCCGTCCAGGATTGTACCCAATAGCCAAGGAGACTGCTTCGGCAGCACCAACACTCTGCACAGAGTATGGTCCCAATGGAAGGATGGATGGATGGATGGTAGAAAATGCATTTCAGAGATTATTTTATTTCCATCTTCACTGTTATTCTGAGGGTGTTGGTTGTAATCGTCTTATCCTTGTGAAAGACACCACAGGAACTTGAATGTCGACCAGCAATGAATGCTTATAGATGGGTCCCTAACTGAGAATTAATTTGATGGATAATGCACTCATTTATACAATTCCCTGCCTGCAAAATACCAGTGTGGGAATTTGCAGTCAGGTGGGGAATCAAACCCAGAAGAGACAGCTGAAAGGCAAGTATGCTCCTTCTGAGCTATGCTGCAAGCCCCAACAATGGAAGTTATTTTTTCTCAACATACCTTTGCCAAATGGGGCCGTGTACATATTTATTGCATATGTGAATTTGGTGGAACTTTAGACCCCCCCCCCAAAAAAAAAACTCCTATGTGTACCAGGATACAACCCGCCCTTCCACTTTGGACAAAGTTTGTCCACTTAACTTAACACCGCACTGCTGTAGCATCCTATGCAACTACTAAACTTGAAAAATAGCCTGAAACATAACAAAATGCATTATTAAAAATTTGGATGATATCACCTCAGGCCTGGTGTTCCAGAAAACGATTACATTATAAAGAGCTAATTTAACATTGTGCAACAGACACAATTAAACCTCACATACAAAGTAAATGCAAAGAAAGGTTGTCATTCCAGTAAGTAAACAACAGAGATGGCAAAGAATATGTCATTGTGAACAAAGGTCTGCAAGTGCATAAGCCATGATGACCACAGTGTGAATGGGGGTTGTCAAGCTATGGAAAATAGGAAGCGTAGATAGTGAAATGTGAAAGATAAATTGGGTGGACATGAAATGTATTAGGCGAGGTTGTTTGGGGAACATTTTAAGAATTTCTTGAAACTTTGAAGGATTACTCTGACAATGTTATTGGCTTCTTCTCTGTCTTATGGATACTTCGCTTTGAAGCTACAAAAACAACAAAAAAAACCTGTGTCAACTCGAGCTGTCTGTTTTCTTTTTTGTGACATTTCAAGCTTCTGCCTTTCTTATACCTTTCCCACAACCACCAGTTCCTATTACTTTTGAAAAGGTCTTTTATGGTAAAATGGGATTTTAAAATGTAAAGATTTTTAAACAAAACTATTCAGCCTTTGACCTCTTGTGCATACGTAATAAATAAATGGCCTAAATTCACCCCCAGCCCTCTCACCTACTTACTGAAGGCAATATTGATGAGACAGTTTAGTGATTTTACAGTTTGTCTGCTTGGAAGTCTTCTGAGATTGCCACCAAGATGCTGACATGTAGGGCAGTTCAGAAAGGCATATTGGTCTGGTATAAAATCTGCTATCTGACACAGACTGGTCTACTATCATCAGCTTCTTACATCAACACTTTCTGGAATAACTTCCTTAACAGACTGCTTTCTCTCTCTCACCAGTTCATCAAATCATGCCTCCAAATGTCTGATTCAACATCCTGATTCTGGGACACTGAGACATGTGGAGAGGCAATTAAAAATAAAACAGGCTGAATTTTCAATCTTGAAGGAGTTCCTGACTGAAGAGAACCTAAAATCCCTCCATAAAGCCCACAGCCAGTTTATATCAATGCATCGATGATCCAAAGTCCAACATCAAAGTCACCTGAGATCAAACTTTAGTCATAGCATTCTTGAAAACCTGGTGGCAGCTAGTCAAATCTATCTCTGGGACACATTTCCCTTCTGTACCTTCACTCCAAGAGGATGGAGTTATGTTGGACACTGGTCAAGGAAAAAAAACCTGAATATCTTAACACTTATTACTGAATAAGCCAAGACACCAAATGCCTCCCTCCCACTTTCCACCCTTTCTCACATTAAAAACTGATCTCTGCAGCATCTGGACTTATCATCCACTCAGGTTGAGAAGTTCTGAGTCAAACATGACACTTGCTCGTCAATATGAAACCTTCAACATGACGTAATCGGCTACAGGATGCTTGGTACACATGTCAGAAGCCCCTAACAATGGGGGTCATCAGGGCAGCCAAACATATCTTGTGTGTGCGAGAAAAGGATTGTTTCCTGAAATGTCTCACAAAGCTTCTAAAAATGTTCTCCTCAACAACTATTCTTTTAGCCCTCTCATCTCCTTTTTCCTCGCTCTTCTCCAGGTCTTTCTCAAACTATTTACTGCCTTAACACTGGAAAGTCACAAACATCACCCCTATCCACAATAAGGGGTTCCGAGTCTCATTGTATTGTCTCAACTACAGATTTATCAGCCTTAATTCTTCCCATCATAAACAGAACAATGGAATTTTAATTTCTGCAGACCTCGGGTATTGTTTCTTCTCCAATTCACAAATCTCTGATCATAAATTCGGCTTTCACACCAGCTATTCCCCTATGGATATGTTGCTTGTTCTATACAAACAATGGATGGATACACTAAAGCTCAAACGAGAGATCAGGGCCATCTCTCTTGGCATCTCTGAAGCTTTTAAGACTGTTTCAAACCAAGCCTTGCTTTCCAACTTATCTGCTAATAAAACTTTGAATGCTTATCAGATTTCTCTGTGAGCAGAAACAACTTATTTCCATCCATTCTTGATGGCATTCTGTTTGAAGATCTCCCTCTTGAGGCTGCCATTCTGCAAGGCAGCATTTTATGACCAACCTTATTCATGTCTACATCAATGACTCTTTTCCCTGGATAAACCTTTCTGCAATTTTGCAGATGACTCCGCCTGCTGCAGAACAGTACACCACACTTCTGAGAGGTAGACTGCTGAACCATACATTTCTAAAAACCTGGGGAAAAAATGTCATTGGTCAGCCACCGGTAAGATATCTTCAAACTCAGGAAAACCTCATGCTCCCTTGCCTTTGAAACCCCTTAGTTTAATTCACTGGCCAACACTTGGAAAGGTGGAGTTCCTGGAGTTTGTCAGCCTCAATATGCCACAACATATCTCAGACATAACACATTGCCAAACGATCTTCTAAAGCATGCCAACACCTTAGCATTCTCTGCAGAGCTCATCCATTCTCAGCTGCTGAGAGCTCATTAGAGTGTCATAAAGCCTTCATCCAAAGTATTACAGAGCATAAATTCCCAATATGAGCTGGTGTAGCTGCTTATCACCTTGCTCCCCAAGAGGTGATTGAGTACATGGCTCTCCATGTTATTAGAATATCTTGCGAGCAGGGCAGGGTCTAAGTTTTGTTTGTCACCTGCTGCCGGAAGGTGTCTTGCCTCTATTCTTTCATCCCTATTTTTTCCTTGCCTGCGGAACGTGCACACCCTGTATATGTTGTCGTGTGCTCTTCCCTCCGGTCCTTCAAGAGTGCTGCCCATCATCACTTCATGCTTTTCTCCCTACTTATCCCTGCTGTCTTCAACACTTTTATTTTTGTAAGATTCCGTGTTCACAACATCATATGAGATGGCCAGTTTTATGTCTCCATCTGTAGAATTTAGGATGTGGTGTGCTCCCTGAATGTGGCACCTACATATCATATATGTTCAAAAATGGCGAAAAGGTTACCATATACATAATGATCTTACAGAATGAAATCAAAGCAGAGCAAATGGCTAATTAGCTATGTCTGCTTAATTCACCTTGGAGAGTCAAATGGGGGAGAGGGTAAAGTAAACTGAGGAAAATATAACTGAGAAAAGAAAGAGGATGACAGGGAAGAGAAGGAAGAGTATAACATTGTTGGCAGAGGGGAAAAGAGTGAAGATGTTTGGAGGGGAGGAATGGAGGAGAAGAGGAATACATGAGACAGGCAGTAAAGGGAGGGTGGTTCAAAATGTCACCATTTGCGCTGAGGTCGTATGTAGATAACCGCGATGACTAAAAAGCAAAGGGATAATCACAACTGCACCCAATCAAAATTCCAACACAAAATTATACTACCTCTAGTAACCTAGATTGTGGTTATAAAAACTGCATGAGTTAAGGATTTTTGTAAAACATTTGTCACACTCGAAATCCTCCAACTACTGTTCCCTAGGCCAAGTGTTTTGTCAATGCACAGGCTAGACACAGTAGTTATATCATAAATCATTATGTATTTTGAAGAAAAAAATTTAAACTCAAAGGGACAACATTGACTCATTTAGTGCATATGACATGCCTTGATGATGATCTATGTTGGTTCTTCATCATTAAAATGAAGTTGTCTATGCACAGTGAGTCTGTTCAGTGGAAATGGGCAATCTGTAGAGGACAGTGACCAATGACCATATCTCCAGACTCAAGAATGACAGCAAACAGAAAGATCAACCATTATACAGACGACAGAGCATTATTAGTCCCCTGCCGGTTTTACTGGAGGGGACTCTAGGTTTGCTCTCTGTCTCTCTGTCCATCAATCCCACTTGTGGTTTTCAAGACTTTTTTTTCCCCCATACCCTTTAATACATTCAACTGAAACTTGATACATGGCTTTATTATGATACGTTACAGAACAAGTTCGAGTTTCAGGATGTTTTGTTAATTTTTCACAGTTATGCCCCTTTTAGACTTTGAAAATATCACATCGGTAGGGAACATGGATGCAAAGCAATTCTCGCTCTTGTTTGATTGGAAGTGCTCCTGTGCAGTGTTAATATATTGATCACGAGCAAATATAACCCGTCGCTTCGCTGACAGGGATGTTAAGTGGGGGGGGAGCAAGGGAGGAGGAGGGGGAGAGAGGGAAAGAGGGAAAAGGGGAGGGAGGTAGGGGAAATAGGGGAGGAGGTAGGGAAAGAGGGGAGGAGGGAGAAGAGAGAAGAGGGAGAGAGGGAAAAGAGAGAGGATGTAAAAGACGAGGCAGGGAGGGGGAGAGAGACTGAAGAGGGTAGGAGAGAGAGAGGGAGGGGGGAGAGGAGGAGCAGGGAGAAAAGGGAGGAGGGGAAAAGAGGGAGAGGCAAGGGAGGAGAGATAAGATGGAGGGAGAGGAGAGATAAGATGAGGAGGGGGAGAGGAGAGAGAAGCAGAGAGGGGAGGAAGTGAAGAAGGGGAAAAGCAAGAAAGGAGGGGGGAGAGTGATGCCTCACCAAACGTGCCATACACTGCAGGAGGGAAGGAGAGAGAGAGAGAGAGAGAGAGAGAGAGAAGAGAGAGAGGAGAGAGAGAGAGAGAAGAGAGAGAGAGAGAGAGAGAGGAGAGATATGGGGGAGGAGGATATGTTATATGATATGATATGTTGTGCTTAATGACCAAACACACACACACACACAAAAACTCATTTCAGAATAGCTATACACACAATGACACAACAGAGTTCATAAAGTAATCTGCTGGCACATCTGCAAAAACTTTGATATCTCAGTTTCAGACAATTTGTGAGAAGATGAACCAAAAGGAATCACTGAAAACATGGAAACACCGCTCACGTACGACCTAATGATCCCATTGAGCATGAACATCGATAACAAAGCATTGCGACCAGATATAATACATAGGTACAAAAAAAAGAAGAAGTCGGCATTGGTAATTGAGGTGTCAATACCAGTGATTTTGGACTAAACAATACAGAAATCAAGAAAATGACCAAATACTAAGACCTCAAGAATGAAGTTCTGGGTTTCAAGTAATGGCTGGTTCTCTCAGGGGTCTCTGCCGACTTTCTCAAAGTTAGGTTTCCAGTCGTTATTTGTCACGTTTTAACTGTTTATTTTCTCACCTGCATGTTTACTGTGTGTTCCTAGTTTGGTTTTGTTTCAAAAATCGTTCTATTTTGTGAGTTTTCATCGACCTTGTCATACCGGGCTCCTTGAGGCCTACCTGTCTTTCCCGTCTCAGTGTACAATCGTTTATTTGCATTCTCTCCCTATTACCATTAATTCCTATTTTCCCTACTTTTCCAAACGCCCCCAACTATCCATCCCAACTACACACTGTTTCTTGTCTTAAATTGAAAAAAACAACAAAAAAAAACAACCCTTTCTCACTCCTTACCCATGAGTAATGATCCTTCTACTTCTTCTTCTTCTTCTTCTTCTTCTTCTTCTTCTCCTTCTCCTTCTACATAATCTTCTTCTTCTTCTTCCTCCTGCCGGTACACCATCTTCCTTCTATTTGAGCTGACCCACTCTCACCATTACCTTTACAATTTCTTCCTACAACCTTCCATTCTCCAATCTCAACTAATCTTCAAAAATCCATCAAAAATAATATTAATTTTCCTTGTATTCTTCCTGACTATACACCTCCTGAAACCAGGTGTCTCTCTCTCTCCCCTCTTCCTGTTACTTTTCATCAACCCATAAGCTTCACTCTGCGTTTACCGTTCCAAATTCACCATACACCTCTACAATTTCACTTCAACCTTTCCTTTTCCGAATCTTACACAATCCTTATTAAAAATATAATAATAATAATCACAAAAAATAAATTCACTTTCAACAATACACCTCCCGTAACCATGTGATCTGTTTCCACCCTCTGCATTTACCGATCCAAACTCACCATTCACCTCACGATCTTTTCTTCAACCTTTCCTTCACCTAATCTTATGTAATCTCCATCAAAAAAAAAAATATATATAATAATAATAATAATAAAAACGATCTCTTATAATGCTTCATCTTCCTCTTTCACATGTGTGGTTCTCATTACTGTATCATAATTCACGACTTTTTATATTTCAACA
Source organism: Eptatretus atami (assembly GCA_035128595.1). Taxonomy (NCBI): domain Eukaryota; kingdom Metazoa; phylum Chordata; class Myxini; order Myxiniformes; family Myxinidae; genus Eptatretus; species Eptatretus atami. The sequence goes on from CM068952.1 coordinate 75,683,214, forward strand.
GACTGCTCTCAATTCGACCTTTCCTTCATACCTTGTCTAAAAAATCCAACTGTTACAACGGTTCTATTCTCCATTTTCTTAATTCGCCTTCATTGTATCCCTCAAGAAATGTCTTTAGTCACATCTCTGAACTAAAAATTAAAAAAACCCCAGTTTGCTATGAATGTTCGCTTTACCTCAATCGTCATTTTGTTCCAACTTCAATGCCAATTCACCCCTCTCACCCTCCCTCTCAAAGCAACCATTACTCTCTTCTCCCTCCAAGCTTCCCTCTCACCTTTCTCAAAAACTCCTCCCTCACCTTTCTCCCTCAACTCTCCTTCTCCACCATTCACTCTTCTCAAAGTTGCCCCTCTCTCTCATCCACAAAGCTGCCTCCTTCCCCTGCCCTCTCTCCTCCATCTCATCACTCCACTCCTCAAATCCTCAACTGCCTTCTGCCCCCTCTCTTATTACTCCCACCGTACCTCCACCAGCACCACAGAGCTTTTCTCCTCCTCATTTGGCTCACTCCCAAGCTCTTCTGCAACCCCCACACTCTTTCAACAACTCTCCTTACCTCCTCTTACTCCTCCCTTTCTACCCTCCCTCTGCCTTCCTCTCCGCTGCACCCAAAGCCTCCTCCCTCCTTCTGCATTAACAGTGTGGATGTCAATTATCCGGTGCCTTCATTCAAACCTGACAGATCTTTCCATACAGGCTGCTGCTGACAAACCAGACATAATCTTCCAAACAGAAATTTCCTCCTCAAGACATCTCTGACTCCCAAGTATCTCTCCCTGGTTACTCCCTCCTCCGTCTGACAGACCTGAGCCTCGTCCTGGTGGAGGAGTTGCTCTCTTCATCAAAGACTCAATCCTCACTCTCCATGCCCTGCCCTCACTCCCCACAACCCCAGGAATACCTCTGGCTACGGATTCCCCTCCACTCCCACCTCATGTTTTATATGTTGTACTGTACCGTCCACTTAACAGTGATGACTCCATTTACACCTCACTATCCAAAACATGGACCAACTTCTATCCTCTCATCCAAACTCTCTCTTTCTCATATGTGGTGACTTCAATTGTCATCATGTCATTTGGCTGGGTGTGGGTACCTCTCACCTGTCATGGCACTTCAGCAAAGACTTCTGCGACTCATTGGGACTGACTCAATCGGTCAACTTCCTGACCCGAATCTCAACCAACGGTACTCTATATCTTCTGGATATGATTTTGATAAATTTCCCTGAAAATATCTGCTGTTCTTCCTCCGCTCCAATTAGTTCTTCTGACCACGTCCTGTCAAAGTGGACATTCTCTGGCTGTTATCAGAGAACCACCTCAGTGCCGTCGAAACTGGCATTTCACTGAGGCTGAATGGCAGGGTCTCCAACAGCCTTCAAACTTCTCTACTGGTCACCTATCGCTACTTTCTCCAACATTACTCGTCCTAGGAATTCTTTCAAAGAAACTTGCTCTTTCTCATGCACACATTTATCCCCTCTAGTCTTCAGTTGTCCTACCCTTCCTCCCACTTATTGTTCACTGAAGCTTGTGGTGAGGAAGTTGCCTGAAAGAACTTGCATTTGCCCATGGAAAGCAAACCAACTGAGGGTATCTCAGTTCTTTCCATTAAGCTCGGAACATGTGTGTGTCTCCCCTCAGGGGAGCCAGAAAACAACATCTTTCTCATCTCAAGTCTGAACTCTCCAAACTTCTCTTCCTCCTTCAAATCCTGGCGGCATCTAATCAAATCTGTTTCTGGTGTATGTCCCCCCCCCCATCCCCTGCCTTACCTCAAATAGCCGCACTGCTGATACCGCACGTGAAAAGGCTGAATGCCGAAATTCGGTGTTTGCATCTAAGTCTTGTGTCTGAAACCCATCACTTTCTGTACCCACCTTACCCAGTCGTGTTCTTTTGTCTTCTACGTCTCCTCTCCGGTCTCACCCCTCCTGCTCTGTCTGCGATATGTCCCCACCATATTTCTGCAGGGCGCTCAAGGTCCGCCAACAACCCCCTTCTGGTAAAACTACCAAAATCACGAATCACTGCTCACCTTCACTCTTTCATTCCTCTTTTTTCCTGCCTTTGGTATAAACTCCCTACTCTCTTCAATCCCATTCTTCCCTCCAGGCCTTCAAAACAGCTGTTCACCACCACCTCTTATCTTCCCCCATCCAAAACCTCGATCTTTTCCACCCCTGTTAATCCACCCAAATCCACATCCTTCAAATTCCCTGCTTTCTTTGCTGAAAGTCCCGTAATGTCCATCTTGTATACCCCGTGCTCCCCACCCTATACTCTCCCTTCCACAGATCGAATGTCTCTGTTCCCACTGTTTTGTCCTTCCCTCTCCCACCCTCTTGTCTCATGCCCCTCTTGCTGTGCATTGTGTGTTAGCTCTCATACGAGCCTCGACCAGGTATACAAAAAAAGACAGTGAAAAGATCCTGGAAGCTGAAGAATGCCAATGTTTGACCAGTGATGGTTTGAGCTACAGGAATGATGACAAAGAACCTCACAGAGATATGAAAAAAACATCCCTGGGATTATTACTACAAAACAACTATATTTGGAGGCTATCCGGGGCTCAGTTACGATCCTGAAGAGGCCCTCAGCACAAAACATTGACAACAAAAAACTTCACAACTTGGTCCATGAATGATGACCCCTTTCCGAAATGAAGGTGGACACTTTGAGTCACTCTGGAGGGTCCATTCCACATTCTGAAACCCACATATGTGGATACCAATCAACAACACACACACACACACACACACACACACACACACACACACACACACACACACACACACACACACACACACACACACACACACACACACACACTTTGAGACCTGGGCGGGACCATTTACAATCGACGCCATCTTCACGGGAAAAGCCTGTCTGCATGCATGTATGCTCCTACATGCAGCGACCGTTGCATTGCACTGGTCGGCTTAATCTGAATATGATTCGTACATGCTACAGTCCCTCAATAGAGGGGGAAGGGTGGGGGACCAGGGGAAGGGTGGGGGACCAGGGAAGGGTTGAGAGAGAGAGATAGAGGGGTGGAGAGAGAGGTAGGGAAGAGGGAAGGGGGTGGGGGAGAGAGAGAGAGAGAAGAGAGAGAGAGAGAGAGAGGAGAGAGAGAGAGAGAGAGAGAGAGAGAGAGATAGAGAGAGAGAGAGAGAGAGAGGAGAGAGAGAGAGAGAGAGAGAGAGAGAGAGAGAGAGAGAGAGAGAGAGAGGAGAGAGAGAGGTCGGGATCAGAAAGATAGAAAGGAGTGGAGAGAGCGGTAGGGTTGGGAGGGAGAGGGTGAGGGAGAAGAGGGGTGTGGGATTCCGGCAGATGTGATGCCAAGTTTATCGTCCAACACCCTTACCAAATTCTTAATCACTGTCCTGATCTATGGTGGCAATACACTAGTAACTATAATGGCACTCAGTAGAGCGCATACTTCCACAAGTCTGAATAGTTTGTATCCCACTGATTGATTGGATCTGGATCAGAACCTGAACCAAAATTGAATCGGCTTGTTCTTGTCACTTATCCAACTCATCCACATAGTTTTGTCATAACTCGTCTTCAACTATTTGAAATGTCATGCTATTTATCGTTTTTAGCTCCATCTCGCAATGGTTAAGAATCACTAAAAAATATAAAATTATTGTAACCGGTTCCGGATTCGAATCTTCACCAAAATTGAATAGATTCATCCTTGTCACACACCCAACCTGTCCACCAAGTTTCGTCTGAATCCGTCCATAACTTTGAGAGATGTCCTGAGACAAGCAGACAGACAGGGTTGAAAACACAATACAACACAGCCAAAAACCAGGAGTTACTTATGCATCAGTTTAACTGCAGAGGAACTTTTGTTTATTTTACTGTAACCAACTACTCATCAAACCAGCAAACATTTCTACTTCTAATACTAAGACAAAATTCACTATAATAGCTGACAATTTTGGCTGGATTGAGAGCCAAATAACATGCTGATGAGAACCTTCAAATGGATATCCCAAAACCTATGGTATCCAAGCTGCACTTATGAAGTAGATCGTGTTACCAGAAGTGTTTTAATTCACAAAAAGCTTATTTTGAATGTTAAATATACTTAGTTATGAAATTTCTGTGTTTACCGGGCGTAGTGGCGTGCGCCTGTAATCCGGCTACTCAGAGGCTTGGTTTGGAGGATCGCTTGAGGACGGGAGCTCTGCACTGGGCCGCACTATGAGAGGGTGTAGGGCAGCCCGGAATCATGGCAAAACCCAATCCTTATCCCTGTGTCGTAAGAGGCGACCAGGGTTGCGTCAGGAAGGGCATCCGGCGTAAAACCCGTGCCAAATCAGTATGCGGATCATAACGGATGATCCGCTGTGGCGACCCCTAACGGGAGCAGCCGAAAGAAGAAGAAGAAGATGAAATTTCTGTGTTTAGATTGTATCATTGGTCCTGAACCCTTCTACTTGAACATCCAGGAAGGCCAAGTTCATGCTCAATTGCCATTTTCATATCTGAATTGGGACAGAATGTTCTGGAAAAATACCACAACCCATCAAGCCATTATTGTTAATTTTCTATCCACAGGTCAATAAATTATATCTTTACACAACTTGCTGATTTTAAAATCAGCAAGTTTTTAATTAAAAATTCAAAACTAGAATATCTTGGTTGGATACGTGTCCACCCCCTTAACCCTTGGAGCACAGTAAGATAATCATTAAGAAGTGGAAGGTGTATGGTACCACCAAGACCTGCCTAAATCAGGCCGTCCCTCCAAAATGGATGACCGAGCAAGGAGGAGACTGATCAGAGAGACCACCAAGAGGCCAATGACAACTTTGAAAGAGCTACATGACTTTATGGCAAAGACTGGTCACTGTGTGCATGTGACAACAATATCTCAAGCACTCCACAAGTCTGGCTTGTACGGAAGGGTGGCAAGAAGGAAGCCATTACTCCAAAAAGCCCACCTTGAGTCCCGTTTGAGGTATACAAAAAAACCACTCCAGCGATTCTGAAGCCATGTGGCACAAGGTTCTGTTGTCTGACGAAACCAAGATGGAATGTTTTGGCCTAAAAGCAAAACGTTACGTTTGGCACAAACCCAACACAGCACATCACTCAAAGAACAACATCCCAAATATGAAGCATGGTTGTGGCAGCATCATATTACGGGGGTGTTTCTCATCAGCAGGGACTGGGACACTTGTCAGGATAAAAGGGCAAATGGATGGAGAAAAATACAGAAAAATCCTGGAGGAAAACCTGCTGCCCTCTGCAAGAAAGCTGAAATCGGGACGGAAGTTCACCTTCCGCCATGACAACGACCCGAAGCACACAGCCAAAGCTACACTGGAGTGGTTGAGGAACAAAAAGATAAATGTCCTTGAGTGGCCAGTCAGAGCCCGACCTAAATCCAATCGAAAACCTGTGGCATGACTTAAGATTGCCATCCATCAATGCTCCCCACCAACTTGACTGAGCTTTAACAGGTTTGGCTAGAAGAATAGGCAAATATTGCCCAAAAGGTGTGCAAAGTTGGTAGAGACCTATCCCAACAGACTCACAGCTGTAATTGCTGTCGAAGGAGCTTCCACCAAGTATTCACTCAGGGGTGTGGAAACTTATCCAACCAAGATATTCTAGTTTTGTATATTTAATAAATTATCTGAAATTTGTAGAATTTGTTTTTCACTTGGAAGTTGTGAGTTACGGTGTGTAAATAAAGGTGGAAAAAGTCTGATTGAATGCAATTTAATTCCAGGCTATAAGGCAACAAAAGGTGAAAATTTTGAAAGGAGGTGTAGACTTTCCATCGGCACTGTATATATTATTTGAGTAAATTTACCCTTTCCCAAACTCAGCATAGAAGTTTTACCTTCACTGGGTCATGGGCATAAAGTGTAACTTTAGAACCCCTCTTCCACCTCCCTTTCCCCAACTCTCCTTGTGCTGACCATTTCCCCAAACATTTACTTTTCCTCCTCTCTGTTCCTTCCGATTCAGTTTCTTTTGTTGTTCTTCATTTACCTTCTCACTCTCACCTTCATTATCGGCCTCTATGTGAGGGTACTCCGAAAAGATCTGTCATGTACCAGTTACAAACTTTATTAATTTCATATTATTCAACAAAATCTCCATCATGTTCAAGTTAAGTGAACTTCAACCAGTTCACTTTTTGATCCCAACACAGAGGCTTTCCTTCTGAAGTGTACTTAATGCAGTGGACCTTGCTGTTTTAACCTCTTCAGCAG
>CM068952.1:75696786-75715404 GCA_035128595.1 Eptatretus atami
TACAGCATTTCCACCAGCCTTGAAAAGTTCAGCATGGATGCCACAGATCCCAGGAGCTTCACTTAATTTCAACCGGCTCACCGCAGCCTTTGTTTCCACAAACGAAGGTGGACCACAGTTGATTGGAGGGTCAGCAAGAGGGATAATAACACCCCTGACGTCCAACTCAACAGCTGGTGGATCAGACTGGTACAGCCGCTCAAAGTAACTGGCCCAGCGGACCTTCACTTCAGACTCCTCTGTCAAGAGCCCACCACCCTCTGCTCTAACTGCAGTACACCGAGGGATGGGTTTGGAGGAACACAATGTGTGAATTCCCCTGTAAGCAGGATGCGAATCACTTGACCACAGGTGATGCTCTACCCCCTCACAGATTCTTCCCACATAGGCCTCCTTGTCCACCCTTAGTGCACGTACAGTTTTATGCCTCAGCTCCCTGAACAGCTCAGCTCTGGCATTCAGCCTGGCCCTGTGACTCTGTTCAATGGTATCCAGTGTCCCTTGAGACACAAAATTCTTCTTCGCCCGACAGTGAGTTCCACGACATCCACCGGCAACATCAAGGACGGTGGTCTTGAAGGCAATCTATATCTCTTCAGGCCTGTTCGCAAACTCCTCATCTACCCTCTCATCCTTGAGCGTGCCAACATCCAGCTGAGGGAGGGATGGCACCATTCTCCTGGATTTAAGCTAAGCTGCAACTTCAGAGTTGCTACAACAAACCTGTGTTCAGTATTGAGGAACTGAGAACTCTGGTCGACCCTGCAGTTCTGCAGCATCCTCGAGCGACCATCAATGAGCACATGGTCAATCTCCTTTAACACATCATCAGTGTTGGAATACCAAGTTCAGCGATGAGCCTGGGGGCACTGAAACCATGAACCAGCCACCCTAAGTCAATGACTTCTTGCAAAGTCAAGGAACTTAGTGCAATTCTGCATCACAGTTGCAGATGCATGGGGGCCAACACATGTCTAATAGCCATACCCATCAGTTCCAGTTGATGCGTTGAAATCCCCCAAGACTAGAAGAGTATCTTGCCTGGGGCACTAATCAACCACAGACTTGAGCGTGCCATAGAATGTGTCCTTCACGGTGAGATCACTCACCTCACTCGGCGCATATACAGAGACCAGGTAAATGACACCCATGAAGTGACACATCCTTCATCTCATAATATGCTTGTTGACCGGTGTTTCCTCAATTATCATTGGAGTCAGCTTATTGGACACAGCTACAGCAACTCCTTGGGCATATTAACCATCAGATCGACCAGACCAATAGAAGGTGTAACCACCCGCCATGATCTCGCCACACTCTGGTCTCTGAACCTCAGAGAGTGCTGCAATACCGATGTCCAAACGCTTGAGCTCAGATGATACCAGAGCCAGGTGATCATCCTCTCTTCGGGATCGGATATTCCAGGCACCCACCTGAAGGGACCGCTTCAGGACCACCATCAGGTAAATGGTGGTCATGGAATACTTACCCTGTGCAGTCTTGAGAAGGACTTGGTGAGTGAAGGGTCGTAGAGAGTGTGGGGGTGGTGGAGGGGGGTGGGCAGGCGGGTAACTACCCTGGGGCCTGGACCTAATTAGTGCCCGTAATTATTTCTTCAATTATTTGTTTCATATAATGATTGTTTATGATGATAAAACACCAGGGGCAACTTTATTTTGTGTCTCCCTCCAAGCCACGTGGGGTGATTCCCAGGCATGCCATTGCCATGGACAGTGACACCCTCCCTCATCAAATAAACTACTGTGGGAACAATTTACATAATCACAATCACAGTAATGATATAAATGAACACAGGACTGTTGGCCACACCCCATCCGGATGAAGTGTGTTAAATGAATCTGCATGTAGGAAAAAGTGAATAACACCCCAATTTCCCTTAAACACAGCATGTGTTTCTGACAACGAAAATAGAGAAACCTCCATTTTAGTTGTATAAAAAAAATATCTGAAGGGGGCCCGGATGAAGGGGGCCCTACACTTAGTATTGCTCCGGGGCCCATTCTGGCTCTCGGCAGCCCTGCCACGTGAGCCAACTCTTCTGCCGGCAAATTTGTAATTGCATCGATCTCCACTTCTGATGTAAATGTGTACAAATGATACTCTGAAAATCTTTGATGTACTCTCAATATGCGCTCCATCAAATGGTCATGTAAGATGTGGTGAAGTTTGAATTTCCTCCGGTGAACAGTTTTCGGTGTACACTCTTACCAAAACGGAGACACATACGCACGTACGTACACGACCGATTGCTTAACCCCACTTTTCTCTTCGTGCCTGCTCGCTAAAAACAGTTGAATAACAGTTCGATTCAGTGGACAGTGGGGTGGTCGTGGTTGTTGGTGGACATGTTATATTTAAGGTAAGATGTGCATGATTTAATGTATTATCATAGAATAGAATGTGTGATGGGAGTTGTAACAATGTGATAATACATTAAATCCTTTAGTGAGTAAAGTTTGACTCAACTGAGGTTGTGGATCTACTGAAGTAGGTAATGGACTGATGGGAATACATGACCGAGGTTGTGGATCCACCATTTGGAGAGGTTCTGGGCTGAAAGGATCGATACCTCGAGGAAGACCGGTTCCATGCTGATGATCCGTGCGGTCGGAAAAACCATTCAAAGGCTAACAGGTTAAGATTCTTACTTTAGGTAAAGCATGAGTCACATTTGCTCTACGGCTAGGATAACGGCGGCCGTACCCCCCTGAATTGACAGAAACATGCGGCGGCGCAGAGTTTCTGAGTTGGCCTCAGGGAGGCCCTACGCCGTATGGCTATCTTTTACAGGCCGTAGGGGTCTCCGTGGAATTAAAGCGCGGAGTTATAACTTTTTTCATTTCTAGTTGGCCGTAGCAATTCGACAAGCCGTAGCCATGACGTAGATGTGTTCCATGTCGACCGTACGTAGGGCGTACGGTGGGCTTGCGTTATTCGTGCATTTTCCGTAGGCTCTTATCAATGAAAAATGAATTTTCCAACCCCAAAAAATTACGGCGGCCGCACTATTTCCACGTTCGCCTTGGGCCCCCTGCGGTCGCCTTGCGGGCACCTTGCGGGCACCTTGCGTCTACCTTGAAAATTCTATGGCCCCGCAGGGAGCCCTAAGGTCACCGTGCGACATCAAATCAAAGACCGTACGGCACCCCACGTTTTCGGTCTCCACAATTTCTAAATACCCCGTGCGGCTACCCAAAAATAAAAACATATGTGACTGCTACATTGTGTGACCGTGGAAATACTGCGGCGCCCATAATTGCTAGTGGCCGTAGATTTTTTAGACCCTACGGCCACCGAGCCAAATGTGACTGAAGCACAAGGGAACTATCTTTTGAGGTTTACAATTTTAATGAAGTTGAATGTAGGATGTTGTGAAATTAACATAATTTACAGCAATCCTTTAAATCATATTACATTTTAAGGCCCAGTCACACCTTGACGTTTTAGCACACAAAGGCTAACGTGACAAAAATATATGTAAAACGCTGGCTTACGTTGAACTTTTGATGTTTTTTTTTTTAAGATTCGAACGTATTCATAACGGGTTGGTCGTATGCATAACATATTAGTAACGGACACAGAACGTTTCTTGTCTTATAGAAACTTATACAACGAATGTTTAGCCTGTTGCTCGGTTACAACACTATGCCCAACGATAGTCTAACTTATGCATAGCGCTGCACGTATCGCGACGATCACGTGGCGTAGCCTATTAAAAGGCTGCCGCACAACGATTCAAATCATAACCGCCGGAGAAATGGAAGTGTCAACATCGAGCACACCTTTGGCGATCTTGCCAGCGTATGCGACCTCTGAAAAATGCGTCTAAAACGCTGGCGCAGTCGAATACGGTATGGGTAAGTTTGGTATACGTGAATAGAACGCTAAGTACGCTATCATACGTCGTATTAAGTGGAGTACGTCTTGTAATTATGAACTGTTAAACATTTTACAGACATACTTGCCGTATGAAACATGTTCCGCAGGCGATGGAATAAGTTGTACGCACGATACTCAACGTTGTCAACTGTCGACACAGTTACTTGTAAGGTACTCATAAGTCGAAACACTCAGGGTAATGGTTAGCGTCACTGTTCCAGACTCCATGTTTTTTTTTTTTCTTCGGTATGACGGTGATGTTGACACTTCGATTTCTAGTGCGGTTATGATTTAAATCGTGAGCCAGCCTTTTAATTATATTTTATTATAACTGCAACAAAATCGAAGTGTCAAATCACCGTCATACCGAAGAAAAAATAAACCAATGTCACCCTTAGGGTGACCCGTATTCTGCCAAAGGTGACACTGTGTGACTCTTCTTAAGGTCACACTGAGGTGAACAGAGCTGCTATCCACCAGGAGCGACTCCTTGAGGAATATCTGCCTACGAGATTTCGATGAGAATCGTTCTACAGAGTAACCATGAAAAATATGCGTTTGCCTCATAACGTCACCAAATGACGTCATAATGTCTCAAGCTTGATATATCTAGAAAGCACTCATCGAGTGTCAATTTGAGGTACTACACGATATGGTTCAAAACTTGAAATTTGACCTTGGGGTCAAATATGTTGACCTTAGGCGCTAAATGAAGGTCAAGGCCAATCGCACCAAAAATTAATCAGCTGAGTGCCAGACCATGAACTATATTCCCATGAAGTTTGAAGACGATCCGATCAAAATTACTAAAAAAATAAGGTTTCGTCGACTCCCTGATTTGCGACAAAGTGACCTTGACCTTTGACCTTGACCTTCAAAATTTTATGCGCTGAAAGGGACCTCTATAGGCCTCTGATATAAGTTACAAAAATTTCCAATGAAAACTGTGCTTGCAGAGTGATTTATACGTGATTACAGACAAAAAAAAAACAACAAAAAAAAACACATGAAGGTCAAGGCAATCGCCACCAAAAATTAATGAGCTGAGCGCCAGACCATGAACTATATTCCCATGAAGTTTGAAGACGATCCGATCAAATTACTCAAAAAATAAGGGTTTTGTCGATTACCCTGATTTGCGACAAAGTGACCTTGACCTTTGACACCTTCAAAATTTTATGCGCTGAAAGGGACTCTATAGGCCTCTGATGTGCGAAGTTACAAAAATTTCCAATGAAAACTGTGCTCTGCAGAATTTTTTTTCGTGATTAAACGACAAAAAAAATAATAATAAAAAAAAACATACGACTGACTAACACTATCTTGCAAAAACTTCGTTTTGGCAAGATAAAAAACCAAAAAAAACCATGGAGTCTGGAACACTGACGCTAACCATTACCTTGACGTGTTTCGACTATGAGTATTACAAGTAACGTGTGTCGACGTGTGCCAACTTCGCATATTGTGCGTACAACACGTTACTCATAGGTTAGATAAGTTTCGGGTATGCTAAACATTACCTCGAGTGTTTCGACTTATGAGTAACTTACAAGTAACGTGTGTCAACGATCGGTAACGTGCCTACAACTTATGGCAGCGTTATGCGAACGGTGAGTCATACGCTGGCATAAGTCTTAAAATTTCAAGCATGGAAAATTGAGGACCGAAAAGTACAACGTTTAAAGCCAGAGACTACTAGACGTATGGCAGTGTTTTTCAGCGTGCTCTATGTTATCAAAACTTACCCATAACGTATTCGACGTGTACCAGCGTTTTACACAAATTTTCCAAAATCGGCATAAGCTGGCTAAAACGTCAAGGTGTGACTGGCCTTTAGGAGTAGCTGAAACTGTATGCCTGTTGTGGCTAATGGTTCGGGTGGTGGGCTTGGGATCCAAGGATCCTGAGTTCAAATCCCACTCGGCTGTTGAATTAATACCACGTGGGGTTGACTCTGCCTGTCATCCTTCCAAGGTTGGCAAAATGAGTGCCAGCTTGCTGGTATCCTGTGTCGGAGTGGTGACCCATCCAGGATTGTTGCCAATATCCAAGAGACTGTTTAGGCAGCACCAACGCTCTGCACAGAGTGTGGGCCCAATGGATGGATGGATGAATGGATGAAAACTATACAATTAATAAAAAGTGTCAGGTGTGTGTGTGTGTGTGTGTGTGTGTGTGTGTGTGGTGTGTGTGTGTGTGTGTGTATTGTCCACTGCCTGCCACTTATTTGTATCAATGAGCTAGGAACTCAACACCTCTCATCCATGGATATTTCTCCTATTTCCCATATATTCCTGAATCCAATTTGCATCCAGGAACACAACAATTATGGTTAACCATCCTGAAATTTCCACTCTTTCATTTAAATGCTGAAAACTATGTTAGAAAGACTATTTGACTTACACATTTCACATTAGCAACGGCAGGGTAAAAGCGCCCGTGATAGCAGAAGGGAGTCGCTGAAGACGCACACACACACAGCGCATGCACGAAAGGCCTCGTTAGCATTTATACTTCATTTTTAACGTCCCGTATTCAGGACGATATCTCCACCAAACTTTACCACGGACCATCACACAAAAGGGGCAGTGTGTAATGGTCAAATGTAAACTGAGAAAGGGTTTGAGAAAAGGAAGTGAAAGAGGAGTGTTGGTTGGGGACGTCAGAAAGGAGAAATCAAGTTCGAGAATAGAATAAGAAAGAACACGATACACGGATTTACAATAATTGATGGGATGTGAGAAAGATCTAAATTCTAAACTCTAATTTTTTTTCTTTACAGGAGCGAGGCTCATTGAATAGCAAGGTAGAATTTTAGAGTGAGACAAACATCAAGGGAATGAATGAACAGGAAAATAGCAGAGGGAGGCGGAGAGGAAAACACTGAAATTAACAAGTAAGACTGTTGACTTAGGAAAGATTAGTAGAGATAATAAAGTTGATGGGTCAGAATTGGAGATAACAAAAGATGGTGATGCACTGCTAGCTTGAAGTTCTGGAGGGAAGAGTGAGACGGAAGTCTCTGTAAGGTGGTTTCAAATATGGGAGAAGCAAGGAATAAAACAGTTGAGGTGCGGAATCAGGTTGGATTTTGGAAGTTTAAGCAGAAGGGGTTACTGGAAGAATGTGTGCATCCTGGAGTTGCTGGGGATGGTCAGAGGACTGAGAGAGCAGGAGGAGCAAGGTTGGAGAATAAATGGCAGAAAACAGAGATCACTGAACTGCCTGTGATGTGAGAGCAACAGAGCTTGTGCTTCAACTTCATCATGGGAATTTCAAATAATTTTGAGAGCTCTAGATTCTACAGAATCAAGGACAGACAGATATGATGGTGGGGCACCAGCCTAATTCTCCAATGAGCTATAGACAAAGGTCTTGCAAACTGTTAGCAGTTCGGATTTTCCAAGTAAAGACTAGGATTGGCAGATGATGCCAAACCTGCAACTGGCTTTGGAGGCCAATTTTGCTTCGTGATCGGCCCAAGAGAGGTCATGGCTGATGGTGAAGCCGAGAAGTTCAAGAGACTGAATCTAATCCAGTGGATGACTAAGGAATTAGATAGGTAGGTTCATTTGATGATGCTTCCAGAGCCATAGGTTGAAACTGTGAGGTTTTCCAGGATTGAAGGGCATGTTGCATTTATCAGACCAGAGTCTAATCGTTTCCAGATCAGCGGAGAGAAACAAAGCTGCTGTCTGCCTAACAGAGGGATGGAGTACTGCACAATACAATGTGGAGTTGCCTGCAAAAAATGTAGAGGGGGCTTTCAGAGCATCGGAGGGGTCATTAATATAGATGAAGAACAAGACAGGCCCGAACACACTGCCTTGGGGAACTGCAGCCTCAACGGGAAGAGCAAAGGAGAGAGATCAATTGATAGCAACATATTGACTGCATGAGTTGAGGAAGTCAGAAATGCAGGAATGACGGCAGCCTTCTATGCTACAGGCAGAGAGTTTGGCAAGCGAATGAGGATGCCAGACTGTGTCAAATGCACAATATATGTTTAGCGAGGTGGTCCTAATCTCTTCTTTAAGAATGAGGGCCTCCAACCATTGCTGAGAGAGCAGAAGTATGTCCAGTGCTCAGTGAGCAAGACTGAATCCAAACTGATGGTCAGAGGTCAGACTGTTTGAAAACAGGAAAATTTTGACATTGGAAGCAATGACAGATTCCATGACTTTGCTTGTTGGTAGGGTCTGTTTTTGCACCCTTTTTGTGGATGGGAGTGATGTTTACTGACTTCCTTGCAGAGGGGGAGGAGGGGGGGAGGGTGCAGCCAAAGGAAGACAGAATTAATATGGCAGATGGAGGAGCAAGAACAGCAGAGTGGGATTTAAAATCAAGGGCACTGTTGCCATCTCGGCCCATCGCTGAAACAGGGTAAAGGCCAGACAGAACTTTGTCTTCCTTCTCCGGTGAGAACACAGGGTCCAGTAGACAGTGGGTACGTTGGGTAAGATGAGATGAGGACAGAATTGGATGGGCTGGTACACAAGATTTGGAGGAAAAGACAAAGTTTAGACATTCTGCCTTATCTTTGGTGGACTCTGCTGTCCTGCCATTTGAGGTGAGGCGCAGGATGGAGGTGGACCATACACTCGAGAAAGACGTAACAAGATGCCATCATAAGTTGGAGGAACGAGACTGGTTGGAGAGTTAGGCCTTGAGATTTGCTATATGATGTTTTATGGCTTGCCTCAGGATGGACATATAATTTTTGAGACCCTTATCAAATGAATGAAGGTTACCTTCAGTCAGGTTAACTTTCCAAGCTGAGAAATCAAGCTGCTTGACTACAACTGGCTCCCCACATGATAGCAGTGCCAAGAGGATGGCTAGGAAAGTCACAGATGGGATTGGTCAAACATATGCATGAAAAAAAGTCGAATTTATGAGAGCATCCCCAGGTGGAATCAATGGCAGGTGCTGCGACGATGGTGGTCCAATCCTTTTGTGGGAAGGTAGAAAGAAGTCTTTGCCAGTTTGCCTGTGCAAACAGCTCTATCCTGCATCGTTGAGGTTGCTCTCTTGCAATAGCCATAGAGATATGGGCCTTGACAAAAAGTGATCAGAAGAGCCAATGGGGGCAGAAGAGGAACAATAAAGAGTCAATGGAAAGTTTGTCATTACTAGGTTTAGGAGGGAGGATGTACCAGTAGGAGAAATCCGGGTTGGAAAGTTTACTGATTGGGTCAAACCCACGGAGTCACAGAAGACCTTCTCTGCAAAGCCATGGCTGGTTGTTGCGGAGCCAACAACCAGCCGGCTGGCATGGTGACAGTTGAAATCGCCGCAGATGAGAAATAGAGAGTTGGGGCAGGTGATTACGAGTATCCCTGTTATAGAAAATAGAGCTATATAGAGAGTCATCATCATTGGGTGGATGGTACACCACAGAGAAAAACATGAGGTGGTTGCAGAGAAGTATATGCCACCAGAGTTACATCAGATGGCTTGGAGGGGTGAGTGAGGACAATGGACAAAGAGCAATGGAGTTCTTGACATACACAGCAACACTGCCTCTGGAGCAAGGGAGGGGCGTGTCAAAGTAGAACGGAGACTAGCCTGTAGAGAATAATCATTAAAAAAAAACAGGACAAATCCGGTACAACATTCTGAGCTTGATGAGCTTCAATGTAGGAGGTAATCCTTTCATAATGTTGTCATCCTTTCATGAAGCTGAGACAGACAGAGATGTGTGCACACAGGGACATGTGAACACAGCGATGTGCACACACACACACACACACACACACACATGGTGACACACACAAATAGAGACGTGTGCAGCTATCCACACACTGGGCACACTGGCCTGACACACCAACACTCAGCGTTGCGTTCTCACATTACACACCAATTCACCATAATTCATGTTCACAGCGATCTTCGTCAAAAAATACATTCCCGTAGAACTCAAGCTTTTAACGAAGTTAATTCAAGTGGAATTCTTTTTTTTTTGCTGACACAAAATACCAGCACAGCCTTTGCCAACTCGGCAGTCGTCATTTGGTTTCAATTCCAACAGACACTCACAAACTTAAAACACTGGTTGGTTAAACTTCTGTAATTATTGCATCTATTATATAAAACAGAGCGGTGTCTGTACGTATGTATAATGTATATACTGTATGCTTTTGTACGGTAACTACTCAGAGTCCCTTGAGTAGATATGCCTGGTGTTGGCTTAATGGTTCGGGTGGCAGGGCTTTGGATCCTGAGTTCAAATCCTGCTCTGCTGTTAAATTAATAACAGGTGGGGTTAACTCGGCATATCATCCTTCCGAGGTTGGCGAAATGAGTGCCAGTATGCTGGTATACTGTGTCGGAGTGGCGACCCGTCCAGGATTGTGCCCAATAGCCAAGGAGACTGCTGAGGCAGCACCAATGCTCTGCAGAGAGTATGGTCCTACTCTCTTCCTTGAGTGGATCAACACCAAATTTTTCAGGATATACTCGGGGGTTCCGTAAAAATATTTTTCAAAAAGGTTTCCAAAAATATTTCGAACATTTTTATTTTTGAATTTATTTTTCTTCGGATTTTTCATCGGTGTTACTATTTGGGTTATTTCTCAATTACGGCAGAGCAGTCCCATTACTTTGTCCATGAACTACTCCAACACCAAGGACAATATGTAGGATGGGAAACTCCTATTACGCATGTATGAGTGAAATTAGAAGTGTCTCCTTTTTTACGAGATGTCCCACGAGCAACCAAATTATGTGATATTTCCTATACAGCCGACACCTTTTTCAGCAAGTAATGCACAAACTCCACCGTCCCCTCCCGCAGAGGATGGGTATTCTGCAGGTATTTAATATGCAGATGATCAGCAACACTTCACTTTCACAGTATGCAAGGTAAATGGGACAGCAGAAAATTCTCAACAAAATGAATCATGCTGCCCAGGCCAACCTGTGGCCGCCGGAGATCCCTTGCCAATCATATGTAAAGGGTTTCAATCACCATTAATAACTTCACCTCATCTGAGCGCCAGTTCTGCTTGCCCTTTTGTCTTTGTGCCAGCTGTCACTGTATTAAGATCGTATGAAATTTCGGATGGTGTTTCTTAAGTTAACTTGAAATCATCGCAGCATGCCTCTCTCCACGCTGGGCACACTAACCGGCCTCACACTCCAAGATAAGCGTTGTGTTATCTCATTACTTACCAATTCACCATTACTCATGTTCGCAGTGACCTGCATCAAAAATACATTCACGCAGAACTCGAGCTCTTAGCTTGAGTTCGTTAATACAAGTGGAATTCGTCTTTTGCTGACATAAAATCCAGCACAGCGTTTTCAAACTCGGCAGTTGCCATTTGGTTTCAAACCCAACAGACACTCACAAACTTAAAGCACTTTGGTTGGTTAAAAAAAACTTTCACTGATACATTTTCTGTCATTCCTCTTCAACAGATGGTAATGTTATTGTAAATTATTTATCAACGGATCATTTTTCATTATATAATCATTGGCGTGTTTTTAGGGGAGTTATTGCAGGCACCTTGGCCGCATTGCAAATTCCTGCCCAAATCAGCTAGCTCCATTTGAACGTTCAAGCTTGACCAGCTAAGTTCGTGAAAGACTAGTTCCTCCTGCAGTCGACTCAATAATAAGGTGGGATTATTGTGCCATCAGAGTAGTAGTAGTAGTGATATCATTGGGGTTTTCAATGACTGGCAGCAAGCAGTCATCCATTTTCATCTCCACTTTTTCAGTGTCTCCAGTGGTTGGTAGACTGCTGGGAGGGGGTATGATAAATATACATTTTAGAAAATCAAGGAAAGTCGGGAGGATAAGGGAATAAAGGCAGAGTAGGAGAGTTGGAAACGAAGGTGTATAAAAAGATAGGATGGAAGGAGGAGGAAAGGAAGGAAGAGGGATGTAACTTTAAAGTATATATGGATAGAGATAGGGGTGTTCAAATGTCCTGCCAGTCTTAGCTTTTTGATATGTCCAGAACCTCGCATTCTGTGTTACCATCCTTTATTCTTGTTACCGAGCATGCGCAACGACAAGATATAGCTGTTGAACCACTTCTGTCTCTCTGTCTACAAATATCAATTTATGATGGAAGAAAAACATCATTACAATTGAATGTTATATTTTGAACATGAATCGGAACTTTAATCGGAAAAAGAACCTGCAGTTCAGCAGTACTTTGGCTCTGAATTTGGCCCCTTGCACGTGTTCAGAGAGGAACTAGAAGGGCACTCGGGACAGCGCATACCTCCACCCCGTGATGACTGATCCACGAAAAAAAATATCTGGCCCAATACATTTTTGAAATATCATGCTATATATCATTTTTGAGTTCTATCTCTCAATGGTGAAGAATTACTTTAAACGTTTTTGTATCCAGATCCGGATTCGGATCTTCACCAAAATATAATCAATTCATCGTGGTCACACACCCAACCTGTCCACCAAGTTTAATTCGAATCCGTCCGCAACTTTTTGAGATATCCTGTATGCAAACAGACAAACAAACAGACAGACAGAAAGGGGTGAAATCATAATCTCCTTCACCTTTCGTGGTGGAGGTAATAAGATTTTTTTTTTACTCTGTCTGTCTGTCTGTCTGTCTGTCTGGCAGTTAAACCAAATTGAAAATCATTCCCAACAGGAAACTTACTGCTTTTGAGGATGTCATAAAGGACACAAACAACAGACGCAAATACCTAATGGTAATGTGTTAAATGAGGTGGTGTAAAAGATTATGCATCAAAGGGTGCTAAACTTCCGAATTTTTGGAGCTTGACAGCAAGTTGCAGATGTAGTGCATTCATCTTGAGCTGTCTAATATGGGTTCAATTCCAGATGCAAATATAAACCATCAATTTGGTGGTTTGCGGGAAGCCAGATCCATCAAATTTTGCATGTTGCCTAAGGGTACCCCAAGTATGGTTTCTGTTGGGGTAGCATATCTGGAGTAAAGGGTGCATGACTCAATTCTCTCGAGGTATCTCGACTTGTCTGGTGCTCACCGAGTGCAACATTCAGGAGCAAGAAGGACGTGATGACGTTGGCGGCTGATTGGCGCCACAATGATGCTGCGTCACTTCCACCTCCGGGTTTGTTCCATTGTCACTGTATGCGAGACACTTTGCCATGACCTCCTCTTGATGACGTAGCATGCAGGGCAGCCATGCCTGAGCACACATCTCACTTGATGAGCCATATTAATGAGATGATCTCTCCAAGTCTATCGCCGATGCTGTGATCGATCTGTTGAATGTGGCCCTGACCACGACATCGCTGCGTCGGAACTGGTCCGACCTGGGAGAATGGTGAAATCGAGTATGTTCGCAGAAGGAGGATGCTGCTATGACAGCCGAGGCCCAAGAGGAAGAGCAGCCAAGCATAGTGAGCTCACTGTCAGGATGAACAAAGTGCTCTGGGTGCTGGAACCGGATGCACTCAGGCTCATGTTCACATGTGGGGGTGCACGGTCCCGGGTTCTCAGCTAGCAGTTCCTGCTATTCAGTGTCTACAGGTCCGCTCCCATGGCCGATTTGCAAGTCCTGGACATACGGACCACAGCGGTGTTCGCTCTGCACTCCGTATTCACCCTGGGCATTTGCAGGTACTGCTCAACGTTTGTGGACACGGTGCAGGCGATCTTGTCGCTGACGCCGGCGCTCTATCTGCCCTGGCTGAGTGAGCTTTGAGCTGTGGGGACTCCGAGATCGGGCACCTTTTGTTGTCATTTAAAATGTCTCCTTATTTCCGGATAATTTGCATTTATATTCTATACATTTATTTTAATGCATAATATTCATTTTCATGTAATTTTATATGATTATTATTATTATTTCTATATATGTACATATTTGGAAGTTTTATGAAACACTGTTTTATTATTGTAAACTTGACAAATATCAGTCTTCGGACTGCCTTGTCCAATGTTTGAAGTTCTCAATAAACCGAAATGATGATGAATGATGATCTCGACGTAAATGTGTATCATATAGTGCCACCCATCTTCTTATACAATTATTACAAATCATCTTCTTTATATAAATAAAGTTTAAGCAACTTGATAATATGCAATACGGCGATGTTGAAATCTAAGTGAGAAAAATGATTCCAAATTCTCAAAATTTTTCATTTCACTCAATTTATGCAGAAGTTCAAACCCTAACATCCGACACTTAGCGTCGCAGTGAAATGGAAGTGATTTTGCTGACACCATATATGAGCAGTAAGGATGGTTGATGAAGGTGATGCTATAGCCGACTTCCAAGCAGATGCAAGATGACCTCAGGCAAATTATAGAGGGAATAATGCACAATGTTTGTGAAGTACAACATATTGTCTTTTCATTAAATCCATCAGCAAAGCGACAGGTAATTTTGCTCGTCTTATGTAATGCATACTCAAGTGATTGTTTAAAAATGGCTTGGAATAAACATAAGGTTTCAGGACGAAAGGCCAATTATTTCATGTGGTTTAATGGAATACGAGTTGATAAATACTTCGTATTATTAAAATCAGCCATTCAGCTTTGTGTGTTAATGCATCTCACAGCTTAGGGAATGTAACAATGAAGATGAGAAAAAGGAATTAATGTAACCAAGGAAAGGATGCATCTTGTAGATGTCGATGGAAGTTGCTCAGCTCTCTTGTTGTTCACTCTTCACAAGTGTTTGCTCAAGTCTTGCTTCTTATTTTATGACTAGAATTTGGTGCAACGACGGACAAATGATGCTAATTTATTTCCAATGCAAAATATGTTGATGCAACCAAGGGAAAATACCAAACGAGCGTGCTTCCCGAGAGGCAATTGGATTTTACATGGGTCACAGATTTTCAGTTATTAAAGTAACCGAGTGTAGTCTTGCAACATCAGTGCATATGGAAATATTGCTTACGTTATGAGAAGCATCTTCGGCAAAACCGATTTGCGACATTAAAGAACCAGGATAAACAAATACTGACTTCAATCAAGAGTGGAATATGGCATAATTGGCTAAAAAATTGCAGATGATGCAAATGTTTGTTGTCATAATTAATAACAAGATAGGCTATGTGGTCGACATTCTGTACCAACCTCGTTTGACATGCTGCTGTCTAGGATACTTTCTGTTGTCTCACAGGATTCAAGATAGCTTTCACTTTTGACTGACAGTGTTGAACTTTCCCCCACTTGAATTAGGTGGGTTTTTTTTTTAAAACAAAACCTGTCTGTTTCACCTGGCAAACGCTGCCACCTTGCTGGTCCAAAGCGATAGTTTTATCATTGTTGTGTTTTGTTGTTGTTGTTGTTGAGCTCCCAGCTGCATAGTTTTCATCCTGCAGCATACATCTGGAAAGCCGGTTTCTGCATTTTCAGTATTGTATGTACATACATAAATACATACATACATATATACAGGGTGAGTCAAAAGTAGCGCCCGATTTCTGTTTTTTCAGCCGTCAGATTCTTTCTGGGAAGTCATGTTGTTAATAATTGTCTTGCAGATTATTAATTTTCGTAATTTATTTATTTTTGTTCATCAGTGGCTTGATGAAAATTTTCCCAGAAAGTGGATCAGCCGCCGCGGTCCGATCGAGTGGCCGGCACGCTCCCCAGACCTTACACCTCCAGATTTCTTTCTTTGGGGGCTCATGAAAGACCTTGTTTCTCGTGAAAAGCCTCGTACCATTCAGGAATTGAAGGCTCAAATCACTGCAAAGTTTGAGGAAATTGATATCGAACTCTGCAGACGTGTGTGCCGCTCTGTGCCTGCTCGGCTGCAATTGTGCATCGATCACGAGGGAGCGCACTTTGAAAATTGCAAGTACAACAGCTTGGTACAGTTCTGTAATAATTTTTTCTTGAATAAATGGTTAGATAAACATGTCATTCATTTATTTCTACCTTCTTGTACACTGTAATACAAATGGCAAACAAACAATCAACTGACAGAAATCGGGCGCTACTTCTGACTCACCCTGTATATACATACATAATATAATAACATTCCTTCCATGCCGTAAAGGTGCATCGGGCTGCTGAGGCAGTTTAATTAGCAAGGAGTACAGTCCTGGATGGGTAGCCACTCTGATGCAGATTACCCTGAATGGTTATTACTCCAGTACACTGGGAATAATTTCATTGATCTCAGAAGGATGACAGGCTGAGTCAACCACACCTGGTGTTAATTCAGCAGCCAACAGGGGCTCAAACTCAGGAACCTTAGGTCCCAAGCCAGCCACCTTAACTGCTAAGCCAACACCAACACATACATCCATACATCCTTACCATAATTCACAGAATGGTGTTTGTTTGTTGCACGACTCCTACAGTTCTGGGCTGATTATATCAAGACTTGCTAAATAGGATCATAGTGCCCCCAATTAATGTGTTTGGGTGTTTTTATCTTTGCCTGTGGTCTTGGGGGGAGGGAAAGGCGATGAATATTCGAGAGTAAATGTGTATCGTGTAGCACCACCTCCAGGTATTCCCTGGTATTACAAGTCTCCACCATTTACAGTTCAATATTCCTGTCCCCATGTTTTCCAGTGCAGTGAGGTGTTTTGAATCATAAGCAGCAGGTATGTTTTTACTTCATGCATGTAACCCGGGTTTTTCTTTTTCTTTTTGCCTCTACAGAGCTGTCAGTTGCCGGTACACCGCACAAATAAAGGTATGCATCAGAAGAACGTGTTGCATGCTTGGAACAAGATCGCCCATAGCGCAACATCACCCTGTATTTTGAATGCTTGTACATTCAAAATACAGGGTGTCTTTGAAGTCTGGACCCAAAATAAAAAATACAGATTTTACTTTCAATTTATTAAATGTTCAAATTGATTTCCATTAACTTGCATGCATACAATTCTTGCCCATATTTCTCTGAATGTTTCGAAGGAAAGACTGATGTCAGCACATTCCTTCCAATTCAACTGTACTCCACCGCTTCGTCTCGTGCTATAAAACATGGATTTCAGGTGTGCCCAGGGGAACAAGTCCAGTGGCATTAGATCTGGTCTACGTCGGGGACATGCAACTCAGCCATGGTGTCCAATCGACCTTAAAGTTGTTGTTGTGGTTCTTTATCAAAGCTCATCCTTGGTCACCTCGCTGTCCCTCCTTGGGGACTTAACTCGCCATTTTATTGGCCTGCTCAACAATGTCTTAACTTGGAACAGCCCAGAACAGCTTTTTAATAATAAAGTTTTTTTTCCATTTTCCACACTAATATCATCGAATGCTTGTTCATCATGCTTACAAATCGCTGGATACATTACAATGCTTACAAACACTGCTTTATTTCATTTCTGCACATGTGATCACCATGAGTATCTCTTAAACTAAGCAGAATTGCAAAATTTAAGCTCCGAATCGAACCTAAAAGCAGTTCTGACAACTGTAAAAGTGTTCATTTATTCAATTCGGACATATTTGACATTTTGGGCATCTCCGGGAGGTGTATGTTGCGAGAGGTACGCACGCTCACTTTAAGCTGTCTAGGCTCTGGTTCAAATCCTGATCCAGCTATAAACTGTCATCCTGTTTCACAACAGGGTGATTCATAAATATGTGTGCCGTCTCTTGGATGGATGTTAAACTGGACGTCACATCTGCCAGAACCCCCCACTCTCCCCTCTTCACTCTCCTCTCCCCCTGCCCTCTCTCTCTCTCCCACACCTCTCACTCCCCCCCCCACCCCCTTCTCTCTCTTCCCCACCCTTCTCTCTCCCCGACTGACCCCTCCACTCCCTGTTTTCTCTCCCTTCCTCTCTCTTCCATCCCACTCCCTCTCTCTACCCTTCCTCTCTCTCCCACCCCTCTCCTCTCCCTCCACTTCCACTCTCCCACCCACTCCCCTCTCTCCCACCCACTCCCTCTCTCCACCACTCCCCCTATCTCCCACCCCCCCCTCTGTTAAGGAGACTGACAGTTTAGTTTTTAATTTAAAACAGCTCCCAAGAGTGCAGCATGTATGAATCAGATTTGGAGTGAATCAACCAGAGGTGTGCAAAGATCGCTGCATGTGCAAGTATGCGTGCATACAGCCAGGTCTTTGCCAGGTAGATAGCATGCGTTTTAAATGCTCCCACCGGTTAAATACATAACGCAGCAGTTAAAAGGAAAATGTTGCTGTATGGGTGCATTTTATTGCCCTTTCCTTGCCTTCCCTCACGCCGCCTTACCTTCCACTCAGGTTGCCTTTCCCTCCCCCGTGTTGCCTTCCCTTTCCTCCCCCCCCCACCCGCCACACTGCATAAATAATATATATATATATATGTACACACAGCATAGAAACTAGCATGGATCAGCTCACTACACTCGCCTCTCCACATGTCATTGCAGAGATTAACGTCACAGATTTGCTGTGTTGTCATGATTTACCCCAGTCATAATACAAACATTTTTTTAGTAGCAATTTATTTGCAATTTTGGTGATATATTTATTTGGAATAGAAAAAGGTTCAAGTGGTCGAAATGGTCAAGGGTATAAGCTGTCTAATCTGTCTGAAGGGTGTAAGGGATCCAAATGGTGTTAAGCTCTAAGGGGTCTAAAGGGTCTTAGGGGTTTTGTGGGTATTCGGGGTCTTTTGGGTCCTCCAGTGACTTCTGGGTCTTTTTGGTCCTCGGGATCTTTTGGGTCATTAGGCTTCTTAAGGGTCTTGGGGGTCTTAAACAGTTGAAGGGGTCAGGTCAGGTCAGGTATGGGAGCATGCGCCAGAGCAGCGTGTCGCTGCGTCCACTTTCCGCCGGTA
>CM068952.1:75724932-75744514 GCA_035128595.1 Eptatretus atami
TCTTCATGCTTAATGGTGATTAGTCCTCATTCTCAGGAAGCTCAACATTACCCAATATAACTAATAGTGAGTGTGTGTGGGTGTGTCTGTGTGTGTGTGTGTGTGTGTGTGTGTCTGTGTGTTGTGTGTGTGTGTGTGTGTGTGTGTGTGTGTGTGTGTGTGTATATACGAGGTCCATCTAAAAGTAACGGGACTGAGCCTGCTGTGTGCTCCACTGACACAACTTGAATGAACGGGTTGCGTCAGTCTTTTGCAACATTCCAGCAATACATATGTTTGGTGATGGTTGACTACGCTCATTGTGTGATTTTTTTGACAGGTCGTAATTTACACGTTGTCTAGTCTGAGTCGTCGCACTATGAATCGTGAGTAGACAGCCAATCTGAAGTTTCTTGGCCAAGCTTGGCAAAACACCTTCCGAATCGTGCATTTGAATGGCAACAAGAGGTTCAAAGAGGGACGGGAGGAGGTTGAAGAAGATCCACGGTCTGGAAAAGACCTTCGACAAGCAGAATGGTGGACAACATCAAGCGTGTGAAGCAGATAGTGCGTGCAGATCGTCGACTCACGGTGCGGATGATTGCTGAGGAACGTTCCATCAACACAGGACACTGTCTGGAGCATCATCACTGAAAATCTCGGAAATGTGCAATGTGTGCGCAAAGGTGGTTCCCAAGCTGTTCCAAGGACCAGAAACAGCAGAGTCACTGTCTGTCAAGACATTATCGAGCGCCTCAAGGATGATCCAGACCTGCTCCGGAGAATCATTACTGATGATGAATCATGGATATTCAAATACTATATTGAGACGAAACGGCAGAGTCATCACTGGAAAAGTCCGGCATTACCAAGACCAAAGAAAGCAAGGATGTCGAAGTCGAAGGTCAAAGTGATGCTCATCTCGTTTTTTGACATCAAAGGCATCGTCCACTTTTGAGTTTCTACGACAGGGTCAAACAGTGAATCAATACGTGCACAAGAGATCCTCGGTGCCTCATGAGATCAGTCCAGGACAAGAGGAGGGATCTGCAGAGGAGAACAACGCGTGGTGCTCCACCATGACAATGCCCCCACTCACAGTGCCCTGCGCATCTGACAGTTTCTGGCGGAAGGAACGAGCGAACTCTGGAGCAACCCCAATTCGCCAGACTTGGCCCCTTGTTGATTTTTTCCTATTCCAAAGCTCAAGGGGGTGATCAAGGGGACCATATTTCCTGATGTGGAGGCCATCAAAAAGGGCCGTGACGGCAAAGCTCCGGAGGATTCCAGAAAGAAGCTTCTGGGGGTTCATCGAAGCATGGTGGAAGAGATGGACAAGTGTGTGAGACTGGAGGGAAACTATTTTGAAGGGGACAAGGCTGTGATTTCAATATATTTTTGGGACTAAAATTTCTGTGAAGTCAGTCCCGTTACTTTCTAAACGGACCTCGTATATATGTGTATATATATATATATATATATATATATATATATTATATATAATATATATATATATATATATATATATATATATATATTGTTACAGTTGTGGAAATTCACAGAGCACCATATTAGGTCCTTAGATCAGTTATGTCGATAAGTCTGTGTTCAGATAGATTTCCCCACCGATGTCTAAGGGATTTATTCGTGTAACCGGGCCTGTGATCTTTGAGGTAGCCGTTTTTCTTTTATTATCTTTATTTTGGACCAAACCGCTTCAACAACAACAACCTCCACCACCAACATCGCTCTCATCAACCATTCCACAACGACCACCACGACATCCCCTCACAACCTACGCAACAACGAACAGCAACGCCTCACCGTCATTTCACCCACGTCCGCTCTCCTTCATTGGCACCAGGGTCGTTGATTTCACCCACGTCCGCTCTCCTTCGTTGGCACCAGGGTCGTTGATTTCACCCACATCCGCTCTCCTTCGTTGGCACCCAGGGTCGTTGATTTCACCCACGTCCGCTCTCTCCGAGCTTCGCATCGAAATCGGAACAGGAGATCGAAGGGGGCGGAGCCAGAGGGGGGTCAGAGGTGAGGGATCGGAGATCAAACCTCGCCTCACGGACCCAATATAAGGGCGCGCAAGACGCCAAGCGCGCAGTTGTAGCAGTTGTTGTGGAGTCGCGTTGGGAGCTGGGTTCAGCCTGGAGCCTGGAGTCTGCAGACGGACGGTAGCTGGAAGAGAGAGCGGAGCCTGGAGCGCAGCCTGCCGTGCCGTGCCGAGCTGTTGGGTCGCTGGGAAGAGGCCGGAGAGGAGTCGCCAACCGCGCATAACGGTCCGAGGTGATCGGGGCCCCAGGACAGTCCAAACGACGTGGAGGAACGGACGGGCTCTTAAGAGAGCATCAACTCTGAAAGAGCAAAGGCCCGTTCGTTCCTTTGAGAGCGTTGTCGACTAGGCCCGATGATCGGGCCGTGCGACGAGGCCTGGGCCGCGCCGCGGTCACGCAGCTGCCGTGTGACGGACGCCAAGGAGCACGCAGCGAGTCACCACGAAGGCGGCAGGTAACCAGCGGGCCTCTCGGAGATCCTTCGTCTCCCAAGCTCTGAGAAACATTAAAGGCTTACGAGCCCGGGCCTTTTTCTTTCTGGGGTTTTGCATGAACGTTGTGGCGCCATGTCTTTAAGTAGAACTGTTAAGTGCATATGTTTAAATAAATAATAATAGACGGTTGTAGTTCTTTTTGTTACTCGTGTCCTGTCCCGTATCCCCATTGCATTAATTGCATTGCCTGTATACGTGCATTGGTTGCATACATGACTGCATGATTGCATATGTGTCGTTCTATAAATAAAATGTCCTTGTGTGAATGTTAACCTGTTCGTCGCGTCCTTTTCCTTCAAATTGAACTGGCTGTATTGCATTCGAAATAATAGCTGGCTTTTTAATAGGCCGATAAAAAGAATCGGGTCCAACGGGGCTTCGCGATAATACCCCGCTCGGTTATCACAAAACGGAGCGAGCTGCTTAGCGGCTCGTTTCCAAGCAGGCCCCGTTGAGGTACAGTCTCTCGGTAGTCTGCCCGCACGATTAATTAGGTAAATCGACCATTCGGCGATCGGACCTGTAGCGCGGGTAGAGTATTGACAAGGCTGTGGTGTGATCAGGGCCGGATTAAGCTGGTGGGCGGCCGTGTTCGGGCTGCTGGTGGCGGCCCCTTCTAGTAGTTTTTATCAAACTAAATTTGCAGTGTATTTTTTTATTCACCATGAAAGAAAGGAACTTAAACGTGAGATCTCACATAAACATGGATAAACACATTAAAACATGTAATAAAACTTTTCGAGCTTTACGACTAGCGAAATCGCGAATAGTGCAGAAAAAATCCATTCCACGAAGAATGTGACTTCCACACAATTAAAACATAAGAAAGTAACTTAAATGTTGATATCACACAACATGTGGATAAACACATTAACATGATTGTTATAAACACTTTTCGAGCATTATGACTAGCGAAATCGCGAATTAGTGCAGAAAAATCCATTTTACGAAGAATGTCACTCACAATTAAAACATAAGAAAGTAACTTATAAGTTATACGTTGAATATCACATAAATACGGAAACACAAGTTTCCGTATTTTATGTGATACGGACCACGAAAACAAAGTTCTGTTATATCCATGTTTAATATTTTTGTTAGTATAGGTATTATATTTTTTACATCGGAGGAAAACCTTTCTGCAAAATCAATTTTTCTCTGGGAGCTGTTGGTGGTGGCAGGCCCCTTTGGTGGGCGACCCTGTTCAGCCGAACATCTGAAACATGCCTAATACGGGCCTGGGTGTGATTAAAGATACACCCGTAGCTGGATTTCGGCGTTGATCGAAAGCTGCGACTAGGTTTGTCCGTTCTGTGGGCGAGAGCGGCCGCCATTGGCTAGAAGCGGTCGCCCGCACGCCGGCGGGCGGAAATCTGTGACTAATATATATATAATAATATATATATATATATTACTAAAACTCTCATCTTGTGTATATGTATGTATGTATGTATGTTTCCCGAATAACAGCCAAAATGGTACACGATAGCGCAAAAATTTTAGGGCCGCCTTACTCAGCATTCTCCTGCGGTGTGCAGTAACAAGTTTCGTTAAAACTGGGCAATGAAAAAATTATTAGAAAATCAATTCCCAATTCAGTCAAGTACTCTTCGGGATTATTTGATCAATGCAAACAACTTCAGCGGTATAGTTCGCTGGAACTCTTTTGTTTTTTTTGAAATGATTTTTTTTATCAACCGCTGTCACAACGGGAACCCAACAGGTTCACGGTCGTCTAGTATACATATATATATATGTATATATATATATATGTATATATATGTATATATATATGCATATATGTATTATATATATACTTATATATATACGTTATATATCTAATATACTATATATATACAGTATATATATATATCATATATATATATATATATATATATATATATATATATATATATATATATATATATATATATATATATATGAGGCGCCACAGAGGAGTGATGTAAGGGACACATCGGCCATTTTGGAGTTCATTCCTCTACCCTATCATCCGAGCCTATCATCATCATATCATTAAAAAATGTCCTTACAATACTCCTCGCGGGGCCCATATATTACATATATATATTATTACACACACACATATATATATATATATAATATATATATATATATATATTATTATATATATACATGTAAGATAAACATACATATATATATATATAACATACATATAAAATTATATATATATACACATTCATTACCATTATAATATATATATATACACACACAACATATATATATATATATATATATATACATGTAAGATAAACATATATATATATATATATATATATATATATACACATACATATAATATATATATATATACACATCATTTACACATATATACATATATATTCACAGAAGCATATCTTCTTCTTTCGGCTGCTCCCGTTAGGGTCGTCACAGCGGATCATCCGTTATGGTCCGCATAATGATTTGGCACAGGTTTATGCCGGATTCCCTTCATGACGCAACCTGGTCGCCTCTTACGACACAGGGATATGGTACACCTATTATAACCGGGGCATACACCGGGCCCAGATACACTGGTACTCACTTCGCCGACCTCGGAAGGATGACAGGCCAAGTCAACCTCCTGGTGTTGTTTAATTCAAGCAGCCAACGGGCTTGAACTCAGGACCTTTTGGATTCCAAGCCGCTACCCTAACCACTACGCCAACACCAGGCTTTCACAGAAGCATATATATATATCTCATATATATATATATATATATGTATATATATAGTATATATATATATACACATATATATATATATATATACATATACATATATATGTATGTATACACAGTGGCAATAGAAAGACACACCTCCTTTCAAAATTTTTACCTTTTGTTGCCTTTCAGCCTGGAATTAAATTGCATTAAAACAGACTTTTTCCACTTTTATTTACACATCGTAAACCACAACTACCAAGTGAAAACAAAATGCTACAAATTTCAGAAAATTAATGAAAAATACAAAACTAGAATATCTTGGTTGGATAAGTTTCCACCCCCTGATTAACACTTGGTGGAGCACCTTTGACAGCAATTACAGCTGTGAGTCTGTTGGGATAGGTTTCTCCCAACTTTGCACACCTTGAGGGCCCTGTCACACCTTGACGTTTAACTAGCAATGGCAACGTATCAAAATGTATGTAAAACGTTGGCGTACGCTGAAATTTTGATGTTTTTTTTTAAGTTTGGGCGTATTCATAACGTGTTGGTCGTATGCATAACATATTAGTAACGGGCACAGAACGTTTCGTTGTGTTATTGATAACTTTACCAAACTGTTGTCGGCGTTCACAACCTATGCCCAACGATAGTTTAACTTAGCATAGCGCGCTAAACGTATCTCCGGCGAACTCGTGGCGTAGCCTGTTAAGAACCTGCCGACGCCGATTTAAATCATAACCGCCTGAGAATTTGAAGTGTCAACATCGCAGTCACACCTTGACGATTTTGCCAGCGTATGCCGGCCTATGAAAAATGTGTCTAAAACGCTGGCGCACGTCAAATACGGTATAGGTAAGTTGTGTATACGTTAAGAGTAGGCTGGAAACAATGAAGTACGCTGTCATATTACGTGGTACGTGTAATACGTCGTGAAATTTCAAGCATGCTGAAAATTTTACGACGTACTCGGCGTATGGCTAACACGTTCCGCATGCATTGTCATATGTTCCTGCACGCTCGCGATCGTTTACACACGACGGACACACGTTACTTGTAGGTTACTCATAAGTCGAAACACATCAAGGTAATATTTAACATACCCGCAACCTAATTTTCAACCAATGGGTAACGTCCTTTTAACCTATGAGTAGCGTGCTCTGAATCTATGTTTAACGTGCTTGAAACCTATGAGTAACGTGCATTGAACCTATTTGTAACTTGCCTTGAACCAATGACTAGCGTGCTATGAACCTATGAGTAACGTGCGTTTAACCTATGTGTAGCATGCTTTGAACCTAAGTATAACGTGCTTCTAACCTTTGAGTAACATGCTATGAACCTATTGTAACGTATCTAAAACGCACATTGTCGTATGTGGACGAATTAGATTGACGTCTTCCGGACGACCACAGCACTTACTAAACGTGTTTCTAACTTACATCTACCGTGTAATGGCGTATTGGCAGGTTTAGGGGAATCAGTATATACAAATGGGCTTCACAAGAGGAACCCATCATTGTTCCAGACTCCATGTTGAGTAGATGTCAATGCCAGTAGTATCAGTAGTAGTAATACTATTAGTAGTAGTTGGTGTGCGTGACAGTAGTAATAGTAGTAGTAGTTGTAGTAGTAGCATTGGTAGTGGTAGTATGTCTTATGTCAGTAGTAGTATGTGAGGTGATGGGGAGGGTGTGGGTGATGATGGATCCTCTTATCGTCCACGAATAGGAGACTACTTTGCACCATTGTTCGATGTTCTTTTCGGCTAATTTTTTTTCCTCATTCCCACGATGAAATATTTCTTTGTTTTACTTTTTAAAGTATTAAAACGACTTTGACAAATGCATAATGTACTAGTAATGAACACAGAACGCTTCGATAACTTATAGATAAGTTATACCAACATTGTTTATCGTGTTTTAGGCGTCCACAACCTATGCCCAACGATAGTCTAGCGTATGCATAGCGTAATAATTCCCAAGCACGTTATTCATAGGTATAAATAAGTCACGGGTACCCTAAACATTACTTTGATGTGTTTGACGTATGAGGAACTTTCAAGTAGCGTGTTGCGAAGTGTGAACAACGTTCGTGTAGCGTGCTTACAAAACGTTACTCATAGGTTAGAAATAAGTTTCGGGTACGCGAATGTTACCTCTACGTGTTTCGACTTATGAGTAACATACAATTAACGTGTGTCAACGATCCATAACGTGCCTACAACTTATGGCCAGCATAGCGGAACGTGTGAGCCAAACGCCGAGTACGTCGTAAAATTTCAAGCATGCAAATTTTTTGGACAACCAAAAGTACAACGTTTTAAACCAGCGTAATACGACCTATGGTAGTGTTTTTCAGCGTGCACCTAACGTACACATAACGTACCCATAACGTATTCGACGTGTGCCAGCGTTTTAGAAAAATTTTCATAAATCGGCATACGCTGCTCTAAATCGTCAAGGTGTGACAGCCCCTTGATGGGGCAATATTTTCCCATTCTTAGGAACAAACCTGTTCAATCTCGGTCAAGTTGCGTGGGGAGCGTTGATGGACGGCAATCTTCAAGTCATGCCACAGATTTTTGATTGGATTTTGGTCGGGGCTCTGATTGCGCCACTCAAGGACATTTATCTTTTTGTTCCTCAGCCACTCCAGTGTAGCTTTGGCTGTGTGCTTCGGGTTGTTGTCATGCTGAAAGGTGAACTTCCATCCCAATTTCAGCTTTCTTGCAGAGGGCAGCAGGTTTTCCTCTTGGATTTTTCTGTATTTTGCTCCATCCATTTCCCTTCTATCCTGAGAAGTGTCCGAGTCCCTGCTGATGAGAAGCATCCCCATGACATGATGCTGGCGACACCATGCTTCATATTAGTTAGGGATGGTGTTCTTTGGGTGATGTGCTGTGTTTGGTTTGCGCCAAACGTAATGTTTTGCATTTCGGCCAAAAAGTTCCATCTTGATTTAGTCAGACCACAAAACTTTTTGCCATATGGCTTCAGAATCTCCGGAGTAGTTTTTTGCATTCTTTAAACGGGACTCAAGGTGGGCTTTTTTGAGGAATGGCTTCTTTCTTGCCACCCTACTGCACAGGCCAGACTTATGGAGGGCTTGGGATTTTGTTGTCACTTGCACAAAGTGACCAGTCTTTGTCTTAAAGGCATGTAGCTCTTTCAAAATTGCCATTGGCCTCTTGATGGTCTCTCTGATCAGTCTCCTCCTTGCTTGCCATCCAATTTAGAGTGACGGCCTGATCTGGGCAGGGTCTTGGTGGTACCATATGCCTTCGACTTCTTAATGATTGTCTTGGCTGTTCTCCAAGGGATATAAAAGCCCTTTAAAATATTTTTATACCCATCCCCTGATCTGTGCCTTTCCACAACTTTATCCTGGAGGTCTTTTGATGCTTCTTGGTGCTCATGGTTGAGTCTTTGCTGTGAAATGCACTCCTCAGCAAAGGAAACCTACAGGAACAGCTGATTTTATTTTTTGGAGAACACTTATCCAACCAAGATATTCTTGTTTTGTATTTTTTTTTTCTGAAATTTTCTGAAATTTGTTGAATTTGTTTTTCACTTGGAAGTTGTGAGTTACCATGTGTAAATAAAGGTGGAAAAAGTCTGATTTAATGTAGTTTAATTCCAGGCTATTAGGCAACAAAAGGTGAAAATTTTGAAAGGGGGTGTAGACTTTCTATAGGCACTGTATATGTACATACATACATTTTAGTCCTCTTGCTCAGGAAGTTGAATATTTCCAAATTTAAATTGTCTGCCATACGGGCAGGTGAGAGAGCCCTCGGATGCAGACATTTAGGAGACTGACCATGTCACCAGAACCGTGGAAATAAATTTTATCGTCGAGGTCAGGGGACACCTTGCCCTTCCTTTCCTGCAAGTGGTATCTTACCCCTCCTTTCTGTGATAGTTAATGGTGCATCATTTATCATGTACAAATATGTGAGGGTGTCATGGGGAACCACTTTGAAAATGCTATGATGGATGGAATGCTGGTATTCTCTAATTGTGGACACATCACTTTGTTTGTGGATTTTCTATTAATCAATGAAGCACGTGAATAATCTCCGTGTGTGTGTGTGTGTGTGTGTGTGTGTGTGTGTGTGTGTGTGTGTGTGTGTGTGTGTGTGTTTTATCCATCCATCTTTCTTTAATGTCATATTCACAATCACATTTTAAAAAAGGAAATCTTTCAGATCTTTCAGACATCATATTACTTCGAGTCCATTTGTCTTTATTGATCATAGTACTCAATATATTTCGAGAAGTATGTGTGTGGGTTTGCTTGTTAGACTTCTATGGATCCCTGAACAGAATGCTTTAAAAACTGTTGGTTGTACTCAGGTGTCCATGGGTAGCTTTGGGCATTACAAAAAAAAAAAAATAAAAAAAACTTCATTGTTCAGGGTTTGGGAAGGAACCCAATTCTCTCAATGTAAATATTTATGGCATAGTGCCGCTCCCAGTGGGGAGGGCAGGGTTGTGGAAGTGGGGGGCTAAGGGGGCATTACATGCTGTATGCAAATACACCACTTCTGATGGGTTCTTTGCTATTTCTAAAAGTTAGGACTTCTAATACCTAACATCTTCTCAACATATCAGGAATGGTATGAATATGCTTCATTATGTGGATCCTGGTGATTCAGATTTAAATTTGAAGGCCACTACATTCACGACTGTGGAATAAGATGAATGCCGAAAGTGTGTTGAAATCAACCCACACAGAATATTCTGAAATCAGAATATCCCAGGACATGCTCGATCCAGCCGACCCAACAATTCTCTTGAGTTAATTTATTTGAAACTGAATGATCAAATTGTTTACCTGCTTGGAATAATTGTCTGAGCAGTTGCTTCAATATGTGGTTTACCTATCCATCCATCCATTGGGACCATACTCTGCAGAGCATTGGTGCTGCCAAAGCAATCTCCTGGGCTATTGGGCACAATTCTGGATGGGTCACCACTCCAACGCAGGATACCAGCAAGCTGGAACTCATTTTGCCGACCTCGGAAGGATGACAGGCTGAGTCAACTCCACCTGGTATTAATTCAACTGAGAAAGCAGGATTTGAACTCAGGAGCCTAGGATCCCAAGCCTGCCACCCTAACTCAGGATCCACCAGGTTTATCTATGTACAACCACTTATCCATATCCATGTACTTGTTTTTCATGCAAAGCATCATCGAGTATCCCAGTGTCATTATTCATTCAATATGCACTACTCAAAATACTTGAATACTTGAAATAAAATTATGGCCTTTATCAAGTACACAATGACGGTTGTGGAACACTCTATCAGCCTTCCATTCACTTTGCGAGATATCCGGAGATGTTGCCAACCTGTTGTGATTGACCATCACCCTGTTCTGCCAAAGCACAACCATGCTGTGGCGCAGCGAGATGTGGGCATCTCAGCAGGCTGTGTGACACCGAAAGCAATTAATCTCCGTATGTGGGCTGACCATGCCTTAATACATGTGATAGTACAGTGAATTGCATGCACAGTTAACGCCACACAGGTAGGTCGCTAGTGACACAGATGACACAAAACTACATTTGGCTTGCAGTCAGCAAAATGGTCGCCGTTTCTTTGAATTGATGTGTAATGTGGGGAAGTTTTTGTTCCTTCTCTGAGGTTGAAATGGATTTAAAGATCCTTTGGGAAAAGCAATGGATTGGTGCACATCAGAGCGTCATTGAGAGCTGACGGGTACACGCACTCACCCTGCGTTGTCTAGCCTGGGTTGAAATCTTGCCCCAACTACAAATGCAGGGCGATTCATAGATATGTGCACCGTCCATGAGAAGGAAGTTAAGCCAGTGGACATGTGTGCCAGCACCAGTCGTTGCTGGAATTTAAAATCCCCAGGTGTGTTTTGCAAATCGGGGGCAAATTATCACCGGTACCCTGAACAAATGTAAAATTCCTGCAACCTTCAGTCGAATGTCAGGTGTGGCCAGCTGGTTTTTGACTCGGGCCAAAAACAATCTATAGTTGTAGTAGTAGTAGCAGTAACAACAACTACCACGTTTGGTGTAAACATACTCGTTGAAGATGCAGATGAGCCTTAAATATTTGTGTAAGTAGATATTTTAAGAGCTTCCGGTGCAGAAGCAAAAGTAACGCGGAGTAAGAGGTGCTGCTCAGAAGCAATCTTTCAGCGCTGATTCTACTTTTAAAATAACCTGTTAAACTCTAAAATCTCAGCAGACTCCACATTTAGATG
This sequence comes from Eptatretus atami, assembly GCA_035128595.1. Taxonomy (NCBI): domain Eukaryota; kingdom Metazoa; phylum Chordata; class Myxini; order Myxiniformes; family Myxinidae; genus Eptatretus; species Eptatretus atami. Next base: position 75,736,422 of record CM068952.1, read on the forward strand.
TGCACGAGCTTGTCTCGGAGGGGGAAGTTGTTGCGCCTTTCAACACCGATTCAGTTCTTGAATTCCATTAAAAAAAAAAATCTCACTTGTTTCAGTACGATTTCAACATTTGCTTCCAAATGCCAATGCGTTTGACATTTTCACAAATACAATCATTTCTTGATGGTATCACGTTTAAGCAAAGACGTTGCCTTTGGTATAGCGTAAACATTAGAGCTTTTGGGTGAAAAAACACAAAAACATGAAATTCAGGCATAATTAGAATTGTATTCAGACAGGTTGCTTGCTTGGATCAGTGCCATTTTCAAACCTGAAGAGTGAAGCTTTTAATCTTCAGTTAATGACATTCATTAAATTATAAGCAAACACTTTTGTGCTGACGTTAGGAGCTTTTCAAGTGATGTAAAAATAATTTTGTTCACCGTTATTAATATTGTACTGTCGATACTACGGCGTACAACTGGCAGGACTGGATAGCTGTTGTTTCGTATGCAGCCCGTGGATGCTGGTTGCATCATTTCTGGAAGCGTGGCTGTGCCGCTGATGCAATACCCCTGTTGCAGGTAAGCTGGTACTCATTTTGCCGATCGAGGAAGGATGACAGGCCGAGTCAACCGAGGTGGTGTAATTTCAACGGCACGACAGGGGCTCAAACTCAAGACCCTAAAATCTCAAGCCAACCATCTTAACCATATGTTAGCTTATAGGAATACTTACTATGCTCACTCGCATCTGATGTCTAGCCTGGATTCCAACCATCACCCAACTGTATAATTGTCACCCTCGTGTTTTGCATGGAAGGCGACGCATCCAATGTGTGCGTCATCAGTCAGATGGACATTAAAAGCTGGGTGTCACGTCTTCCAGGACTGGTTGTTTGTGGATGGTGAAGATCCCACAGTGTCTTTCATGAAGAGTATGTGAAATACTGGCACCCTGGACATCAGGCCTGACTAGCTGGTTGCCAAAAACGTTCCTTAGTCGACTTCAAACATAGACGGGAAGAATTTGGGCCATTAAAGAAGTAGTAGTAGATACAATGTGGTGAGAACCAAAATTATGTCATTTGCATTCCACTAAGGTAGTTTTGTGTTGGCTGAAGATTTTGACCTCAATATGGCATTAATAACCGCATCGCGTTTATGGTGTTTCGGGAAAATAAAAAAGTGTTTTCTATAAGGTTCCTTGTTCACACATCAATTATTTAATCTTCACATAAATCTCATGTTGGCTTTGTGAATGGCAATACAACTTTGGGATAGTAAGGCTTTGGCCTCACACCATGAGGCTTTTAGGAGCGTTCCCACTCCGGTGTCTCCACTTGAGGCCACATTGCGTGCTGATGGCTCAATGAGGTGAAACCGATTATTGAGCATTTGGCAAAGGAAACACAACCCGGTGCTTATATCCACCTTTTGTATTTCTGTCGTTCGATACAACTTAACAGCCTCCGATTTTCATGTCGGAATCCCGGCTCCGACGTGTCGTTGATTGCGAGGATAATCAACGGGACGAAAGACAATCATTTAGCGCTCTATATGTGCACACCCTCCCAACATGATTGGCCAGAATGAAAGGTACAACACACCTTTGGGGTTGTGCCCTTTCACAAGGTTTGGTCAAGTTGCTCGTTTTATTTCGAGCACCAATACACTCGAAAGAGGATGTTGTGTGACAGTAGTAAGAGTATAACTACTACGACTACTAGTCTTCTTTTTTTTCTTCTTCTTTAATGGCAACAATTATTCCCTTGTTCTTTTGGGGTTGGCAGAGGGGGGAAGCTTGGCCCAAGTCTTTCACGAACTGGCCGGCCAAGCCTGACGTTCGGGCAGGAATTTGTATTTTGTTTGGAGATCTTTAACGTGATCTTTATTTGTGATCTTTAACGTCCACCAACTCATGTCGGCAGATGTGACGCCTAGTTTAACATCCATCCGAGGGTCGACACACACAATGAAGAATCACCCTGCCTGTAAAACACCAGGATGGCAGTTTATAGCTGGGTCAAGATTCTAACCTAGGCTAGACAGCTTAGAGGCAAGTGTGCATCCATCCAGGCCATCCTGCAAGCCCATACGACCACTACTACGACTACTACTACTGCTATTACCACTACTATGGTATTACACCACTACTTCTGTAAGGGTCATATTTATTCTCTCATTCGTCCATGTCGGCAGCAAACTTTTTCAGGACAAGCCTTTCATGAACCAGGTTCAACTGAAGGTGACAGGAATGAGTAGTTTGTTCAGGGTGACGGCGATAACTTGTCGACTCCTTGCGACGGACACCGTGGGATCTTTCACATTCACAAACTGATGTTAACAGACGAGACGCCTGGCTTAACCAGATTCGATGGCGTAACGGTTCGAGCTTCCACTCTGAGTGTTGGAGGTCAGCGCTTCGAACCCAGCCCCGGCCATGCCAAGACCATGTAAAGACTGCTTTCCTTCCTTGACGTTCAGAATTTTAAAAGGACGGAGCACAGATAAGCAACCATAGGTTGGCAATCATAGCGCATGCTTGATAGGCCTAATGCCCCCCCCCCCACGTTGAAGTTCTTGGTAAAGGAACTCGTATTTACGTCCATCCGAGAGGTACGACGCACTTTCTGATGGAATGTCCTGTCTGCGACGCTCCGTTCGGAGAGTTTAAAGTCGGGTCTGGAATTGAACCCAGACCAGACAGCTCAGAGATAGGTGCGCTGCCCCTGTCCATCCCTGTTCACATTCCAAAATCCCTGCTCCCGACTCTCGCGCTCGAGAGCAATGGCAAACACCCTAGTGTTTAAGCAGCGCCAAGGCTTCACAAATACAAGCTTACAAGGCTTCAAGGCTTCACAAATACAACTGTTACAAGGCTTCAAGCTTCACAAATACAAGCTGTTACAAGGCTTCAGGCTTCACAAAATACAAGCCAAGGCTTCACAAATACAAGTCGTCGCGGAAGACGATCGTCCGTGCACTGAATGAAAGAGATCGTGTCGCCGCATATTCCCGCAGGGATTTGAATGCACCGTGCTGTAGGGGGTGCTAAAGTGCCGTAAATCACCCGAACGGAGCGACGCGGTGCGCTCGGCCACACTCCCCGATGCCCAATATCGCTGCCCTTCGGCGGTGCCTTGTGTCTGTCGTTCCTCGGTCAATGTATTATTTATTGGCGTTTTAAACAAATGCCTCCAGATCGGGCCGAGATCTCATCTTAGCATTTCGTGTTCACTGGAGGGGACGTTTGCAGGGCTGGGTGCCGGCGATAACTCGCCTCCTCTTTTCGTTCGCATCGCTGCAAAGCGCGTGCGACGTTCGGCGCGCATCGCTAGCAGCGATTGTGACCGACGGGCGAGTCTCCCCCAGGGCAATGCTGCAGCTCCCCGTTTGCTCTGCGCGATTCTTGGGATACTTTGGTTGAAGTCCCGCATTGTCGGATGACCGTGCACCAGCTCGATATTCACTGCGGAGACACTTCTTGGCGGGACATATTTTACAAAGTGACACGGATTAACCGCCATTTCTCTTTTCCTCTTAAAAACCCATGAATTTCAAGTTGAATGTCAAACTCGGTGGGGGTAATGGTTAATAGAGCGTCTGCTCTTGAGTCTGGGAGGTCGCACGGTTCTAGCCCGGGTCGAGTCATATCAAGGACTTAACGTGCTGCTTCCTTTAACGCTCAGCATTTAAAAGACATCGAGCATTGACGGACAACCGTCGGTTGGCAACCTTTGCGCAGATTTTGATGGGCCTCCTGTATTGAAATTCCTTGTAAAGGTAAGTCCGAGCGCAGGTGACCATGAGAGGCGGGCACGTTCGACGAGCTCAAGGGACATGAAAAGCAACAGAAGCCACAGATATGGATGAAGACAATTCACTACGGGCTTAAAAATACCGTTGGGAAATCAAGAGGGAATTTTTTTGGTTGTTTGTACCCTCGGGCTGTCACAACCTGTCTTCTGCCTCAGCACTTCACCCCATCTTGTCCTACAGAATATCCCTCTGCAGAATCATTAACATTGAAACCCTGAAGATTTAAAAAGCGATTTCCTTTTGAACACATCGCCGGGTATCCGTTGCGCAACAGAGCTTGGAACACGTTCCTCTAATGGATGTGAGATGGTATTTGAAAATGATTGCCTCTTCAGACAGTCGTCTCGGGCATGTACACCGCTTCAGTATAGCCTAAATCGGTGATGGAGGTTTTCCCTACTTTGTGGAGTGTGATTTATCTAATAGGGTATATCATTGGCTTATAGTGTACGACCATGGTGCGCGAGGGAATCTGCAGCCTCGTAGGTGACGTGCGCACCGTGCGGCAGCGAGGCGATACTCGTTCCTTGGGGCTTGGGGGGCGGTCAGGGCACGATCAAGCACCTGCCACGTACTATGGTGTTAAACATTGTGCGATTGGTAACAAAAGTGCTGGTCGAGCCATTGTAACCATCATGGACTAGGAGCGCCACGCTCAACCAAATGCTCCGGTTATGCCGGTGCGCAGTCATCGTCACACTATGCTAACGAAGTGGCTTGTCCATCAAAGGAATCGTGCTCCAGCCCATTTAGCTCGCTTTCCAGAAGTTGGAGCGGGATTATTATTTCACACAAGGAAATGGAAACGCACGTCGGGATGAATTCTCTCACCTCGCACCGCGGACATCGGGAAATGCGCAAAGGCTCGCGCGGTGGCGTCCGAAGATCCCGGCACGCACGCCCCACCGTCGACTCCGAATCCCTCCCGATCAGGGCCACCAGTGGCAGCTTGAGGAGCCAGAAGGGGAGAAGCGCATCCGGTCATGCAAGGATCGTTACATCGCCTGAGGATGTGGCTCCTGCCCACAGATCGGCCCGCAGTGCATGTGGCAGCCCCTCGGAGGCTTATGAGCTGCGGACATGCTGGCAGGTCAAACGGTAACAGATAGCAAGTCTTCTGTGCTTTATGAGCTGGTATGCGCAACAGCCGGCTCCGCTCGGTCAGTCAGATAGAAGAAAGTCGGGAAGGGGCGGCGAGGGTCTGCGAAGGCAGCGCGCGTCCCAGAGTGCTCGGCCGGTGGGAGGGATCGATCCTGGGAATGCGGGCGCGGGTGGGAGAGGAGTTAAAATTAGGAGAAAGCTTCTCTTCATGGGCGGGACTTCTCGGTTACCTTTCCAGGAGGCCGCCGAGGAGCTCAATCTGCAGGTCGAGAGAGTGCGCGGGTTTACCAGGGGACGGAGGAACACGGAAAGCGAAAATCTCTCTCTCTCTCTCTCCCCCTTCCTTTGTTCCATCCCCTCCCTCTCTCTCTCTCTTCTCTCCTCTCTCTCTCTCTCTCTCTCTCTCTCTCTCTCTCTCCCTCTCTCTCTCAGCAGCACCTTCCACTGCTCCAAGGCAACAGAGACGAACTGTGCGCTTCACCTCCAGTGGCAATTAATCCATGAGAAGGCTGAAAATTACATCCCAAGAAGATCGAGCCCCCTTCCACATGTGTACGTAGACCCAAGGAAAAGGACCCCGTTCTTCCACCGGTTACATGGGCAAGCGAGGAAAGGCACCGCACGACGCCATCAGAATTTCTCACGTTATCTTGGGACCGTTCTTTGTCACGAGGTGGAGATGTAATACGTAGTGTGTATGTTGTGTAGCGAGACAAGTCAATCCTATTATACATATTGTGTGCTTGCTTTACCCGAATATAAATAAGTAAAGGCTTTCCATTAACGTGCTCCCATTTAAGGTAGGTCATGGGTGAACACCCTCCTGTTGAGAATATATATATTATATATATATATATATATATATATATATATATATATATATATATATATATATATATATTATATATATCCATGACACCTCCCTCCACACCTGCACATGAAGTCCCTGTGATTAAATTATCCTCTTGGGTTTGTGAAGTTTGTGTTTTTATGTGCAAATGAAATGTCTGTTTCTTTGTGAAATAATTGTAAACAGGTGTTCGCATTCCAATTACTCCGGTATCGCGTCAGTGTATCAAGCTGTCCTCTGAAAGCATACCTGTAAGCTTGTGTTATAGTGCAACCATTAAGGGAACTTTACACAGCATCGACTTCTGTACCTGGCCCCCGCAAGCGGCAATAAGCAAATGATAGCCTTTGCAGGTGCGATTGAGCGGTGAGAACTTAATTATATAGTTTTCTTTTACATCTCAAGAGAGACAGCAAGCTTTCATCACAGGGTGCATGAAAACCCAGCACTATGATGCACTTGAACATTCTTCCTTTAAAAAAAAAAATTTTTTTTTACACTTTGTTGCTCGATATTGTATTTTTATTATTGTTATTATTTACAGTTCCGATTGGAAAATGTCCAGCACTATCTGGACACCTGCACGAGTTTCATAATAACGCATCAGGATCCGTGAATGCATACTCTTCTTATGTAATGGCCCCAGTTATCCCCACCTTCTTACTGTGGATGACAGGGTGAGGGGATGTTTCCTGACTAAGTCTTTCACGAACCGGCTTGCTAGGAATGCCGTTCAATTGATTTCGGCAAGAATTTGAAATTTGTACAGGGTGCCGGCGAAAGACACCATTGGGTCTTTGACGTCCACCAATGACCAGCGCGCTGGCAGAGGGGTCACCCGGCTTAAAGTTTGGTCCGATGGGCGGCGCACACATTCATGCCTCATCATGCATGCGAAACACTGTGATGACAGTTTATAGCTGGATCGGGATTAAAAACCCAAGCAAGAGACAGCTCGAAGGCCTTGCTAGGAAGCGAGTCCATTTTTATTTTGATGTTCCATTTGTCATGGAGTATGGAGGGATGGCATGAGAAAAATACGATAAGAGAGATGATTGTCTGTCTGCGCCGACATTTTTCTCAGAAATGGTCGAACGGATCTTCGTCAAACTTTCAGAGGTTCTTCAGTGAGTGCCTGGGAGTGTTTTAGGCAAAAACAAATTGCTTGAAGATTTTGAAAATAAAATTTGGATTTTTTTTCTTCCCATCGCACTATAGTGCCTAATCCTACGTTGTTTGTGAAAGGTCATAGTAAATGATCCCTGACCCCATTTCTCAGTGGGTGTGGGGATGTGTTTTAATCCCCCGACAAAAAAATGGGGGGGGGGGGGGAAAAGATTTCTTCGAAACGTCAACAGGATCAGAAACATCACCAGGCAACGCCACATACCCAGACCGTAGGTACTCCATCCAGAGCGTCGGTGGTGCCAAAGTTTCTTGGCAAGGGTTATACTGAGTGGTTTGCTATTGCCTTCCCAATGTTGTTTGTCTGTGCTCAATCCTTTCAAAGGCTGTTCTTCAAGGAAGGAAACGGCACGTACCACTTTGTCCCTTAAAGGTCTGACTCAGCCAGGGTTCGGACTACAGATCTCCCAGACTCAGAGCGCACGCTCTACGTCTGAACCGTGAACGTTCCTGCAAAGGGATTATTTCGTTATACACACTGATTGCTCTTAAAAATAGTGATTTAAATAATTATCATCACTTATTAGGCAGTAATAGATTCCTATCAGTGCCTCGTATCGGATAATTAATGACTTGCAGGCAAAATCTACTTTGCCTCTCAAATCCCAAAGTGTAACCCTCTATTATAAGTCTGTATAATGAGTGTACCACGGTTTGTCTAACACAGAGAAAAATGAAGACCCGTTACGCATTAGTCATTGGGTGACTACTAAATAATGAATTCGAGATTGAGTGCTAATTGCTGCGCTCGGGTGCAGCCAGGGCGTAATTGAGCTGTTTGGGGATTGGCAATGAAAATCCAGCCAAGTGTTGGGAGGAGTGGATCGAGAAGCTATCGGGTTTGGGAAAGCCAAGAGGATAAGGGAGGTAAGATTGGAGAGCGGTGAGTGAGGAGGGCGTGATCGGAAGGTACATACACCTTGAGCTCTGGGCGAATAGCGTCAAGATTTACAGCACTTAATCGGAATACCCAAGAACAACAAAAAAAAAAATCAACGAAGTATTACAAGCTGATCGAGAGATATGCAGCCATGTTATGTCGTGACGTACACAATACACGTGACATCACGTTTTAGCACTATAGACATAACCCTGGCATGCATAATATGTGAATGGTGCAGTGTACGCTGCACTGCTGACACACACACACACACACA
>CM068952.1:75764506-75778009 GCA_035128595.1 Eptatretus atami
TACTCCCCTTCCTCTTTTCCTGTTCATTCATTCCTTGCTTATTGTTCCAACTGTTGCCTCACCGTACCCATAGTTAGTTCGTTGCTTTTCCACTCTATCACTCTATATTAACAATTTTCATTTGCACACTATCCAGTTGATTTTGTCTGGGTGCACTATCGATGTTTCACCAACAACTACATTAGTCACTGTATGCTTTATCATTGAACTAGCTCTTTATGATTTTGAGGATGTATTGTTTCGCCTCATCATGACAAATTTTGTTGTCGTCACAGAGGTGTGTGAAGGTCATGTTACAATAATATTGACAATGGAGGAGATGCAAAGGGCTCAGTTCAGTGCTGTCTGCTTAATATGTTACTAACTGCATAATATTATCCCATCACCAGCGCGCACAAAACAACATCCATGAAAATGATGCAACCAACAGGCGCATGCCGTATTTGCAAGAAGAAAAATGGTGAAAACTTCCCAATGCAACATTTGTGGATATCAAGTGTTTTTTTATTTATTATGTTTCCATGAAGTGAATATCTTTCATTGCTTGCTGCTAAAACGTGAAAATGTCTCATGAGACATCCTGGTTGATACGTCAATCCGTTGACAACTTTGATATGTGTTCTTGACTCGACGTTTTGATTGCATGGGAGATAATCAACAATTCCTTTCCATGTCATAAGGAAGTGTCCTTTGGCAAATTATATTCTCACAAATAGTGTATGTCATACAAAATTGTAGAGTAACATAGTTTACAGTCATGCGCTTCAATCAAAACTATAACACACTTTGTATATGCATGCTTCTGCCTTAAATAGGATGGATCAAGGTCGGATTATTCTGGAAATATTGCCGAAAAACCCCCAGTGTCCCTTCTGTTGCCAATTTTTGATTGTGGCATCCGATGCCACCTTCGTTACTCATCTTCAGACACGCATGCACAGAACATTGTGTAATCCGCAATCGTATGTTTTGCTTTTCCATTCACAAATTCCTTCCCATGTTCGTCTGTCACACGGGAACTTGGCTGGGGTTGGTTACCTCTCTCACCGCCATGCGCTCAGCAAAGGACTTCTTGTTGACTGCAGTGGACCGACTCAATCTGCATGAACTTTCTAACATGGATTTCTCTAAATGGCTTGGTTCTTGGGGACTTGGACTTGGTTATAATCAAACCTTCCCGCAAATGCCTCCCGCTCTTCCTCTGATCCATGTTCATTCTGATCATGTGCTTGTGGAAGTCACATCTATTCTGGCAATTTCAGAGAGTGCCTCAATACCAGGAGTCTTGGAGTTCACTCAAGCAGAATTGCAGGGACTGCAAAGCAGCCGTCTTTCTCAGGACTGTCTTCCCATTATCTTCCTGCCCCTCATATTAACTCAAGCCTGGAATTCTTCCACAGAAACTTGGCTCTCTCCTTTTCTCCTCTCTCTCCTCTCTCTCTCTCTCTCTCTCTCTCTCTCTCTCTCTCTCTCTCTCTCTCTCTCTCTCTCTCTCTCTTCTCTCTCTCACTCCCATCTTGTCTTCTTATCCTACACTTCTCCTGCATGGTACTTCTGAATCTGTTGGTAGGCAGTTTCTCTGGAACAACTTGTCTTCTTCTTCCGGAAGCAATTCAACAAAGGCAATCTCAGGGCATTCCAAAACCAAGTCTGTGTCCACTCTAAGAGAGCCAGAAAATACTCTGTCAACCTCAAAGAATGAACTTTCTAAATTGTCTCCACACTAAACCGGTTGTACCTAGTCATGTCTGACTTTGGTGTATGCTCTGCCCTTCTATCCTTCCTCTCTTAAAAAAATGCAATCACAGTGACTCCGCTTGTGGAAGGCTGAAGCGCCTCAATTGCTTCAAAGTCTTGTGTCCCCCAACTTCCTACTTCAAGTTACCCATCCTTCCCTGTTCTTATCCAACTGCCTTCTGATGTCTGTTATCTTTTGCACCTGGGAAGTGAGAAAGGTTCTTTCAATCCTTCGACTCCAGAAGACTTCTGCTACTGATGTGTCTTAAAACAACAATCACATCCTAAATCTGTCTTGTATGCTCTTTCACATTTCCTCTCTGTCCTTTTCACCCTATCATTTGCCCGAGGTCATCTTCCTCTGCTTGGAAATCAGTCAACAATCACGTGCATCACTAGGAAAGGTGCAAAAAACTGCATCCACTTGACGACAGACCTATCAGTTATCCAATCATCAGCAAGTCATGGAATGTATCTCGCAGTGTGATATGAAATCCTTGTCCTTTTACCAACAACTCATCTCAGATCACCAATGTTGGTTTCAGACCAGGTCACTCCACTTTGGACATGTGCTTCTACTTCACGCCAACAATGGATGGAAGAACTCAATGTCAGACATGATGATTCAGGGGCTGTAGGAACTCAATGTCAACACGAGATCAGGGCGCTCTCTCTGGACATATCTCGTGTCTTGTACAGCTCTGGCATCCTGCCTTCCTTCCAAACCTCTGCCTATTGGCATCCAAGGCAAGTACACACTTGGATGACTGACTTCCTCCACTCTCATCATCGACATGTGGCTCCTCAATGGAATCCTTCAATCTCCTCTCCTTGTCAAGGCTGTGAGTGCCCCAAGCAGTGTTTTGGGCCATCTATTCCTAATTTCTTCATAAATGATCTCTCTGACTCTCTGGAAATCCTCTTTAGTGATTTGATGAGATCTCAACTCTGTGCCATGACATCCACCATCCTTCAGGACAGGCAGGCTGCAGTCTCTTCCCTCTCTTCAACCTATGACAAAATCACAAGATTATTTATCAACAACTTGCAATATGTCTTTAAATCCTGATAAATCTCAACACTCTCACTATCTGTAGCTCTCTTTAAAGAAACAACATCTGGCAAAACCCTCCATCGACTTTCTAAGACTATCTCATTGAGGAAGTTCCAGTATTCAAATTCCTGTGTCTCACTATCAGGCATTATCTTTTGGGCAAGCCACTTTTCAAAGTTGGCCTCCAAAGCAGCCACCGACTGGCATCTCCATCTTTCAAAGTCATGCCTAGCACACCTGAACTCCTGTCCACCTGCAAGGCCTTCATCCGCAGCTTGATGGAGTGCTGCCCTCCCCTCTGGGCTGGCTCCCCTGCCTCACATCTTACTTAGCTTGATGCCGTAGAACCAGGGGCTTCAGTTATTGGATTCTCCCACGATGAACTGAGTTTATGGACCTATCCTTGCCCATCACAGACAGGTCGTGGTCTCTCTTTCTTCTACAACCTCCTTTCTGTCTTGCACCTCTGCTCTTTCTGTGCTTTGCCTTCGCTTGCCCCCCCCCCCCCAATCCCTCCTCCTTCCAAATTTTAGTTTTCTCCTCTGGAGCTTCCTTCTGTATCCATCTTGTCTACTCATGCATCCTTCCTGCCCATATTCCTCACCAACCATGCACCCATTGTTTTTCAAGTCTGCCTCCTCTTGACCTTACTACTTGGCTTTGGTTTGTTTTCCCCCCTTTTCTCTGCTTTTCTTTTGGCCCTGATCGCTTTCAATTTGTCCTAGTAGCTGTCTTGCCACTGAGCTCAATGGGTATTACTAAAATAAAAAAAAACGAAACCAGTGGTCCATCCTCAAGGCAGTTTTGGGCTCTGCTCATTCCTTATTTAACATGACATCTCCAATGCTCTAGAAACCATTTTATTTAAAAATCACAGATGATCACATTCTCCCTGCAGTGCTCGCCATCAAAAAAGAAATCAGTATCTATTACATACTTCTTAGCATATGTGGAAATGGTCAGATGCTCGTCCAACACATGGGACACATCATTTAATAGAGGCAAGTCTAACATTCTCACCTCATCTTTGAAGAAGGATTGTCCAGCAAACCCATTTATCTACTTAATTGATGAGCAACTTGAAAGAATTTAGGCCCTCAAACTTTCGACAACATCATCAGCAAAACCTCTCCTGAGTAGACCAAATAATTACCAAAACTGATTTCCAAAGTCAACTGCAAGCTACGTATCCTCCATCGTACCAAGCTTCCTCAATAAACGTGAACTTCTCACAGCCTACAAGCCTTTTCAGTAACTGATTGGGAACCAGGGAGGATCCTGGGAGGGTTTAAAGGTCTCATTGCAGACAGATTTTTGACAAAGTGCCACAACTCTTTGCCAGATGTTCTGTACCCATGAGGAGGAATACCATAGGCTTGCAGCTGCAACAATCCATGTGATCGATCGTTTTTTTTTTGTTGGATGGAACATCTAGGCCCATAGGAAAATGAAGTGAAAGGCAATGTATTGTCAGTGGGCAGTGGGAATATGAAGAAGCAACAGGAGATGAAGAGAGAAGTTGAAAGGAGACACATCCACTTGCAATTATCAGGAGAGGAGTTGTGGAGGGTAAATGAGGAAAGGAAAGATCATGGGTGAGAGAGAGTGGTGACCTGAGATGGTGGTGCACTGCTGGCTTGAATACCCCAATGGAGAGAGTGGGATTGAACAATGGGAAAGCGGTTCCACAAGTGGGAGAAGAGAGGACCAAAAAGTGGAAATGAGCAGTGAGCCCGTAATTTGAGAGTTTCACCAAGAGAGGATTATTAGAACAACATATGCGGCCTGGGGGACTGAGAAACGATGGAGAGATGAAAGAGAGCCAGAGCAAGACACAAGGAGAAGAAGGTAGAAAACAGTTAACAATCTGTCTGAGACAAAAGAGAAAAGGGCCTTCTCTTTTGGAGATGTCAAATATATTGAGAGCTTTGTATTTGACACCACGTAGGAGAGACAGGTATAAATTATTAAGTCAATAGATAGGATGATCAGTCCATTAAGTACAGATAAAGGCTTTTTAGGCTGTTGGGAAGTTCAGGTTTGCCAAGGGAAAGACTTGGGCACATGGTGAACTGCCTCATCTGTGGCTGGCTTTGGAAACCAGTTTAGTAATGTGCTACCCAAGGCAAGTAATGTTTGATAGTGAAGCGCAAAAAAAAAAAAGAATCTCTTCCGTGTCTGATTGTGGAAAATGATTGATGGGTTTTTTTACTCCAAACCTTTTTAATTGAGATAACCTTTTTTTTTTAGTTTTCATTTTTTATTTCCAATTTTCACTTAAATTTCATATCAACAAAAGCTTTTGCATTTTACACAAACCTTCCAACCAAACAATCAATTGGTGTTCTTTTTATTTTTCAATTTCTTTGTCAGACGTGAAAGCTTTCATGCAACCCTCATAAATCGACAGTTAAGAGTTGCCTGTCACTAGCTGACATCATCGCAGCTTACAGTGACCCATTATAAACCACTCATTGGTCAACAATCACTTAAGAAATTGCACCTGATAATACATTGGCCTGATTATTTTTAGACAAGTGCCATTAAATACACCTTGACCCGAAAGTACACATGGAGTTTGTTTAAGTGACAGCTCAGAAACATACATTAAACCCTCGCCTTCCGCTGGGGTTACGTTCCTCTACACTTCCATGAACGGCGAAATCGCGAACGGCGAACAGTACATAACTGTGCAAGTCAATGAGATACATTCCAGCCTCCCAAAATAAGGCCAAAAATCATAAGTAATAAAAATAAAAGACATTTAATTGAAAAAGAAGAACAATTGGAGTAAATAAAGCTAAAATAAGTATCATTTACAATCAATAGATGGCTTACTGCTTGGAGTACGTTTGCTGGGTAGCCCCGGTCAGATTCTCCTTGAACATAGTCATGGCACGGAGGTAGCCGACCGATCTCCCGGAGCGACCACAAATCCCTCACATCTATTATGTTGTTGCTCTTTCTGCCTTTGTGAGATATATTATGTTGTCTCGCCATAGATATTAACATTACATTTACGAATGTAACAAATAGTGGATCATTGACGTTTGTAGTTTTTCACAACACAGTAACACGTGCACCCACTCTCAAGCCGATCTAATATTTTCACTTTTTCCACTGATTCATCACATTTCACTTTTTATATCTGCTATTCGAGCAGATGCACCACTTAATGGAGTTTTGGACCCGTGATTAAATAAACAGTATCTTCTTCTTCTTTTGGCTGCTCCGTTAGGGGTTGCCACAGCGGATCATCCGTCTCCATTTCGCTCTGTCCTCCACATCTCCATTGTCACACCAAACCCCCACACCACATCCATAAACCTTCCTCTTTGGCCTTCCTTTCTCCCTCCTATCTTGGCGGCGCCATCTTCAGTCATCCTTCTCCCGATATACCCCGCATCCCTCCTGTGCGCATGTCCAAACCATCCTCAATCTCGCCTCTCTCACTTTGTCTCCAAACCATCATACCTGGTCTGTCCCTCTAATATACTCATTTCTAATCCTGTTCCATCCTCGTCACTCCAACGAAGAATCGCAGCATCTTTAACTCTGCCACCTCCAGCACCGCTTCCTGTCTTTTTGTCAGCACCACCGCCTCCAAACCATACACATAGCTGGTCTCACTACTGTCTTGTATACTTTCCCTTTCACTCTTGCAGATTTTTTTGTTGTTGTTGTTGTATACCTTGTCGAGGCTCGTATGAGAGCTAACACACAACGCACATCAAGGAGGCATGAGACAAGAGGGGAGGGAGTGGAAGGAACAAACAGTGGGGAACAGAGACATTAGATCTGTGGAAGGGGAGGGACGGGACGGGGAACATGGGGAATAGAAGATGGATATTACAGGACTTTCAGGAAGGAAAAGCAGGGAATTTGAAGGAGGTGGGCTTGGGTGGATTATCGGGGTAGAAAGATCGAGGATTTGGATGGGGGATGATAAGCAGTGGTGGTGAACAGCTGTTTTGAAGGCCTGGAGGAAAGAATGGGAATGAATAGAGTGAGGAGTTTATTCAAAGGCGGAGAAAAGAGGAATGAAAGATGAAGGTGAGCAGTGATTCGCGATTTTGGTATTTACCAGAAGGGGGTGTTGGCGGACCTTGAGTCGCCCTGCGGAAATGTGGTGGGGACAAATCGCAGGAGAAAGCAGGGGGGGGAGGCTGGAGAGGAGACAGTAGAAGACAGAAAGACCACCGACCAACCTGCGGTGATTGAGTGAGAGGCCAAAGACTCAGCCTCATTGAGGAGATGCCAATCATCCGAAATGCCTTGGTTTCTACAGCATGAAGCCGAGAAAGGTGGGAGGCAGGACACCAGCCAGAGGGGAGAGCAGGTACTCATCAGGCTGCGGACAAAAGCTTGTAATGGTCAGGAGCTCAGGTGGGCGAGGAAGGACTTTCTGCACGACGGAGGATTCCAGTCGGCGACTGGCTTTGGAGGCGAGGTTTGAAATGTGGCTTTCCCAGGAAGGTCATGGCAGATAGTGAGACCAGAGCTTGAAAGAAAGGACTTCTTCCAGAGGATGTTTGAGAAAGTGGATGGGGGGTTTTCTAAACGGTCCTTTGAAGGACATAGTGAGAGTTGTGAGATTTGTCTGGATTGAAAGACATGTTGCACGTGTTGGACCAGTTTGTGATTTTCTCCAGATCAGCAGTGAGCAAAGAAGCTGCTGCTTGCGGTCTGGAGGATGACCGATGGTACGGCAGAGGGTGCAGTCATCAGCAAAGAGATATAGAGGATTTTTCCAGAGAGTCGGAGAGATCATTGATGAAAACCAGAAAAAGAACAGGGCCCAGAACGCTACCTTGAGGAACTCCAGCCTGGACAGGAAGGGGGATGAAGGAACCTCGTTTAGGGCACACGGTGACTGCGACAGGAGAGGAGTCTGCGAGCCACGAGTGGAGATGGCCTTGGATACCATAGGAAGAGAGTTTGATGACAGGGCAGGGTGCTAGACTGTCAAAAGCACGTGATATGCCATGGATACGGCACGGATTTCCTGTCTGCATTGAGGGCTTCCATCCATTGTTGGGAGAGCAGAAGCAGCATATCCAGGTAGAGTGACCTGGTCTGAAACCAATTGATGATCAGAAATCAAGCCATTGGAGAAGAGGAAGGATTTAATGTCTGAAGCGATGATGGATTCCATCACATTGCTGATGATAGGGAGAGGCTGATTGGTCTGAGTTGCAGGGATCTGTTTTTGCACCTTTTTGTGCAGGGCAGTGATGTTTGCTGATTTCCAAGAAGATGGCAGATGATCTTGAGCAAATGAGAGGGTGAATAGAAAAAGAGAGAGGGTGAGCAAGAGCAGAAGAGCAGGCTTGAGACACGTGGGCATGCTGCGTCGGACGGTTGCAGAATCTGAGTCGAGTTTGACAGCAAGCTCTCCACCTTGTCAGAGAAAAGGACACAGAGTCCAGGGACAGTTGGGTGCGACTGGGTAAGGTGGGTAGAGAAGGAGATGGTTTTCGACACAAGATTTAGCTTGCAAACACCGAGTTATGGCATTCAGCTTTTCACAGTGCGGTATCAGCAGTGCGGCATTTGAGGTAAGGGGGGTGAGGGGGAAATCACCAGAAACAGATATGTTAGATGCCACCAGGATTTGAGGAGGGAGAGAGGTTTGAGAGTTCAGACTTGAGTGAGAAAGATGTGTTTTCTGGCTCCCCTGAGGGAGACACACACTTGTTCCAAGGTTTATGGAAGGAACTGAGATTGCCCTCAGTTGGGTTTGCTTTCCATGAGGCAAAGGCAAGTTGATTTAGGACAACTGCCCTCACCACAAGCTTCAGTGAACCAAGGGCGGAGGAAGGTAGGACAACTGAAGACGAGAGGGATAAATCTGTGCATGAGGGAGAGCAAGTTTCTTTGAAAGAATTCCAGGATGAGTTGATGTTGGGAAGTAGCGATAGGGACCAGTCTTATAAGTTTTGTGGGCTGCTTGCAGACCCTGCCAGTCCGCTTGAGTGAAATGTCAGATCGACGGCGGTGAGGTGGTTCTTAATAACAGCCAGAGAGATGTCCACTTTGACAAGGACGTGGTCAGAAGAACCGATTGGAGCGGAGGAAGGGCAGCAGATATTGTCAGGGAAATTTGTCGAAATCATACCAGAAGAGATGGAGTACCATTGGTTGAGATCCGGGTAGGGAAGTTGACCGATTTAGTCAGTCCCAATGAGTCACAGAAAGCTTTTTGCTGAGGTGCCATGACAGGTGAGAGAGGTAACCCACCACTAGCAACTGCATGATGACAATTGAAGTCACACATAAGAGGAAGAAGGATTTGGATGAGAAGATAGAAGATGGTCCATGTTTTCGGATAGTTGAGGTGTAGATGGAGTCATCACTGTTAAGTGGACGGTACAGTACACATATAAACTTGGTGGGGGAGTGGAGGGGAGCCATAGCCAGAGGTATTCCTGGGGGTGTGGGGGAGTGAGGGCAGTGCATGGAGAGTGAGGAATAGAGTCTTGATGAAGAGAGCAACACCTCACCAGGACGAGGCTCAGTCTGTCATACCGGAGGAGGGAGTAATCAGGGAGAGATACTTGGATCAGAACACGGCTTGGGGGGAGGAAAGTTTCTGTAGGCAGATATGTCTGTTGACAGTGGCAGCCTGTATGGAAAGATCTAAAAGGTTTGAGCGAAGGCCCCGGATATTTGAGGTCCATACTTTTATGAAGAGGTAGGGGAGGAGGCTTTGGGTGCAGGGGTGGGTGGAAGGGGAGGGTAGGACAAGGGACGAGGGGGGGGTAAGGAGGGTTGTTGAAAGAGTGTGGGGGATTGCAGAATAGCTAGGGGAGGGGGCCGAATGAGGAGGAGAAAGGCTCTGTAGTGCTGGGGGAGAGGGGGACAGGGAGGGGAAGAAGGCAGTTGAGGATTTGGGAGGTGGTGTGAAGAATGAGGTGAGAGGGCAGTGGAAGGAGGCAGCTTTGTGGATGGGAGTGGGGGCAACTTTGGGGAGGATGAGTGAGGGGATGAATGGTGGGAGAAAGGTGAGGGGGAGTTTTTGAGAGGTGAGAGGGAGGCTTGGAGGAGAAGGAGTGGGATGGTTGCTTTTAAGAGTGAGGGGTGGGAGTGATTGGCACTGAAGTTGGAAAAATAAAATGGTTGATGGAAAGCGAACATTCATTAGCAAACTGGAGTTTTTAAAAGTTTTAGGTCAGTTATGCGATTAAACACATTTCTTGATGGATGCATAAAAGGCGAATCAGAGAATGGAGAGAAGAAACGCTTGTAACAGTTGGATTTTTAGGCAGGTATGAAGGAAAGGTCGAATTGAGAGCACGCTGTGTTTAAATAGCAGAATAGTAGTGGCATTATGATACAGTAAAGAGAACCACACATGGGAAAGAGGAAAATGAAGCATTATAAGAGATCGTTGTTTTATTATTAATTGTTTAAGAGTTACAGATTAGGTCGTGGAAGTGTTGTAGAAAAAAAATCGAGGAAGACGAAGAGGAGATGAAGAAGAAGAGAAGAAGAATCGGAGAAAGTAGCGTTTTTTTTTTTTTTGATTTAGATAAGAATAGAGTGATTAGTTGGGAGGGATGGGGACGTTATAGAAAGTGGGAAAGATAGAAATTGAAGAAATGGGGAGAAAAACAAATAACACGATCGTACGCGAGGGGAACAAAGGGTAGGCCTCAAGCCTCAAGGATAAGCCTCAAGCACCCAGTAAGACAAGTTCACAAAATAGCACGATTTTTGAAACAAAACCGAACTAGGAACACACAGTAACATGTAGGTGAGAAAATAAACAGTTAAAACGGGACAGATAATGACCGGAAACTTAACTTTGAGATCGTCAGCAGGGAGCCCCGGGAGAATAATTTTTTTATTCTTCAAAAAAGTCATAGCTGCCAAACCATGTGACCTATGACATCATAGGAGGATAACTTTTTGTTCCTCATGGATAGGTGATCATACCTGTAAAGTTTCACTTCGATCTGTTCAGCTGTTTCAGAGATTTTTGAAGGTTATGTTAAAAACATGGCTGCCAAACCACATGACCGATGACATCATCAATTCACCCCCCATACAATTTAGCCCCAGGTGACCCTCAAAATTTTCATACTGATTGGATAAAGCGTTTGACATATGCAACTACGATGTCATAACGAAGCCACCTCAGACATCATCAAAAAAAAATCACCCTTGTTTCCCATGTTTTCCCAATCACACGTACTTGATGTGTGCCAAGTTTCAATTTTTTCCATGGAACGGTTTCAGAGATACAGAGGTCCAAAGTTTTTCCGTTTTTCTAACTTGGCTGCCACACCACGGAACCTATGACATCATAGTTATCATTAAAACATTGCACATGAGCAGTCGCACATATGGTGAAAAGTGGTTAAACGTTAATCGGATAAACGGTTGCAGAGAAAACAGAAAGTTCACATGGACGGACGGACAACCAGAAAACATAATGCTACCTGCGACTTCATCAACGGAGGCATAAAAAGTAATAAGCTGTGAAACGTCACATGCTATTCACAGCCAAATGTGGACCCATACAGAGAGGATGGCGGCCTCCACAGCAACCGTTGGGAATATCACTAAAGTTTCACCTCGCTTTTTCTAATCGTGTGTAAGGATGTGGAAATGTACCCTCCCCCCCCCTTTCCCCAACCCAAGCCCATCTCCTTCCAAATATTTCAGTGTTGCCTTCCTTCTTCATTTTTTGCTTCTGTATCCATCTTGTCCACCCCATGCATCCTTCCCCACTCCTCATTCCTCCATTGTCCAAGTCTCTCTCTATTCTCTTCTTCAACTCTGTTGTTGGTCCCCCCCCCCCAATCTTCGTTCGACTGTTCCTTTTGTTCCATTACATTCTGGTCCATTCAGTGTTCTGGCTCTTCCACAAGCCTTGACTGCATGCAAAAAAATAACAATAAAGTATAGTCATTCATCATGAATAACTGGAAGCAGTGAAGGATTTTGGCCAAAAAAAACATTCCCCAGCATGCCCCACAAGAAGGTGCAAATATTTGGGGCTTCGATTAAGTAGTCGCAATAGGAGTAGTAGATCATTTTAATTCTCCAGAAAAAACAGATACGGTGAATGTAAGGGGTTGCTTGTTGCAGTACAGTATCAGACTGCTTGAGATATTAAATGCTTCAGTCAGGACTTCATGATCGATGGAAATTGATATATTTTTTTCCATAAAATATAAACACATCATGAGCTACGTTTGATGGGAATTTCTGCTTCTTTCAAAAACAGAATTTCAAAAAGGGATTATGTCCAGAATTGCCCCTTTTTATGTTGCGTGGTAAGTGATGGTATTGGTAACGTTTTCATTATCATAGTTTTTGTGGAAACAAACGACAGGTGGCCAGCCACTGGACAGTCATGGCTACTTGAATCATCGAAAGGGAATAGCAGTTTCATTGTAATCAAAAAACGATTATTCCATGAAACAATTTTATTACATTACTTCAAAAGAAAATGATCCATAAATCTGACACGTGATGACAGCATAATTATAAAACTAATGGCATAAAATATTGGCATTTTTATAAATAACGTTTTTTTCAATCGACTTACTTGCCTGACCTCTTTTGTAACCATTTAAATGGACACTATTTTCTTTAACACTTATCAATTCAAGGCTACCATAAAGATTGCTTTGTGGCTAAATGGTTTACTAAAAATCCAAATTTCAGGGCTAATAGATTTTCTGGCAGTGACAAGCCAATCGATAGTGCATTTGTTTTCTTTAAAGCCAGCCGTTTGTGTTTTCTCTTTTGAGTGCAAATGCTTTGGAGAGGTAATTATGTGCTGAATGGCCACTCTCAATCTCACACGCCACGTCTTTCAACACCAGTTTCCACACAAAAAACTACCCACACCCAGCTGATGGTATACGTGGCTGGACCTTAAATGTGAAAAATTACCATTGGCTACTTCCTGAGTATGAGGCATTGTTTGAAACTCCTTTTTACATCAAAACTTTGTTATGATTTGTTCTTCATTGTAGTTACTGTAACGTCTCAACACTTTCACCTCTGATTAAATTATGAGTGTGTGTGTAAACTGTGTGTGTGTGTGTATATATATATATATATATTGTTTACGGCTGTGGGAAATTCGCAAACACCATTCAGGTCCCGTAGGTGAGGTATCTTTTAAGTACATGTATAGTTAGCCCCAAACCCGTTGTTTAGAGGGAATTAATGTGATCCATTCGGGCTGCGACGCTTGAGTCAGTCGTTTTTCTTTCTTTCTTTATTTTTGAACCAACCACGTCTCAACACAACCACGCCATCCCCACCACAGCGCCGACCGCGCTGCGGCCGCGCCGCCTCCGCCATCTGCGCCACTGCATCTTCGCCACCCGCCATTCTTCTCCGCGCTTGGTGTGGGGAAGAGAAACGGAGAGGCGCAGCTGGCGCCCGATTGTGGACGCGCGGTGTGACGCGGCCAGGGAGAGAGAACGCCCCTCTTCGAGACCTTTCTCGAAGCGCCTCGAAGGGGGGTGGAGCAGGGAACGGGGCGGAGCAACAGGCGGGGCGTGGCGGGTATAAAAGACGCCGACAGGTGAAGCAAGTGAGGAGGCTCGGAGGAGGTGGTGGGTGCTCGTTTGTTCCTGTTCCTGCCGGCCTGTGATCCCTGCGGAGCCCTTGATCCTGACGAGCCTTGACCTTTGGACAAACGACGGTGTGAAGAGAGAGAGAGAGAGCTCCAGTATCTCTCTCTT
>CM068952.1:75832053-75846329 GCA_035128595.1 Eptatretus atami
CTTGAGGTGTGTCAGGAATACTTCGAGACCATAGCTGAAACTGCCTGCTTTTTGAAAAATGTGACAGGCCAAGCGGTGGTTTGGCAGGTGTTCAGCATAATAGGAGGCGATTGATGGGGGACAAGCGAAAAGCCATGATGCAGGACTACATGAACTAGGTTTTGACCCCCCATCGGGCGAAGTATGACATATTACGTTTGGCTGAAGCCAATGATGGCTTCCCCCAAAAAAGTCCACCAATTTTGCCTGGATCATACCCAGCAGTACTTCCGGTGGTTACAGGCAAATGAATTTATGCCATAGAGCTGCAGCAACCAAGTTATTGGCCACCAAGACAGGGACCTTAAAAGATAGGTGTGGTAGGGCTCTTCTCCAGCTGTTCAATTTCTTTTTTATTTCTTCAGTCGTGCCTTCCCAGTTCTTTTTCACAAATTGTGTGGAACCCAGGAAAACACCAATATATGCAACACCTGTCTTCCATTCTAGGTTTTCCAGAAGTGGCGGTCGAGGTGTCAAGACAGGAAGGCAGCTATTAAGGTATGGCACCCACAGTGCCTTACTTTTCTTCCAATCAGCTTTCAGTGAAGAAGCCAGGAAAAAAGTTCTCAGGGATTCTGTAAGTACAGTGATATCTTGGTTGCTCCTGATGATGACACAAACATCATCAGCATAAGCAGATATCTTCAATGGAGGACTCCTTGGAAAGCAAGCGAGACCAGAGATATTCTCCCTGAGTGAACAAAGTAATGGTTCTATTGCCAACGCAAAAAGCAAGCCTGAAACTGGAAACCCTGCTGCACCCCTCTCTAAACCTGCATTGGGGAAATCAATTTACTGTTACACTTCATTATACTAAATATGTCAGTGTACAATAATGCTATAACGGTTCTGAAATTCACTCCAAATCCATCTACTTCGATGACCCGCCACAAGAAAAAATGATCAATACCATCGAAAGCTTTTTCCAAGTCCAGAAAAATTATTCCAAAGTCATTTCGATCATGTCAAGTGTCCATTAAATCCCGGACCAAGAAATGTTGTCATAAATGGAACGACCGGGGATGCTGAAAGTCTGATCAGGTAGGACGAGATCGCCAATGACTGTCTTCAGTCGATCTGCCATTGCTTTTGAAAAGAGTTTCTAGGCAGTACAAAGTAAAGAGACCGGTCGCCAATTTTCCATCCATCGGAGATCACCCGATTTGGAAGGAGACTCACCACTGCTCTCCGGAGACTTAATGGCATTACACCGGATCACAAAGATTCCTGGATTACATTCAAGAGTTCCAGACCCATGAGGTCCCAAAATTCCAAGTAAAATTCAGCAGGTATGCTATCAATTCCGGGTGCCTTTCGAGAGTCCATTTCACCCAGGGCTCATTCTAGTTCTGCGACGATTAACGGCACCTCCAGCTCCAGATGCTGAGTCTCAGTCAGGGATGGGAGATGGGAGGTAAAGAGCTTGATCTTATCCTCACAAACGTCTTTTTTTGAAAATAGTTCTGAATAGAACTTTCAAATGGTATTTTTTTTTACCTCATCAGAATTTGTAATTACATTTTCACTGGGGTCCATCACTGATATAATATGCAGAGATGGCTTGGTTTCAGCTTCGAGGTGGAAAAAGGATTTACTAGTGCTATATGATACTTATGATACTTTTAGCTTCTGTGTTCCAAGCCGAACTAATGATCCAGCAGCCTTTTCTTGCAATAACTCTCAAAGCTGAGTCCTTTTTTCTCGGATCAATTTATATTTTGTCTCATTTTCTTGTTTTGCTAGTTTGTTCTCCAGTTTTAGAATTTCGGTTTCTAACCTGGCCAATGTGAATGGACTTGCATGAGTCTTGTACAAATTAAATTGTTGACAAAACAGCCGTATATGGGTTTTCAGATTGTCCAACCAAACATTACTAGATGGGAAATAAGGCTTTTTTTTTTCTTTCTGCTAACGCTATCCAGAGATTGCGAAAAGCTTCTTTAAAAGTGGCATCATCAAGAAGACTAGTATTAAATTTCCAATAAGCAGTTCTACAATGGAATTGGGGACAAGATAGGCCCACAGTGACCATGTGGTGGTCAGAGAAGATGGAGGGGAAAATATTTGAGGAGGCTACAACATTCTTTAAACATGGTGTTATGTACCAGCGATCAAGCCTCACTAAGGACACATGACCATTGGAGCATCGACACCATGTGTACTGTTGGTCATTTGGGTGCATCAATTGCCATACATCAAGGAAACCATCGACGGAAAGAAAACAGGAGAAATCACCATGGGCTTCGGGGATGTGGTTCTGGTGAGTTTCTGTCCAATTTGGGCTCAAATGTACAATTAAAGTCACCCCCTATGCATATACACTGATTGAAATGAAACAATTTTAAATGGTTTATCACGACTGAAAAGAAAATTTTTCGGTCAGAGGTCTCACCGGGTGCATATACATTAAAAATAATAAACTTTAGGTTATTAATAACCAGGTCCAGGGAAACAAAACATCCCTTTATCACCTGAAATAGGCAAGATTCAGCTGCAAGTCCTAGTTTTAACAAAAAAACCAACTCCAGCAGATAAGGAGGACATGTTACTGGAGAAATATTTTCCTTTAAAAATGCTGCACCAGTCATGCTCAACCTTATCAGTGATATGAGTTTCCTGCAAGAGGATCACATCAACTTGCTTCCGTTTAAATAAAGTATTTACTTGGGTCTGGTGTATGTGGTTAGCACCACCACCATTGATATTAAGTGTTGTGAAAGTGAGTGTTTTCATCATTTGCTAGTAGTTTTTGTTTGATGCTGAGAATACTCAGCCTTTGCCTTTGTTAGAATTTTCTTTAGACGATGAAACTGTGATTTTGCTTGATTTTGTTCTTCAGAGTATTTTTTAGGACGTGCTTTGCAGTCTGAATAAAGGGAGCCAGATTGGGAAAGTGATCAATGATTATAACATTCTGTTGTCTATAAGTTTCATTTAGAAACGAGAGAACAAGGTGTGGGAGATTTGGGCTGATCTGCCATTGGCTGTGACAACTAAGTAATGTCCATCTCCTCATCTGATTCTGTTAAATCAGACATTGCTCCACTGGCTTCCGGGTCTATACTCTCAGCTTTTTTGTTTTAAGAGCCGTTAATCCAGCATCTGGGGAGTGGGGGGGGGGGGGGGGGCAAATGTTGGGTTTGGGAAACATCAGCACACTGCCCACCATCTTCCTCAAAACCATTTTCATCTTTGCTTCCACAGTCCTGTGGCTTCATATTTACACGTTCATTTACGAAATGGGTGTAATCATCTTGGGCCACAGTTTGCTGTGCTTGGTTCAATGGAGTATCATTCACCGAACCATTATCAGCTTTAATTACATCATCGACCTCATTTGTGCGAGTAATGGATGCACACTCTTGTACAGTTTGAGACTCATTACACTTCTCTGGGGGGTCCGTTTCATTTGTTTGTTCAACGTTATGCGAAGGGATTCCAGCAGAAACCTGGACAGTGTTTGTAATGAAGGTCTCCATATCGAGCACAACCTCTTTAACAGCGTCTGATGACTGATGAGTCATCAGGAGCCCGTTGTTTACTTGTCGCCAATTTAACTTCTGTATCCATGACCACAGTTTGATGAGAAAGAGTAATATCGTTATTAGTTGAAACGTTGGGTTCCTCCTCATTAGGAACGTTACTTTGAGTGATGGTAACTTCTTTCTCATTGGGCCACGTTAAACTGGTAGAGACGGTAATTCTCTCCTTACTGTGACCTGTTTGGCCGCATCTGGTGCACGAGGCTTTGGGCCAAAAGTGTTTCAAATGTTTGAAAGCTCCACACTGGAAACACGTTAAGGTGGCGGACGATGCGTAGATTTGGTAATTAATGTCCTTGAAATTAATTTTAAATGAGATGTTGAGTCCCGTACCTTCCCCACGGTCTGGAAGGACCATATAAACCTGCCTTCAGAAACTCATTACATGCTTTACACGTTCGTTCCGATAACCGAGAGGAATCATGGAGATTCTGGATACCATTTTCCCATAACAGAAAAAAACGGAGATGATCTTATCATTAGATATGAAAGGTGGAGCATTTGATATTACAACTCTCGTCGCGGGAGTTATCAACGGCGACGCCATCATAAAATGACTGCTTTCTGTGGTTATTCCAGTATTCATGACCTCACAGATGAGTGAAACGTCAGAAGCAATAACAACCACTTTCTGATTCATACGCGATGCGGAAAAAATATTTTCATCACCAATTACATTCCCAACCACGAGGATAATGTCCTCGATGGGAACTCCTTCAGGAGGCATGCTCGCAAATGCATGCTTCCTGGTTAATCCGTCACATGCCTCACTAGGAGAAGGTGCCTTCGGCATGATGGCAATATTATCACACCCTTCTTGTACGAACCGGACAAAAAGGTACCAAACTGAAATAAGTCAAAACTAAAATAAATAACAAAAACGCATGATAAGCAAACATGCTTACAAAGCATCGTCAAAGCAGGTAGGCCGCACCCAGAGTGGGCCCGCTCTCAATATTTCTCTCTCTCGAAGGCAAAGGTGTAGATAAATGAAATAAAAAAACACATGGGATGGACAAAGCCTGAGGGAGGAGGGGACAAGAGAGGGAGTGAGAGAGAAAGAAAGGGAGGCGAGAGAGAGAAGAGAGAGAGAGAGAGAGAGAGAGAGAGAGAGAGAGAGAGAAGAGAGAGAAGAAGAGAGAAGAGAGAGAAGAGAGAGAAGAGAGAGAAGAGAGAGAGAGAGAGGAAGAGAGGAAGAGAGAGAAGAGAGAGAAGAGAGAGAAGAGAGAGAGAGAGAGAAGAAGAGAGAGAGGAGAGAGAGAGAGAGAGAGAGAGAGAGAGAGAGAAGAGAGAGAAGAGAGAGAGAGGAGAGAGAGAGAGAGAGAGAGAGAGAGAGAGATAGAGAGAGAGAGAGAGAGAGAGAGAGAGAGAAGAGAAGAGAAGATGAGAGAGAGAGAGAGAGAGAGAGAGAGAGAGAGAAGAGGAGAAAGAGGAGAGAGAGAGAGAGAGAGAGAGAGAGAGAGAGAGAGAGAGAGTTTTGAAGGTCCTTCATTATGCGATACTGTCTAAAAGAAACAAGTAATAAACATTCCAGTCAATGTAGATGAACAAATATAGCAAGAGGAAAACATGGGATAACAATTAAAGCAGCAGAGATAATTAATCTCCATCCACAAAACTTCAACTTTGTACCATTTCTGAATGAAGTCATGAATTTGAGACATCTCTTGGTAAAAATGAAATTCCATTTTAAGAGGGACACATCCAGAGCCTTTAAAGGCAAACAAAGCACTGCCTTCTTGTGAACTAACACCCAAAATCATTCTTTTCCAAGTAATGTGTACCGATATCCGACATTCTTGCAAGATACAGGCATTCAGTCCACAAAATAATGGAAAAAAGAACAAAAAACAAATTCCTGGAAAAAAATTTCAAAGGTTGAAAAAGCGGAACCAGCCTTTGGCATCTAACATAAGCATGGAAAATGTCCTTGGAGTGATGGCAAAAAGGACATTCATCAGATGACACAAGGTTCAGTCTTTTGAAAAACATGTTTGAAGGCAAGGAGTAGTATGTGAGCCTCCACTTGTATGTCTCCGGCACGTTTAGACACAAGTGACGTATTCATGGGGGACTAGGTGGGATATGATGGAATCCTGCATGCAGAAGCTCTCTCCAGTGGGTGGTCAGTGTGCTATTGGGGTTGGCAGAGATAACGACATTCAGACATTGCACATACAGAGCAGTCTTTGCAGTTTTGTGAAGGCTTTGTGGAGGGAGTTCTAGAAAAAGAAAAATCAGGGAAGTCAGGGTGTGTTGTACTTGCATCTTGAGCACTATGTAATAAAGGCCACGATAAATCAAAATAATAAAAAAAATTTTTTAAACAATTGAACGTAGAAGTCCAATTGGCTGAGCTGACTTAACATAGCAAACTTCAAAAATATTGTTGGGGATCTGCCATCCCAAATAAGTATAATTAACAAAATCCCTGACAAGGAAGAAACTAGATTCAATGAAGGATTGAATGAGGGACCTACTTTGGCAGCCAGGATGAAATAAGCTGTTGTAAAAAAACAGGTTCACACATAACATTACAAAATTTATACGAATTCTTGTTTCTTATTAACAGAGACACTGAGTGGCATTCAGGAGACTTTGATAAAAGCAGGGCAGCAAGGCATGTAGAAAGTCGATTTGCTGCATGTAGAAAGAGCTCCAGGCCACAATGAAGCTTACCGCCTTACTACAACAAGCAAGAAGCCACGTTAACTGATTGGCCACCGACAGGACTTCCTTGTACAGAAGTTGACACAAGGTGGTCAGCCGAAAGGACAGTATTTTACTGATAATGTCCACGCGTCCTTGGCCACCTTTTGCTGTTGGGACAATTAGAAGATCTGCTCGAAGCCGGTGCATGCCATTCCAGAAAAGTCCACAAGGATTCGCTGCAAATTAATGAGGAGTGATTTGGGCGGTTGTAAAACAGCCATCCTATGCCAGTTTGGAAGCAGCCAAGTTATTAATGATCAGCACTCTACGTATCTCTATAAGACAGTACGCTGGCCAATCTTTTCCAACGATTAAGGTATTGTGGGAGTGATGGTTGATGGGTGATGGTGGAGAGGGAGGGAATCCTGAAAGTTTTAGCATCCTTGGTCAAATCCTCTTGGAGGAGTAGATGATGATACATACATACATACAGTACATATTTTCTTTTCTCTCCACGATAAATAGATGGTGGTTCATTTGATTTGGAGAAATTGTGTTGATAATAATATATATATTTTTTTCAGGTGGTCTTGTAGTAACTGCCGAGCAATGGCAACAGGTGTTTGAATCACTGTTCAAATTGTCCGTGTACACGTGCCAGTCGCTGGGTAGAGATGGCGTTGCAGTTTCGAGCGAAGGCTGTTTCTTCCGCTTAATCATGGCCATGGCATCCTCTCTCAATCATGGTGGATAAACACCAGACCTAGCCATCTGTGTTGTTTCATAACAGTGCTCTGTAAAATGTTCCGAGCACAAAAGCGAACATGTTGTGGGCCCGATCCACACTTGGGTATTTTAGACAATCCTCGTCCAATTTCTAGTAAATTTAGGGCCTTTCGACCATTGGTGTAGCATGAAATAATCTCGGCTTGTTTTACTACACAAGCACCAATGATGCATGGACTCAGAATACGTGTGGAAAATCGAAAATTATTCGCTGTTTGAGTTAAATCGGTCTGCGATGTAACCCGTGTACAGTACGGATATGACGGTCCACTTCCATGTGTGACATCACATCTAATCTGAAGAAGAATAAGATTTCCACTTTTAATCACAAATCCACCCAATTTATAATTCGGAAATTGAAGGACACATCGACTTCATATTAATTTTGTGGGTTACACTGAACAACAAAAATTTTTTACTGGAGATGTGTAAAGTGATTTAGACTAATTTGGGTACGCTGATTTTCAAAATCATAACCGTTTTGCTGTATCACGTCAGGATTTTCAAAGTACAAATTCCATGCCTTGAAGTCAGGATTTCAATGAAATTTACAAAAATTCATTTATTCCTTTATTTCATCATGAATGCTTCAAAATTATAGAAATTACAGAAAAACTCCACTAGAATGTAATTAAATGCTTTAGGCATTTGGCTTTGCGTTTGTGCTGCTCTGTGTCAGTTTCACGATGCAGGAACCAGCAGAAATCGCCCATCATGTTCGGGTTGTGCCACCCTTGGTAACGCGTCTCCATGAGTGAAATCTCTTGGTGGAATCGCTCGCCGTGCTCGTCCGAGACTGCTCCCAAGTTGTCAGGGAAGAAGTTCAGGTGCTGTCGTAGGAAATGGATTTTCAGGACATCCTGGAGCCAAGTTTCCTGAAGGACTCCAGCAGCTGCTGCCACTATTTCTTTATAGTTGTCCGCGCGCTCGTTCCCAAGAAGTTGTCCATCACAGCTTTGAAGCTCCTCCACGCTGCCAGCTCTTTGGGGTTTAGAGTTGTCCGAAAAGTTTCGTCCTTCATAATCTGTCGGATTTGCGGTCAACAAAGACACCAGCCTTGATCTTGGCCTCCGACAAGTGTTGCCAAACTTTTCCTTGAGGTATAAAAACCCACGCCCATTCAGATCCATTGCCTGTACAAAACTTTTCATCAAGCCGAGCTTTATGTGGAGTGGTGGAAGGAAAACCTTGGCTGGGTCGACAAGGGCGACATGCTTCACGTTGTGTCGACCAGGTACATGCTCTTTTCGCTCTTCCCAATCTTTCTTCGTCCAGTGATTCTTGTCGTCTCTGCTATCCCAGAGACAAAGGAAGCACATGTATTTCGTGTAGCTTGACTGCAACCCTAACAACAGCGCCACCACTTTCAAGTCTCCGCAGATGTGCCAGTTGAAGTCATTGTACTTGATGGAATCAAGCAGCTGCCGCATAGTCTCATAGGTCTCTGTCATGCCGAACGCGTGAGCCAGTGGGACTGATGGTTTCTCGTTGCCATTGTGGAGCAAAACAGCCTTCAAGCTGTTCTTCCCCGAGTCGATGAAGAGGCGCCAGTCTGCAGGATCGTATCACACCCAAGTTCTTTCAACAGACCGTTGATGTCACTGCAGAATATCGTGTCTTCCATCTCAAAGAACTCAGCCCTGTCTCTGTGACGTGCTCTGAACAAGGATATCTTGGTGTTAGGTTCAAGTAGATTCCACTGCTGCAGCCTTGATCCAAGCAGCTCTGCCTTCGCCTTTGACAGCGAGAGATCTCTTACAAGATCATTTAAGTCTCCCTGGTTCAGAAGTGTGATTCTTGAGTGTCGGGTTCAAAAGGTTCATCATCACCATCCCTTCACCACTGCTTACAGCTATGTTCTGATCAGCTGGAGGTGTTGGAACGGGGTTCTCGTCATCATGAGGCACAGGTTTACGAGCAGAGACGCAGTCAGCGTCCTTGATGTGACCTTTATTCTTCTTGTTGAAGCCGGCGATGCTTGTGCAGCAGAAATAACAATCATCATGATGATTCTGCGGCTCACGCCATATCATGGGCACCGCAAATGGCATGCTCGCGCGCTTGCCTACCAACCACTGAGTCAAGGTTGTGTGACAGCTTGTGCAGCAGATGTGTGTGCCCAACTCTGTTCTTGTCCCCCACCTTACACCCGAGTAGTGAAAGTAGGCGGCCTTCATTTTCACTGCTGTAGATATACTTCGCTGTTGATCTTTTTTGGTATACCGACCACAGACATAACAGAAGTTGTCAGGATGATTGGTACAGGAACGCCTACTCATCTTTATCTGAAAGAAAGAAATAACACAAGTTAACAACAATTGTACGAAATAGACATGTTAAAGATATATGTAAATTTCATTGAAATCCTGACTTCTAGGCAATGGGAATATTTCTGTTCCTGAAAATCCTGACGTGATACAGCAAAACGGTTATGATTTTTGAATCAGCGTACCCAAATTAGTCTTAATCACTTTACACATCTCCAGTAAAAAAAAATTTTTGAAATTTGTTGTTCAGTGTTATCAAGGGATAGATGAGCATCAAGGTGGTCTGAGTGTTTGGGTTCCCCTTTAACGATCACACACAGATCGTCAGTATATGTCAGAACCTTAACAGGATTAACAATAAGTACCAACGAAAAACCAGAAAACTTGTGGCACAAATGAAATAGCATTGCAAAGATTCAATGGAAAGAGAATACAGGTCCCCAGAGAGAGGGCAACCTTATCTAATACCTCACTGAACAAGAAAAGGTGAACACAAACTGTTATTGATGTTCACTGAACTGAAATTGTTGTGATACAGCAATTTAGTACAGGAAATATAGAAAGAACCAAACCCAAACCCCTTGAAACCTTCAAATAAATATGAATGGTCAACACTATCAAAAGCCTTTTTTTTGATCTTGAAAGATCAGCCCAGGGTTAACATTCTGACAATGACAAATCGAAATCAAATCACGAACAGAAAAAAAAATATTGTTAAATATCTATCTACTGGGAGTACAATAAGATGGGTTGGGAGATACAATTTGTCCGATTGGAGTCTTTAAGCGATTGGCAAGTAACATGGATGGTATTTTATAGTCGACACAAAGTATAGATCGGGCGCTAGTTCTCACCAAGTTGAAGATCTCCTTATTTTTTTTATGAACTAATGAAATGATAGCACATCTGCAGCTCAAGGAAGTTCACCAGCTTGTATGCTTTGTAGAAAGATGATTAATAGACATGATCCCAGCAGATCCCAGAAGGTGCTGTAGAATTCTATTGGCAACCCATCTAAACCAGGTGTCCTGTTGTTGGGCAAGGTTTGTAAAACACTGTCAAGTTAATCTAAATGTTATTTTATCTTCAACAGTCAAATTCTGAGCTTCAGTATGTGTAGGCAATGAATCAGTAAATGAATGTGCAGTGGCCTACAAACGTATTCACACCCACACCCCCCCCTCCAAAGTTTTCACATTTTGATGCCACCTGAGCTTATTTTGTGATGCTTTCAAATAAAACTTATATATAGTCTTCCCAATCTACTCCAAAGTGATAAAGCTAAAATAATTCAGATAAAATGTGAATAAGTTGGATTAACAGAAAAAAATCAGATGATTCTCAGTTGTATAAGTATTCAAACCCTTTCCCTAATTAACCCCAAAATCACTTCAGGAGCAAATTATTTGTTTGTAAGGTTACAACATATGTGTAGGAAGTTTCACCTGCATGTAATTAGTGGTATAACTTAAAAATTAAGCTCCCCTACTTATTGAAGGCATTTTAAGGTGCGACTCACCTGGTCAACCAACAAGGGAAACATGAAGATCAAGGAGCTTTCCAAAGAAGTCAAACATAAAGTGGTGGAGAAACACCATTCAGGAGAGAGTTATAACAAGATTTCAAAGTCATGATCATTATCCATTTGAGTACAATGAAATCCATCATTAAGAAGTGGAAGATGTATCATACCACCCAGACTCGACCCAGATTATGTCATGAATACTTACTTATCATTCACTACACTAGTGCTAGATACCTCCCATCTTTTCTTGATAAACTTGAGGCTCTCTTGTGTACAGGATGTCACTGTAAATCCAACAATGAATTTGAAAGATCTGCTTGCCTCTATGTCCAAGATGGAGGTCAGTGTTCAACAATCACCAATATCACGTTCCCTTCACAAAGCTGGTGAATATAGAGAGGTGGCAAATAAAGAAGCCATGACTGAAAATGACACATCTAAAAGCTCATATGGAGTTTTGCGAAAAAGTATCTTAATGATACTACAGGCATTAAGAGAAAAATTTTGTGGTCAGACGAGACAAAAATTGAACTTTTTGGACTAAATTCAAAGCATTACATTTGGCACAAACCTAACACTGCACATCTCCCAGTCAACAACATCCCAACTGTGAAGCACGGTGGTGGCAGCATCATCTTATGTGGTTGCTATTCATCAGCAGGTACTGGCAAGGTTGTCAGGATAGAAGGGACAATGGATGATGCAAAGTGCAGGAGAATTATTGATGAAAACCTGCTTGAGTCAGCCATGAATCTGAAATTGGGTAAGAGCAGGATTGGTAACATTGGTAACATTTCAGCAGGACAATGATCTGAAGCACAAAGTTAAAGCCACACTGGAGTGGCTGAATAAGAAGAAAATAAATGTTCTTTAGTGGCCCAGTCAAAATCCTGATTTGAACCCAATTGAACGTTTATGGCGAGACTTGAAGGTTGTAGTCCATAACCAATCCCCATCAAACTCCAATACTAGAGCAATTTTCACATGAAGAATGGGCAAATATTTCACCATCTCACTGTGCAAAGCTGGTAGAGATCTACCCAAGACGATTCGTAGCAGCCATCGCTACAAACGGTGTTTCCACCAACTACTGACCTGAGGAGATAAATACTTTTACAACCAGTAAATTTTGATTTGTACATGTTTTTTGCAGGTATTCCTGACATGTAACCTCCTTCAACTATAACACTGTTTAGTTTGATCTCATCAGTTATGAATAAAAAAAGTTTATTTGGAAAAATTGTTTGCACTTCATTTGTAATTCATCTAAATGTGGCATTATTGGAAGGGGGTGAATACTTTTACAGACCACTGTATATCACCTGGGGAAGTGTGCTTAGAGAAGAAGAGGTGAGAAAAGAAATTTTGAACTATAAGTTTTATGTCACTCACATCAGGAGTCAAAATCCTTCCATCAGCAGTACTCAAGGACAAAAATTTCTTTTTGATTTTTAGAGACAGTTTCTAGCTTAAAGAAGAGCCTGCTTGGAGTATTCACTTGTAGCAAGTGAGCCAATCTCATCCAAAGGAGTGCACTCTTCACATGCTCAGCCAGTAATTCATTCAAAAGGGCTTTCTTTTCATGCAACATTTGCTGCTGCCCATTGTTATTAGAAGACATCTTGTTTTCCAACTGAAGAGTTTGTGTCTTCACCGGGTCTATATTGATGTTGCGATCCTGAGTACTGTGTCGTGAAATTTTTTGACAAAAAACTCTAATTTGAGCATTAACTTTGTCCCACCACTGATGGAAACAAGAGAACTCCTGATGCATTGTGATGTAATGTGCCCAAAAGGTCCTAAAATAAGCAACAAATAATTCGTTTTGAAGAAGTGCTGTGTTGAACTTCCAATATGGACTCACCACCTAAACAAGTGGAAATTGAAACCACATAACAACTACAGGTGGTCAGAAAACTCAGATGGGAGAATAGAGGTGTTTAACACAAGGTTGAGGAAATGATCGGAAACATATAATTTATCAAGTCGAGCGAGGGACACTGAATTGTTAGAGCAGCCACACCAAGTAAATTGTTGCTGCATTGGATGTTGCAATCTCCAAATGTCAGTCAACTTGAATCTTGAGATAGAGTGAATGAGAGATCTCGTACTGGTTACAAGCAGCACAGCTCCATTTCCATTACGACAGGGGTTTAGTGTGCAATTAAAATGTCCTCCAATACCTATAAGGTGGTCAGGTGGACACCACGAGATCGAAATAAAGGTCAGGTCAGGTATGGAAGCATGCATCGGAGCAGCGCGTCACTGCGTCCACTTTCTGCCGGTACTCCAGGGGCCTCTGTCTGGCCATCCCCCAGGCAGGTGCCTCGCCCATCCCCATCTCATTGAGATGCTGATCAACCTGCTGCAACCACAAGGTTTGTGGTGAGTCCATTGGCTTCCTCCACTCATGAGGCTCCCTCGCTGAGAGAATCTGGTGAGCAGGATCAGCATCAGGAAAATGAGCCACATGTCCATACAGCCACAGCTGACGCTCACGGACTATGCAGGTTACAAATCTCATTTGAGTCTCTCAGCAACTGCTCGTTGGACACAGTCTGAGGAGGAATAGCCAAGGATTCTCTGAAGAGACCTGGTACCAAAGGAATTAAGTCTCCATCTCAGATCCCTGCTCAGAGTCCAACTCTCACATCAGTAGAGCAAGAGTGGAAGCACCAAGGACCTGAAGACTCGGACTTTCATCCTCCTGCACAGGTACCAACAGCACCACACCCCATGATCCAGTGAATCCATGACTCTCCAGGCCCAACCCAGACGTCTATTGAGCTCTGCCTCACAAGCAGCAGAGACATGAATATCACTGCCAAGGTAAGTGAATCTCTCTGTGACCTCAACATCCTCACCACAAACAGGTACAGCAAGGTAGCAGCATCCAAGATGTCATTGTAAGCCTGTATTTTAGTTTTGACCCAGGCAACACATAATCCCAGCGGCTCTGACTCCTCATTCAGCACGTCAAGAGCCCCCAAAAGGATATCCAGAGTCTCTGCAAAGATGACTGCATCATCTGCGAAATCAAGGCCATATCATAAACCCTCCTCACTTGGATACCTGGTGGGGGAGACGGTTTAGTCGCTGACAACCCGACCAGGAAACAGGTTAGTGCAGGTTTACATGATGCCTGTAGCAAGTTATAGATCTGATTTGGCCTGACCTGACAATACAAATAAAGGCAGCCAAAAATAAAATATCTTTCAGCATTTGTACTTGGTGCATGCGCATTGACTATTGTAAATAGCTGTTGACCAATGGAGGTCAGGTAAGCTAAATATCCCTTCATAATTTATTTGAAGGAAGCCAAAGTTAAAGCAAGAGTTTGCCAAAAAGATGGCTTTGCCAGTAATTGGACTTGAAAGACATCTGAAAAACAAATGCCCTTGAAGAAACAATTCCTACTCAGCTGAAGAACCATCAGTAGAGTGAGTTTTTAATAATAATAATAAT
>CM068952.1:75846339-75867886 GCA_035128595.1 Eptatretus atami
ATAATAATAATAATATATCAACCTTGTTACCGTCAACTCGCTGTTTTACTTGCACTTTATGGAGAGATGTGCGACAACCATTGATATTTAGTCTAGCAATGGTGATTAGCCCCCGTTAGACTTAGTCCGAAATGGGGGCTTATGGATTTGGTCTCGATTTTCGTGTCCATGCTTGCATGGTGTGTGTGTGCGTGTGTGCGTCCGCAACCATATATTGGACATGTCTGGACCGATTTTATTCGCACTTGGCAGAAAGACAACACATGATGGTACACATATGCATGCCATTTTGTTTGGACATCAGATCCAACATGGCCGAATGGCGGCCATTTTAGGTGTAAAAAAAACCCAAAACCCCTTGTCGAACACGTCCTCAGCCATTTCTCGGACATTCATGTACCGATGTTGTTTAAATTTGGCACACAGATAATGAATGACTGCTTAATGTTCCTGGCTGCAAACCTCCTGACGTGATCAGCAGGGCAGAGACAATGTGCTCGTGTGGCATGTGACACTTGTTGCTGGCAGGTCGTGCAGCAAGCATTGTGATGGGACTCGATCTGTGCCCTGCTCCCTCCTCAAGATCGGGGGTTCGATTCATATATATATATATATATATATATATATATATATATATATACCATTTATATATATTATAATATATATATATATATAATATATATATATGGAGATCACCTCTGGATAACTCCAAGAGAATGGCACGTTGTCGAGAGACCATGAATGCTGTTTACAACTCTCAACTCTGGCCGGATCTTCACGCCCAAGGTTGGTTTACTGTGCTGGTGAGTTAGGCAAGGCAAAAGTGGAACCGTGCCGGCAGTTACGCAACAGACCTTAATCACTCAGCTGGGCGGAACAAACATTGCAGAACCACATCTGTGATCAAACTTAGATTACAAATCCGAGCTGGCCAAACGCCTCAGCAGTACTATGCCACCATCAGAACAGACATAATAAGTCAGGACACAGTTTCTTGAGGAAATGGTTTTTAGCGACTGTATTTACAAATAGCTAGCATTTACAGTGGCAGGCAAACAAGTATTTATAAGGAGAGAAAACAATGAAATGACAAATATGTACAACAATTAATCACAGCACGTATACTTTCCCAAATCATCCCCCATGCAACAGACCCATATTAGGAACCTTATCAGTGACTTAACACGCTAAAGTACAGTATGCCATCATCATGCATTCGATGTGGAAGGGAGAGATGAGTGATTGGTAAAGAATGATGGGATGAATTATTTGCAAAGAAGAAGAGATGAAGAGAGAAAGAAATAGATGGGAACAGGATGGACCCCCTGCATACCTCACATTTGTTTATTCTGGCTCCCACATCCTCAATGAAACCGGAATGCTCTGTGCTCTGCTCTCCTCCTGCTCCTCCTACAGCCGTGGCACCGGCGTTTCCCAGTGACATCACTCACAGCATGGAGTTAATGGACCAGTGATGTCACTTACAGCATGGAGGTAATGCGTCTCTTGGCAGGATGCCCGGTTGCTGTAGATGAGGCGGAGGGTCCAGCGACGCAGCTGGCGGATGAGGGCACATGAAGACGAAGGTGTACAAGGACGGAAGGCGAATAAATAAGGAAGCGAGCAAAAGGACAACGACAGAAGATGCAGGAGAGAATGAATAACGAAGATGAATGGTGTGATGAGAAACAAATGGATAAAGTGCGAAGGAGAGTGAAAAAAAAATGCGAGCGAGCAAGCAAAGTGAAAGGAATGACAGAGAGAAGGACTTAAAGAGGGAAAGACAAAAGGAGAGTAGGAGGAGAGGAGATTTGAAGCAGTTTTAAGACACCTGTGAAGAGAATGGGCTCGTGACAGCCTTGGGTTTTGGTGCAATATTTTGTCACAGGTGTTCAAGAAGTGGTTTGAAGTGGTTTCGGGGGCTGCGAGGAAAATGTTTCCTTGTGTGAGGATTAAATGTGTGGCAAATGGCTTATAACAAAGAATGTGGAATGAGACAATCACAACACAGATCTAACAACGCATGTAATTTAGACAATTAAACGGAACAGTACAACTATGAAATAACTGTTTTAACCATGTGAGGATCTTTTTGGGACTCCTCAAAACCATATCTATATATATATATATATATACACACAATGTAAGGACAACAAATTGTGTACAGGAAAACTGAATCGACACTTCGGGCTTATTAATACTTGAAAACATAAATTAAAATTATGGTTCAATTCAATGCAAAAATTGAGGAAAAGGAGGAAAATTACTCACTTTTATCACAGTCTTAACTAGAGGGGAGCACTCGGTGGAGTGCAAACCTCCGCCGCCAATACTGCTTGGTCACTCAAGTGAACCTGATAATCCTATTCATTCAATTTGACGTCAACAGTGCTCACAGAGTTATAGTTTGCAACTTTCCCTTTTACTTTTAACTTTTACATACTCAATTCATTCGTCATAACTAGATTCCTTGAGACAGAAATTGATTTTACGTGGGTATATCCACCTGAAGTTCCAAAATCAGCCGCAATTATAATTTTGGCATGTTTTTTTGTTGGAAATCACTTATAACATGTAGAAATGCAAAAAATAAAAATCGAAATGTTGAAAAAAAGGTTGCAAAATTTTCTGTTTTTTTTTCTCTAACAATTTTTTTGGGGGGGGGGGGGGGGGTTGGAAATCACTTAAAACATGTAGAAATGCAAAAAAAAAAATTCAAATATTTTTTCAAAATGGCCGCCATAGCGGCCATATTGGACTTTGGACCAAGTCCAACATCTAATGGCATGATCCTTGGACCATACCGAATCCCCCACCAAGTTCGTCGAAATCCGTCGAGGAGTTTTTCCGTAATACTGTTCACAAACAAACAAACAAACAAACAGACAGGGTGAAAACAGTAACCTCCGTCCATCTTCGATGGCGGAGGTTAACAACACCTCAATAAACCATTCAAATATTCCCTGGGGAAAAACTACAATAAAGCAAGCAATGGTTTAAGCGAAGCAATTGTTTTTTTTTAAAGAAAATACACATGCAAAACATGTGGGTTTAAGAGAACGAAAAGCTCTAATTTCAGTCTCTTCTGAGCTTAGTTTTTTAAAGGTGAAAACGAGAGAGAGAGAAAGAGCAGAGAGAGAGAGAGAGAGAGAGAGAGAGAGAGAGAGAGAGAGAGAGAGAGAGAGAGAGAGAGAGAGAGAGAGAGAGAGAGAGAGAAAGAGAGAAGAGAGGAGGAGATAGAGATAGAGATAGAGATAGAGATAGAGATAGAGATAGAGATAGAGAAAGAGACAGAGACAGAGACAGAGACAGAGACAGATAGACAGACAGACAGACAGACAGAGACAGAGAGACATATTCATTCGACAGTACCAGTGTTTGCTTCTTTAGATGTGGGTCAAGAGACTGTGGGTCGATGTGGGTCAAAAAGAGACTGATGATTGTATTACAACCCGGTCTGGGTTAATAGGGTGGAGGAGATATTCGCACACCCCTCATTCTGCTAAGTGGGCCACTTGCATGTCTGAGCAGCTGAGCTGTGCATGAATGAAGGGATGGACCCAGCACTGCCAAAACCAATGTTACGGTCTGACGCAGGGGATGGACGAGTAGAAGTCTTGGATCTCACACCATGACCTGAGCAGCAAGGATGCTCTTGAAAACCCTAAACCACAAACACAGAGATTTCAGCATTCTGCATCCAGAGCAACAACCCTCAGCAAACAGCACCACATCCACACTATAATCATGCACCAACTACTACAGCTGACCAAATATCTCCCTTTTATCCAAAGAAGATGTTCAGCACACTAAAGCTTCACATCTTTTGGATAAAAATGAGAAAGCTTTCCATCAACAGTGAACGAGTCCTTCTGGTAACCTCACACTCAGGCTTTACATGTGATCCAGTTTTTACCATCAAGCAGAAGTTCTGTTACATGAGTGTTCTGACAATTATATCATCCCCTTTTCACTTCGGCTTGGGTCATTTAATTTATTGTCACATCCAGGTACTCCTCAATGCTGCAACCCGAGCTCACATCGCATGCTCATACAAAGTCATGATCAACTTGTAAAACGCACCCTGGTCCTGAGGCCAATATACATCTTCATAAAACCTGTTATTTCTGCATTGACAGTGTCATTTATAGCAAGGAAGAATCAATTTCAAATACAAGTGTTTTAACTAGACATGGATACTATTTGACTCCATATTGCATGAGGGGCACTTTTATAGGAAATGCTTCATTTGAATAACCCAACATGCCATTGGTATGTCAGGAAGCCAAGGGAAAAATGCATTTGCATGAAAAAGGCAAACAATGAAGAAGAACCTGAAATAAATGTACAGATTAATCATCCCTGACAGTTTTCGCTTCCTGCCTGCACCCCCCCTCCCCTGTGCTGTCACTCTGTGCTGCTAAACGGATTTTCACCATGCTTTAACCAGTTGACACCATATATTCCTATCTTCATCTGCTATTCTCTCTGATCCTGTTCCCCTAAAGCTCCTCTTTATACAATAGATTCTTGCAAATTTGTATACCTACCGATTAAAATCCAGTCATTCGTATATGTGTTGGTTTTTATTTGTGGGTACCCTATAGCACATGACAATCAAAATCTTTCGATTATACATCCATGCATGCTGCTTTCCTGCACATTCAACTTGGCCAGAGTGACCTTGGAGCTTCCAATAACTCACAATAGCAGTGCAAAAATATTATTGATGGATATTTAAATCTTAAATATAACAAAAGTTAAACGGAAAAAAAAGATTTGTTTACTTGTACAAATTATGGGAGATGTACAGGGTGTTTCAAAAAGAGTGACGCAACTTTAAATGTTTAATTACAAAGAGACAGAAATCTTAGGAAAGTGAACCAAACATTTCTTGAAAGCTCATGACATGGTATTTTCTATCACGGATTGCTATTGCAGTAATTCACTGCTGGAGATAGTGAGAGTCCAAGGTATGAAATTGGCATTTACGCAAAATCCTTGAAATGGACGTTCTCGATGTGTGCCTCTCCGTGGTTCAGACAGGCATTGATCCTGACTCCAAAGTTCTGTCCAACTTTCCTGTAGGTCTTATTTGGCACTGCCTGGAGGTAGTTCGACACCTCCTTCTTCAGATCATCCAGTGTGGCAGGGTGGTTGGCCTAGACAGAGCCCTTGGCAGCCCCCCAGAACCAGTAGTCCAGAGGGTTCAAGTCTGGGCTATGGGGTGCCCAGTAAATGAGTGGTACCCAGGGAAACAAGGTGGTTTCTGAAGAGGTGCCACAGAAAAGTGATGGTGTCACCAGCTGTATGTGGGGGTGCACTATCATGCATAAAGCAGGTCATGCTGAGCTGCTTTGGGGTGACCTTTTAGGCTAGATCATGGTGGAACTTCTGGAGCATGGCCGGTAGCACTCACCATTGATCATCACTGTCCTGCTGTTGTCATTCCCAAACCAGTAAGACCCGAGCATTCCCCATCTGGCATTGAAGGTGTTGAAGCATATTACCGTCGGTCCTTTCAGGTACCTCTCAGTGATTTCCTCAGGTGGTTCTGATCCCCAGAAAATGTTGTTGTGGTTGTTGATGGCACCGTTCAAGGAGAAATGGGCTTCATTACTCAACCAGATCAGGTTGATCCAGTTTGGATACTGCTCCATCCTTTCACTGAGCCAACTGCACATATCAAGTCTCCTTCTCATATCATCTTGACTCAGTTTATGCCTAATAGAGATGATGTATGGAAAAAGCTTCAGTTCCTTAGTGAGGATATGCCAAACTGATGATGGTTTGATGCTTAGCAACCAGGAGCATCGGTGGTGGGACTTCATGGGACTGTCCACTGCAGAATCCCGCACAGCGTCAATGTTGGCTTGGCTCTTGGTTACTAATGCTGAACTGTTGCCACTGTTGCCCTTGCTCTGGTTGTGCACTGTACCGTTGTGCTCAAAATGTTTCACAATACATTGAATGGCACAATTTGTGGGTCTATCACTTGTTCTGAGGTCATATTCCCAGCAGAACCTCCGGCGGGTGTCTACATATGATTTAGTCTCATACCACAGAGACACCACTTTTGTCTTCTGCTTCTCTGTCAATGGCATAGTTGAGCTACAGAGATAGAAATCCCAGAGAACAAATACCACAATAACATACCACCAAACCCTGAAAAGGAAAACAGTATAGATCAAAAAACAAAGAAATGGCAGGAAGTCAAAGTTGTATCAATCTTTTTGAAACACCCTGTACTTTATGGATAAACTTCTCTGCTGGGGAGCTGGCAGGATGTGCGTACAAGCCAACACCTCTTGCACGGAAGATGCACCCTTGAGTCAACTTCAAAGAAAGATAGTCTTTGTCAGGATGAGAGTCAGTCTGCATTGGCAGAAAAACATAT
This sequence comes from Eptatretus atami, assembly GCA_035128595.1. Taxonomy (NCBI): domain Eukaryota; kingdom Metazoa; phylum Chordata; class Myxini; order Myxiniformes; family Myxinidae; genus Eptatretus; species Eptatretus atami. The sequence goes on from CM068952.1 coordinate 75,852,737, forward strand.
GGACAACAGATATTCTCAACCAAATGTTGACAAAGGTGTGCTAACTGCCATGATAAAATGGTGAAGTGACTTTTTGGGATTGAGGGCTTCTTCATAAACATATCCTGACGCTCACCTGGATCAGGGGCAAGTAACTCAACTCCCCTGCAGACATCCTTAGACCCTGAATTTTTTTGATGCAATGGACAAACTTAGGTACATCACAGGTGATGCAGATTGTGGTCAAGATTAATTGGAATTGTGTGTAGTTCAGAGAAGAGAGCAAATACCCATTTTGGGGGGGGGTAAAAAATTCCTCCCATGGACCCCCTTGATGAGTGCAGATTTTGATGTGGTCGATACACTTTGGTACATCATGTATGAAAAATGTTGTGGTCAAGTTCCATCATAATCACGTGTTTCGTTTCTGAGAAGAGAGCAATACCTATTGGCGGGTTCAACCCCCCCCCCCCCCCCCGTACAACCTAATTAAATGAGTGCCAATTTTGATGCGGTCAATAAACCTTCATTCGGCATCAGATACGAAGCTTGTGGATATGAAGTTTCATCAAAATCGTGTGTTTGGTTCAAGCGACAATGACTGAAGTGTTTACGGACTGACTCACAAACTGACTGACTCACCTATGGTCACTGCTTGTTCGCATAAGCTCCCCAGATTAAAGCCCAGGTGAGCTAAAAATGGTAGGTGCTGCTTCCTTGCTTGCCACTGAGCCTTTAAAAATGATAGAGCAATGCAAACAATCGTAGTTCAGCAACTATTATGCAAACTGAGATGGTCCGATTGGCCTCCTCCTGCATTGAAGATTCTTGGAAAGGAATTCATGTTACAGTGTTATTATCTATATATTAATACTGAAGGACCAATTTTGTGCTCCTCCTAGCGGTCGCATCACGTTTTTCTGCAGTACTGTGACCTGGACGAAAGAAACTTCGTACCTGTAAGAGTGCATCGCACATAGTGGCAATAATCAACTTTCAACTCTGAAGCATCTATATATTAATACTGAAGGACCAATTTTGTGCTCCTCCTAGCGGTCGCGTCACGTTTTTTCTCGGTACTGTGACCTGAGAAGTTTTGTACACGGTGTACGTCAAAGTAGACACGTGCACAAATCAGGGACTTCTTCACAAGGAGTAGTGTACACCAAAAATGTCGTGTACAAGGACGTTTTGTAGGCCTCATTAGGTAAGGCCATGGAGTACATCGACTAGGATCGGCTCTTACAAGAGCATCTGTGTGTGCGTGCGTCCGCAACCATATCTCGGAATGCATTTACCGATGCTGTTCAATATTGGCGAACAGATAACGAAGATAGCTTACATAAGCACGTCGTTTTTTTTTTCAAGATTAGATTCAATATGGCGACTGGCAGGCCCATTTTAGTTGTAAAAAAAACCCGATTTTATACACATCCTCAACCATTTCTTGGACAGGCATTTATTGATAGTGTTCAAACTTGGCAAACTGATATCTAATGATGCCTCACATTTGCACGTCATTGTTTATGGAGATCAGATCCAAGATGGCCGACTGGAAGCCATTTTGTTACTTAAAAGTGTCCCCAACCATTTCTCAGACATGTATGGTCCAATTTTGTTCAAATTTGGCACACACACAGTACATGATGACATACACATGAAATTGATTTTCTTTTACGATCTGATCAAAGATGGCTGACTGGTAGACTGGCAGCCATTTTAGTTGTAAAAAAACAACAACCCAGGATTGAACATGTCCTCAACCATTTTTCCGACATGCATTTACCGATCTGTTCAATCCAGGCACACAGATAATAATGAATGATGGCGTACATGGGCGTGTCATTTTTTTTTTGAGATCAGATCCAATATGGCCGACTGAGGGTCATTTTGTTACTTAAACGTGTCCCCAATCATTTCTCAGACATGCATGGTCCAATTTTGTTCAAACGTGGCACAGGCGCAGTACATGATGGCATACATTTGCACCTAACTTTATTTTGCAATCTGATCAAAGATGGCCGACTGGAAGACTGGCGGCCATTTTTAGTTGTAAATAAATATATGAGCCTGCCCTTTAACTCCGTACAGCATAATACCTAAAACAAGGAGGGCTATGACATTTTGTGTCTTTTTTCCTTGTTATCTCTGCCAAAGAAGGTGAAGGTTATGTTTTCACCCCACTCTGTCTGTTTGTTTGTTTGTTTGTCTGTGTGCAGGATATTTCAAAAAGTTGTTGACAGATCCAGATGAAATTTGGTGGGCAGTTTGGGTATGTGACAAGAAAAACTGATTTGATTTTGGTGAAGATCCGGATCCAACTACTGGAGTTTTTAAAGTGATTCTTCACCATTGAAATAGGGCCAAATTAATATATAACACGATATCTTAAAAAGTTGTGGACGGATTTGGATGAAACTTGGTGGACAGGTTGGATGTTTGACCATGAAAAAGTGATTCGATTTTGATGAAGATCCAAATCCGGATACGATAATTATTTAATTTTCAAAGTGATTCTTGACCTTTGAGAGATGGGACCAAAAACGGTATGTAGTGTGATATTTCAAAAATGTATTGGGCCTGATATGTTCTCGTGGGTCAGGCATTATGTAGTGGAGCTATGTGCTCTCCTGAGTGCCCTTCTAGTTAGTATTGTTATTGATCGATTAAATATTTAATTTCAATTGAATTTTATATTTTGAACACTGCAGAAAATGAATCGGAAACACAAACCTGCAACTTAGCAGTACTTTGGATTTAAATTTGACAAATTGTACAGAATCTCACCCCGAGCACGCGTGCACACAGAGGAGTGAAGGAATTCCTTCAATCTGTCTGTCTGCTGTCTGGCGGTCAAAATTGAAAATCATTCCAACCAGGAAACTTAGATTTTAGGAATGTCATAAATGACACAAACAACAGACATGAATAACTAATATAATGTGTTAAATAAGGTGGTGTTGAAGACTGTGCGTCAGTGGTGGTAAACCGATTCAGTGTTTTGTTTTGTTTGTTTTCTACAGCCTTTAAAAATTTATATTTTATTTCAATTGAATTACATGGTTGAACACTGTAGAAAACAAATTTCCTTGTTTACACTTCCAAAAATGTTCAATTTAGCAGTACTTGGGCAAAATTTTATGCTGTATTGACCAATCAAATCTTCCACGTGCTCTAAGGGCGAAGTAACAGCGAGATTAAAAGAAAAATGGTGACGTCTCGTGATGCAACAACAGTGCTAACTTTGTACAAAAGATGTTTGTTTGGTGTGTCTTTTACTCAAAGACCATTCCAAAATAGTCAGTTTCTCAGAGAAGATTTATCAGAAGGTTCAGCTTTGAACTGTTCTGTTTGACCCATCGGCTTCTTATGGTTGCTATTGTGCTTGTTCATAAAAGTTCACAAACAAAGATAACATAAATCGTGCTCAGAAACGCAGAGCAAGAGTTGAAAAGACCATTCCCATGTGCATTTTCTCAAGACTGTGTGTGGTAAGGTGTTCTATGTACTCTATAGTTATTATTATTGTTGTGCAACATTGTCTGGGTTTGACCCATCATGTTGCAGTTGCTCTGCCCAGAACCACATCACCTGAGATAAATGGTTAAAACTCGGCAGCAGCATTTAAGCTCGATGACCCACCAACCAATGAGTGCACTTCATATTTGTCTGATAAGGAACTGCTTAGTAGCTTGGCTTTTGACAAAGAACCAATCAAGGTCTGAAGGCCCAAGGAGGAAGTGTCACAGCTGTCACGAGGAGTGTAAGTAAACTTAGGTCCACACCTCAGGGTTTCAAATGGCATGATTAAAATTAGGTATTGAAGGAAGTGGCAGATGATGCTGTTATAGAAACTCAGACCTCAATTGTTAAACCTGGCTCATGACTATCTGACAAATGGACATGGGATGTTCATCAGATGTATGGTTGACTCAGCAGTTTTCTGGTGCGGGATGCATGAAGACTTGAGCGATGGATACATGTCTGCTCATAATTAACTCAATGGAAACGTCCCGACTCCCTAGATGCCAAGCAAGTTCTGCTTCAGCCACAAAAGGTTGAGAAGCTGTGGGAGTTATTGCACATGGTCATATTAAGTCTGCTACTTACTACAAAAAGTGCAAACTGAAACATCTTGGTCACCACAGACTATTGTTTCAAAAGGCTCAATAGAGGAAGTCTTATTTGCTGCAATGAAGGTGGCTTACCAGTCCGAAAAAGCAGCCACATAAAGACCATTTACTTAGCAGTCGCACAAAGACCATTTTCTTTAAATAAGGCGGATTCCAGGAAAAAAAAGTTGACGCAAGCCATAAATTAACACGGACGGAAGGAAAAGCAAAATGAAGAAACAGTGGGTTTTCCAGAAGTACCAGATGAGAAAGAGAGACACCTGAAACCAGTCCTGATGGAGAGACTCCATCAAGAGGGACACTGATCAGACTGCTAGCATGGATACCAGTACAATAATTAGGATAATATGGATAAATATCAGCAAAGCAGGAAGTATGAAGATATAGAAGGAGTAAAATAAAAATAGACAAGGCCATGGTCGATATTTCTCTGCAAAGGGGGGAAATGTGTGGCAACAGTCACTGCCACCATGAGGAGACAAGGATGTCTGTGTCATGAAAAAGTCTAATGGGAGCATGAGGAACTGGAGCCAAGCCAAAGTTTTCGAAAAGATTCTCAGCAGCCTGTCAAAACAAACTGTAAGGTGAGAAAAGCATGATTTGTCATCTGATGCCACAGGGGAGAATTTCAACCAACTTTAGTCATGGGAATAGCAACACCAAATAAAAGTATGTCAAGCAAATTGCAAATTGATCAGAGTCACTTATCTCAGCATAGGTCACCAACAATCAGTCCTACTGAATTAGTATGGTGAGCAGGGCACTCTAGATAAGGTGTGTGTACATGCCAGTGGAAATGCGAGTGAACTCAACAAGGGGCGACAGGTGCCTGTAGATTTGGCATGGTGTACGAGGCACCAGTGAAAGTCAAGTGTTGCTGCTTGTGAAAATGTGAGTGAGCGCAAGTAAGCCCAAGGGACTTTGCTCACAAGAATAGTTCAAAATTAGTGGTTACTGAGTTGGCACAGCACAGAAATTGCTGGCAAAAGTGAATGGCGATTAATAATTGCTTGTTGTGCTCAAGCTAAATTTAGTGGAGGCCAGAGATTATATGACACTGAGTTCGGGCATGAGCCCTATACCTTTGGCAAGAAAAGAAAGAATTGTCGGCCTCCATTCAGACGCCTCAATCTCCATGCTGCCAGAGAAATGAAAATGTTGTTAACGACGATTGTAGCTTGTTTTCCTTTCAGCCACCTGCTTTACACCTGCACAACTAATCAATAAAGTTTTTTTGCAAGAGTAGCCCTGCCTCTCTCCAGTGCTCTGTGTTACACACTGTATTGCCATCCTTCCAGCATGGATGCTTCCAGACACTAGTGGAGAAAAAGGGGGTTAGGCCAAGCTAATTATAGTCTGCGCTATTCTCATTCCAGCCTTGCCACGGGCTTAGTGGAGATGTTCCTTTTCATCATATCAGCGCCCACAACCCCCAGCTCCAGATGCATGAGAGCTTTATCTGAAATTTCACTGCTTTCAAGGTCACTTATTTCCTTCCATCTTTCTTCAATGGCTTTCAAAAATTGGTGAGACAATTCAAATTGCAAACCTTTCTTCCTGGTCCTCATTTGTAGGTGGTTTCCTTTTTGGCTGATGAGATGTTATTGTGAACCTCCACTCGTTTGAGCAGTATATAGTATAATAGTGAACCGATTGCTCTCAAGTATGCCTTGTTAAAAAAAGGCATTTGTTCTCTGAGCATTAACAATAAAAGGGACGACTGTTGGAGTTATTTGCAGCGTTGGGTTATCCTGTTTGCAATCTCCGCACTACATGCTTGCCATTGAGAAATATAATATTTCAAAAATATATTTCATTTCATTGTGTAAAACCGCAATACTTTCACTCACCATGCTTCGAGCCATGAATACAATTACTTTTAGGAAAGAAATGTACACTTCTCATGACGTTTAGCCAACATGGAAAATAACACTTACACCCCTAAAGGATTTTGCCCAAAACTGGAACTAAAACCCAGAGTCAATTAAAAGACTTCCAAATCGCGATTAAATCGGACATATGAACTTCACGGCACATAGGACGGCATTTTCGTGAACGAAAAGCTCAAGAACGCGCTTTGGAAAGAGTTTGACCCCATTGTCGCAATAACATCAGGGATAGAAATTCATGAGAATTAAAAATATATATATATATATCTTAGATATTTTATTTATACTTCACCCAGGTGTGTATGCTTTTTGCAATTTACTTTTGGCAGTACTGTATAATTGTATACACATTTATCTGCGTTTTTGTTTTGGTATTAAACTCTTGTGATTTCAAACGAATGAAGACAAAATCACCTTTGAGTCTCAGCTTTTTCTGAAAAAGGAAACAAGTTCGCCGGAATGAATGAATTTAAAATTGTTGGGATTTCTTCCCACCTTTGTAGCACCTCACTTCTGGTTGCATCACCTCGAGAGATGTATCTATGTGGTGTAATGCCTCTAAGATCAAATCAACAGGATAATGCAAACAGGTGGGACAGCGGGTTTAACACGAGCCCTCAAGGACGAGACTCATTCTTTGATGCAACCAATCGAGACTTTGTCTCTTATGCGCACTGCGTGAAGGAGGGCAGTGTGTGTGTAGTAATAATAATAAGTGTAGTAATACCAAAGCAGTCTATTTGCAAGGATCACACTAGGTGATTTGCCATTACCTTCCCAGCAGTATTTCTGCACTTCAGGGCAGGAACTTAGAGCAACCGCTCTGAGTCTGGGAGGTTGGCAGTTCAAACCCCGGCCGAGTCATACCAAATGGTACGTGCTGCATCCTTGCTTGCTGTTCATCAATTAAAACGATAAGAGCACAGACAATCCCAATAGGTTGGCATCCTTGGGGAGGAGAAATGCCCCACTGAGTGCAGTGAGAAAGGCGGCGCCATTGTTGTGGCGTCGCTGGTACCCAGAATGCCTGGGAAGTGATGGCACTTCCTCCAAGCTCAGTGGCTTTGTTTGTCTCATCTAACAGTCTTGTGTTGTGTCTCGTGTATCCGTCTGTATGTCCACGTGTGTGGGATGTATGCGTGGCACCTCCACGACGAGCCTCAGATCCTGTTAAAAAATAAATATATAAATAAAGGGGATGGTGATAACTCGACTATTATTCACAAAAAAAACACCATTGGACCTTTCACGTCCACAAACTAATGGAAGCAGACAGGACATCCAGTTTTACATCCATCCGAGGGAAAGAAATAAGTTTTTTGAAATTCCCCATCCGAGGGAATTGGGATGCAATAACCTTCCTGCAAAGGCAAGACAATACATATACATATACATGCATTACCTCTGAACAATCATATTCACACCAACCATTAAATGATGGGATAGTGAAGAGATTTCAACCAGATTATCCCCATTTGGATAGCTATATTTACCTCCGACACCAAAGGTGGTCCGAGTTTATGTTTTCACACCTGTCTGTCTGTCGACAGGATATCTCAAAAAAATTGTTGACGGATTGGGATGAAATTTGGTGGTTAAGGTTGGGTGTGCGACAAGAGCAAACTGGGTAGATTTTGGTGAAGATCCGAATCTGGATCCGGATGCTAGAATTTTTTAAGCGATTCTTCACCATTGAGAGATTGGGCTAAAATCGATTTATAACACGATATCTGAAAAAGTTATTGACAGATTCGGACTAAACTTGGTGGACAGGTTGGGAGTGTGAGAAGGACGAGTTGATTCGATTTTGCTGAAGACCAGGATCGGGATACGAGAAGTTTTTAATTTTTCGAGGGATTCTTCACCATTGAGAGAGGAGAGTTGGAGATTGGGACCATACTCTGTGCAGAGCGTTGGTGCTGCCCAAGCAGTCTCCTTGGCTATTGTGTACAATCCTGGACGGGTCACCACTCCGACACAGTATACCAACAAGCTGGCACTCATTTTTCCAACCTCGGAAGGATGACAGGCCGAGTTAACCCCACCTGTTATTAATTTAACAGCTGAGCAGGATTTGAACTCAGGATCCAAAGCCCTGCCACCCTATCCATTAAGCCAACACCAGCCATACCATTGAGAGATGGGGCCAAAAACGATATACGGAATGATATTTCAAAATGCTGTGGATGAGTTATTACAAAACTTGGTGGATCAGTTCGTTAGTTGACAGTAACAAGCTGAATCGATTTTGGTTCAGGTCCAGATGCATATCCGGCGTATCAGTGGGATACAAAATGTAAACTGTTGAGCCTGGAAGAGGTATGCATTCTACCGAGTGCCGCTATAGTCTTTCTAGCAACAGCACGGGGAGAAAGGGCTAGTGCATACTCCATTTTTTTTCTGGCAAATTAAGTTGAGCTATCATCAGATTATTTCAGATGAATTATTGAGAATCTGCATTATACCATGAACGTGCAACCTATCGTTCGCGTTTTTTTTGTTTGTTGTTGTTGCATGGATTTTCCAACCGAACCCTAACTACCATCAATTAATAACCCCAATCCGCTACACCCCTATTTTCTCAGAGGTAAGTTTGCTCATGGATTGCAAACCTGAGTTGCCTACTTTTGCTGAATAGTCACCCTCCTCCACCCAGGCCAGCTTTACACCAATAATATACCCACATACTAACCAAATAAACCTGTCAAGGTGGACTATAAATGCATGCAGATTACGTTAATAGAGGTTTGTATAAATGAAGTAGTGGTATAATAACGCAACAAGCAGACCAGGTATGTTTAGCAAACCATGAGAAATACAGAAAATATTTGGCATGTTTAATACCCGTGATCCATCGTAAGACGTGCAGTATTGTGTTATGGATTCAAATCTCATATGCTTCTTTAATGGTTCCAATTATTTCAACATTCTTATTATATGAGGTTGTCCGGAAAACGTTTTTGGCAGAAGTAATTCAGGAAGCGGATAGTCATGCCTATCATTCGTTTGAAGGTGGCAGAAATACTTAATTTGTTTCGAGTGCCGTTGATAGCTGAACAAGAACTCGGTAAAGAAACCGGGCCCCAGGATACCCGGGATACCCCAGGATAGATGGCTCAGAGGTGTGCCAGCCCTTGTTTTGTGGACTCAAATGTATTACACGAAAACCAACGAAAGTCTACATACGAAAACGTCAATAGCTCACAGAGATTCACAAAAAAAAACATCTATTGTTTGCTCAGATTAAAAGTTAAAGCAAAGTCAAATTATAAAAATCGAGATTGTCTACGTCTACTCATTATTAAATTGTTCACTTCACGTACTTACATGAAAATGAACCATTAAACAGCAAATGCGACAAAGCAAATTCCCCAATAATTTCTGCAGAGGTGGCCACATCCCCTGCGAGATTGGCCAAAACGCATGGATGTGATGCCACATTAAGTGACTTGTGCTACACCATCAGTTTTGGCTCCACAAAGGCAAATATATGGCTGGCTCCACAAAAATTCCGATGAAATGTATTGAATTTGCATTTACTGCTTAATGGTGCATGCCCTTCACGTGAGGATGCAAGTTAAGAATTAAACAAAGACATAAGGTCCAGTAATTCTCTTTTTCAACTTTAGTTTTGATTGATTTTAAGAATCGGTTGTCAGCCCTATCTTGCCTCCAAAATGATTTCTAGTCAAAGCTCACAAGTCTCACCAACCAATGGTCAAAAAAGGGATCAGTATAAAAGATAGAGTACGGTAGATGATGCTAGGATCCTGTTTGAGATTCACAACAGCTTGTTTGCATAAATAATCAAAGAAAGAGGCCCACAAACCAGGCACTTGCTTGCCAAAGCAGGCAAAGTGTGAAACATTCATTAGGAAAGGCCTTAAGTTACGCATCAGAAATTCGTTTTGATTCGTTGTGCATACTTTTTTATTCATATTATTTAATTTACCCCAATTCTCACTTTTTCTCATTCTGCTTGTCAACTTTTGCCAAACTTGTTACATGAACTTTCCCACAGTTATAAAACAACCAGTTATAAATTGCGGTATGTTTGTAACAGAAAGCCATGAGCAGAGAGGCTAAAATGTCACCAAGCCTCAAGTTAATCGAATATTTCCTCTCCAGCGCACCCCAAGAGTGTACTTTTATTTTCTAATGGGATGGAAACCCGAGGAAAAAGGGAAACTGCACTCCATGGGCATGGCTTTCGCAATGGCAGGGGTTATGGACTCTGAAATAGATAGTTACTGGAGGAACATTGCAAATAAATGATTGAGTGTGAGAGTGACACTTATCATTTCTTTTTCAGCATTGTCAAAACAGTTTGTTGATGACTTTTCAAGAAGCAACGTTTTAAGTATCCCCTACTTGTTAGAAACACATGAAAAGGATCCCATTTCCTTTGTACCGAGAAAGGATTATAAATAATTTATTGTTGCTTGAGGATGCTTAGAAATTTGTTTTCTTTTTGTAATCCAGAAACTGGCTTCTCACATGTTTCATCACATGACTTGCTTTGTTATGGTGAGCACTCTGCTTAAAAGGGAAATAATCATGAGAGAAAAATAGCTCAACAACAAGACTGAATATTTAACAATCCAGAGTCTTGCCACAGTGTACCGGGCGTAGTGGCGTGCACCTGTAATCCGGCTACTCGGAGGCTTGGGTTGGAGGATCGCTTGAGGACGGGAGCTCTGCACTGGCCGCGCTATGAGAGGGTGTAGGGAAGCCCGGAATCATGGTGAAACCCAATCCATATCCCTGTGTCGTAAGAGGCGACCAGGGTTGCGTCAGGAAGGGCATCCGGCGTAAAACCTGTGCCAAATCAGTATGCGGATCATAAACGGGTGCCACAGCGGGTCACCCACGGGAGCAGCCGAAAGACGAAACAACAGTCTTGCCATAGTGTATAGATTGGGTAGATCTGAGAATGAACGATTTATATTCGAGTTGATCTGTGCACTACGAGAGTGACACAAACACACACACACACACACACACACACACACACACACACACACACACACACACACACACACACACACACCACAATCGCCTCTTCTGTTAGAGACAAATGACAGAACAAGGAATAACAGAGATATCTCCACATTTTTGGTGGGTAATGAAACTATTTTACATAATTTGAGAAAATTACCTTGATATGAATAAATGTACTCACTTTTACCAACAAACATAAGGGAACAAGAATGAGCATTTAACAATCCGGACCTTCGCCAAGGGTAAGTGTAGATTACAATGGGTAGTAGAATTAACAAAATGTATTTAAGTACAGTAGATATGCATGTGGACCAACACACTCACACACTCACCGATTACAGCAGCCTCTCCCATCTCTTTTGGAACTAAAACGGTACTCAGTGGAGCTCATACCTCTGCCAGGCTGAACGTGTATGTTTTATATCCCACTGATAGGTTGGATCTGGATCCAGACCTTCAAAATGGAATCGGCTTGTGCTTGTCACCTCACCAACTCATCCACCAAGTTTTGTCAAAACTCGTCTTCAACTATTAGAGAAATCGTGCAATACATCATTTTTGGCCCAATCTCTCAATGGTGAAGAAACACTTAGAATTTAAAAAAAATTATTGGATCCAGATTCGGATGTTCACCAAAATCGAATGGATTCGTCCTCGTTACACACCCAATCAGTTCACCATGTTTCTTCCGAATCAGTCTATAACTTTTTGAGATATCTTGCTATGTGTACTTTTGGACCTATCCATCAACGGGGAAGAATCATTTTAAAAATTCTCGTATCCGCATCCAGATATTCACAAAAATCTAATCAGTTCGTCCTTGTCGCACACCCAACCTGTCCACCAAATTCCGTCTGAATCCGTCTCCAACCTTTTGAGATATCCTGTTTACAGGAAGACAAACAAACAAGAGACAGATGTCATGCATAGCACGATACTTGCAAAATGCCTCAAACAAATTTGACCTTAAACATAATTGGTGGTTGAATTCAATGATCATAATATGCAAATCCTCTTCAAATTTCAAGTCAATCGGATGAAAATTGACGATTTTAGAAATTTGGCCTAAGTTGTTGACCTTTGGCCTAGGTTGGCCTTCTTTCCTGTGTTGAACTCAAAAATAATTGGTGGTTGAATTCAGTGACCTGATATGCAAATCCTCTTGAAATTTCAAATCAATCGAAAGGAAATTGAGGATTTTAGAAATAGACCTAAGTTGTTGACCTTTGGCCGATGTTGACCTTTTGACCTCAATCAGTAACCTTCTTGCTTATGACCAACTTTACTATTTCGTTAAGTTTCGTAAATATCGGCTTAAAATTGTGACCAGGAGGCGATTGACACACAGGCAGACAAACGACAGAATCACAGACCAGACCAACTAATAGACTTGTGAATCTTTGATTTCTCAAGTAATAGACAGACAAACAGACAGACAGACAGACAGACAGACTGTAATGTCGTGAAGTACAAACAATCAGACCGATCACGATGCATTCAACTTCACAAAGGTTTTATTGAGAACCCTCAGCTCCGTTGCTGGTCCCCTGTGTCGCATATGCGCACGCGGCACTCATGCCAAACCCAAGGAAGGGAATTACATCACAATATCTCCCCCTTCAACTAACTACAAATCCAATCGGTCTGGATGTTTAGATACATGGGAGGACCTGTACAAAGGAGTTGTTTCGGGCGTATATTTAGGTGACATGGACAAACGCACCGGACTGGCAGCGGGTACAGGTACAGGGCAGATAATGTACCGGTACAGGTACAGGGCAAACTGCGGGCAGAGACGCATTACTGACAACTTCAGATGCAGGCTCGGAACCAACAGTTGCCTTCTCGGACAAAGGAACAATAACTGGATGAATCACAGAATTTAGATCATCCTTTAACTCAATATAACACAGCTTGATCCGATCTACATGTTTCCTAACTGTACGCCCATCTTTCAGCTTGACACAAAAAACAGGAGTTCCTTCCTTGCTAATAACAATACCTGGCAGCCATTTCGCTCCAAGGCCTTGGTTCAGTCCATAAACAGGATCGTTTACAGCAAAGCCACGCAATACAGCCGTGTGATCATGATAGTATTTCTAACTTTGACGCTTGTTATCAACAGTTTCACCGATGTCAGGATGAACAAGAGAAAGTGTGGTTTTGAGTTCTCGCTTCATAAGGGATTCGCCTGGAGGCACTCCAGTTACGGTATGTGGTCTGGATCTGTAATCTAGCAACACGCGTGACAAACGCATTTGAAGCAAACCTTGAGGAACACGCCTTAACCCTTGCTTGATAATTATCTGTACATTATCTGTACATGTACATATCTGCTGTACAGATTATAATCTGTACAGCATGTTCTGTTCTGCCTGACCATTTGAAGCGGGTTTAAACGGAGCAGAACGGACATGTTTGATACCATTCAATCTCATGAATTCCTGAAATTCCTGGACATGTAAAACACAAACCATTATCGCTTACCAACACATCAGGTAGACCATGAGTGGCGAACATGACATGTAAATTCTCAATGGTGGCGGCAGAAGTGCTGGTAGACATGGTAGAGCACTCAATCCACTTGGAAAATGCATCATTGACAACAAGGACCATTTTCCCGAAGTCAACATGGATCCTGGACCAAGGTTTGGAAGGCCACGACCAAAGACTCAGCGGTGATTCCACTGGTGACTTGCTAAGCTGCATATACGTATCACAACAATGAACACAAGATTCAAGTTCAGAATCAATACCAGGCCACCAAACATGAGAGTTTGCGATAGCTTTCATTGTAACAATACCAGGGTGGGTACGATGTAGTTCAGAAACCAACTTCTCTCTTCCCTGCTTTGGCATGATGACACGTCGGCCCCAAAGTAAGCATTCTGACCTGACAGATAACTCATCTCTACGATGTAAATATGGTTTGTACTCTTCTGAGTCTGGTATACGGGACAAATCGCCAGTCAGAACGCAATGCTTAACTACAGACAACACAGGATCTCTGTAAGACCACAATCTCACCGGAGCAGCAGTGACTGGAGAATTGTCACTCTCAAACACATTCATAGCTAATACAACGTCAGCAGGTTGAGGGGTATTGTTACAATCAGTGATAGGTACCGATAGTCGACTCTGCATCAGCACAATTCCCAGTGTCAGGCCTGTACCAAATAGTATAATTGTAACCAGAGAGCATCAAGGCCCACCACTGAACACATGATGATGCATTGGTGTTGATTCCCTTATTCTCTGAAAACAAGAAGGTGAGCGGTTTGTGATCAGTTTCAAGTGCAAATTTACGACCAAACAAATACTGATGCATCTTGGTTACCCCCAAACACACAGCCTAATGCTTCTTTATCAACCATACCATCGGCTCTTTCAGCTTTCGTCAAACTTCTGGAAGCATACGCAACAGGTTGTAACTTGCCCGACTCATTGGCTTGTTGTAACACATAGCCTACCCCACAGACACTGGCATCACATGACAATACAAGATTATTTCATGGATCATAATGAACAAGCAACTTGTTAGAACACAATAGACCTTCAGCTTCCTTGAAGGCATCATCCTGGGCCTTGCCCCAAACCCAAGTTTTCCCTTTCCAAAGTAACTGATGCAGGGGTTCTAGCACTGTGCTCACCTGTGGCAAGAAACTGTCAAAAATGGTTGAGCAAACCCCAAAAAGAACGCAATTGTGACATTTTCTGGTTTGGATGCATTCTTGATTGTTTCAACTTTGGAATCACACGGCGTGATCCCAACGGCAGTGACTCTTCTGCCTAGGAATACAACTTTGGGTGCCATAAACACACATTTCTCATGTTTCAGTCTGAGTCCTACTTTGTCCAAATGATGCAGGACTTCCTCCAGGTTACTTAGGTGTTCTGCAGTGTTGCAGCCCATGATCAGGATGTCATCCTGGAACACGACCGTCTTTGGCACAGATTTCAATAGACTCTCCATGTTTCTCTGAAAGATGCCAGCTGCTGAACGTATTTCAAAAGGACAACGATTGTAGTTGAACAGCCCCTTGTGAGTGTTGATGCATGTGAGTTTTCTTGACTCCTCATCTGGCTCTTGTATCATGTAGACAGATGTCAGATCCAACTTGGTGAATGACTTTCCACCAGCTAATGTC
>CM068952.1:75874638-75888306 GCA_035128595.1 Eptatretus atami
GGGGGGGGGGCTCACAAAACCAATGAGGTACTCCTCCCTACATCAGGTCCAAAAACGAATTGATCACATGGACCGAGATCGGCGTTGGCAATACTCGCAGCCCTCATGGCTCCGTATGGCCAGCGGGTAATCATTAACATAAGTCATCGTGGGGGCCGCATGGTCCATTTCGCTATCAAACACTGGGCCTGGTGGCTCGTCCGCATCGCATTTCTCAATGGTCGTACACAAGTCGCGAAACAGCTAAAGGTGGCTGCTTCCTGTGCTAGGGAGTAGGTTTTCACACACCCCGGGCAAATTTACAGGAAGGCGCCGCTTGGCTTGTTCTGCGGGGACCTTGATTACCTTCGTAGATTGCCAGACGCTTTGCTGGCATTCTCATACTTAGGTAGGTACTTACCAAAAGGGCAAGCAGTGGAGAATGAGGCTCTTCAGAAGCATATAGCGGCCTTTCTTGAGAGTCGCGTGACTGCCCCCAGCCTGTTGTCGGATGCACGGAAGTTTGTGCACCGGTGGGCGTCTCTTAACAAGCTGCTCATTCAGCCACATCCGTTTGCTCCGACCTCAGTCTCCTGCCTGGAGAAATCCAGGGAGCAATGCAGCCTCCGCACCTTCTTGAATGAGGTTGTGATGCATGTTGATCTGAGTGCCTCTGCGGAATGGGACAAGGACCCACCAGAGGGCATTTGTTTGGCTGATTTGCAAGCTGATGTTCTGGCTGCCAGGATGTGTGATCAGAACTTGTCTGAGCTAGACTTTGAAGTGCTCTCAGGACTGGAAAGCCCACATCATGACGCGATCCCAGAGAGCCCTTGTAGCTCTCCTGCATACTAGCTGCATGCAAGTCCCAGCCTTATTGAGGAATGACCGCATGCTGGCGCAGGTGTTAAAGGGTGATCATGATGATGCAATATGGTCGATGTTTCCGCATCCGCTCCCTGGACCCCAAGTCATCAATTCGGTGGACCTGACCTCTGTGACTACTCCTTCTAAACCTTTGTAAGGCCGTTTAGTTAGGGGTGGTGGAGGGGCTGGGTCTTACAGATTAAATGACTTGGGTTGAGGTTCTCGGACTCGGGCCACAGATGGTAAAGTATCCCGATGGTCAGGAGGTGTTCAGTTAGCGGGGGGTCCTAATGGGCCTCCCACTTTCCTGGCCGATCCTCAACACAATACACCTCTGGTGGGCACAGTCCACAATAACATCTCCGATATGAGTCAAAGGGCACCTAGATGAACACGGTTCGCGAGCCCCGCAACCTTTTCGAATCTGTGGGGATGACCTGGTCACAGTCTGGTCTCCATCAGTGGATTGAGCCCACACAAAGGCTGTCACCCTTTTAGGTGACTGCTTCTTGGTGGGCAAGCACCTCTGATCAATGCATTACAGGCTATTCCTCGAAAAGGTTTTCTCGTTGTGCTGGGAGCCAATGGCCAACATTCCAGATGACCCCAGCAGAGTACGACAGCCCAGATTTGACATCAAACTGGACTGGTCGGAAATGCAATAGCAAGCGCTGGCGCAAGGTATCCTTTGGTCGCTGGGCCCAGGCATTCCCCCCAAAAAGGGTTGGTCAGCACTCGGATCGGACTAGTGGAGCATAGCAAAGACCTTCCCTCATGGGTGGTGCTCGGGCCCATGGCCTGGGACCTCTTGACATGGCACCCCAAATGTGCTGCGCTCTTCGCTGAAGTGCTCCAGGTGGTTCACCCAGGGCTGGCCTCTTGGGACAGATCCCGTGGTTTACTCCCATATGTTCCTCGCCAATTGGGCAGGTTTGGGCTCATTCCCCATGTGAGGGCTGAAATAGAGATTTCAGCCATTTCTTTCAGTTAAAACTTACTTTTAAATACCTTCTTTTGATTAAAGATTGTTTAGTGCTTGCATTTAGTTAAACTTTGTTTTATTATTTTTGTTCTGATGCTTAGTGATTCAAAATATAATCTTGAATTTTCTTAAAGATACGAGTTAAGTAAAATATAGTGCAGAGAGATTACTTCATCATTTCCACGGCATGACTGTGCTCTTCAAGGCACTTCCCATTTTACAGACCCGAAGGAGGGAGGGTGAACTTCCCTTTGTCTGGGGCTTGGAGAGAAAGTGAATAGTTATACTGTGTTCAAAATACTGATGACTTGTAAAGTTCCATATAAGGACCTTGTAATCCCATGCTATGAATGCTTCAACTGGAGAAAGACTTCCATATACGGTACTTCTCCGGACCCACACCCTCATTGGTTTCCTCGAATAACCACGACATGTGCCTGGCTCAAGAATAATATGACTAGCTACTTCTCTATAATGAGTATAAATCCAGAGGTGACCAAAGATAGAGAGAGCAGTTTGTTGTACTTGTGATCGCATTCTATTCGGCTTGTGCACAGGTTGATTGATTGATGATTAAAGAGCAATTATAAAACTGTTCTTGACATCTTGTGTTGTGTGTGAAGGTACATTATCCTTGTTGTGATAAGCCATTATATTTGTTGATGATTGTGTCTCTCCTAATTACAGCATTTTAATTCGGGGATCGGGGTTCGAGCCCCAACACCCATGGGGCATGGCCTCACTCAAGGCCAGATGCGTTGCTGGCCACCAAACCAGGAGGTCCTGGGCTTCACTTGCTTATGGTTCCCGTTGGGATGCTGATTTGGCTTGCTTGTCCGGTTGGTGGCGGCTGGCGGGGTTGGAGGGTCCTGGCTGTTTCAGATTCCGCCGATGGTTTTCCCCACTCCGATTTGATCACATGTCCGACCGACACTCCCTCTGTTTCTCACTTCCTGTGGATGCCAGATGATCTCAGAGATCGAATGATGACCTGCCGGGCCATGGACTACATCCTCATGATGAGTGCAGATCCCATGAAGCGCTGGTGAATTTCAACAGGAGTCATCACTGTGAATGTCGTGAGGCAGCTACAGCAGCTTCGGACCTGTTGGAAATTGGCAAGGAGAGATGATCCCCAAGCGCCAATCCTTCAGGTGCTGGAGCGCCTTCGCAGCCTCGAGACCTGTGCGGTGGTCTGGGCCAGGCCCGAACTAGGTACCAGTGTGTTGAGGGAGAGGAGAGGAGTTCCTTACCCCATCCCCTTGCAGGAATGGGATGGGGGGTCAGCTTAGCACCACCTCGTGGTGGCACTGGGTTGGACGAGAATGCTCGGTGTAGAAACCCCTCGCAACAGCAGTCATCAGGGCAGGGAAGGTATACCATAGATACCAGATAAGGATTGTTACATAAAATGCCTCATAAAGCTTGTAAAATAAGCCAAAAATTCTTAGAAAGGTACCTGAGACAAAAGGATGTGCCTCTGCACAAGGAAAGATTTGTAGAACTTTCTGACTAACTCGTCCAAAAAGTTGATATTGTGATGGTTCTTCGAACTGTCACTCACCAGCACTGGTAGACAGCAAACAACATACAGTGGTTCCCGAGGCAGTTATTTCTTTACTACGTGTTCCAGACAGTCCTCCCTTATGTGTAGTGGGTTACAAAGGGGACATGCTTTGTGAGGGATTCGTTAGGTTTTTCCCTATTTCATATAATTTACATAACTTTAAGAACACTCCTCCAAAACCACATGCAAGGCAACATGCAAAAACCACCTGTAAATCTGCGCATCATGATTACCACTGAATATTGTTCCGCTGCCACCGCAATGGTATATGCGTACCAAAACTGCATTCATATCTGTGCGCCAGAACCCAATGGTTACTTCAACCATGGTAGCACTTTTGCAAGCAATTTGTTCATTTCTAGCAATAACCACTCTGCCATTATCAGCTCAGATGCACAAACTATATTTCCAAGGTACTTTTTCACCCACCATTCAAGCTCACCATTCCAATGCTCGCTCGCTATTGAAACCATTATCCGACCGACCACCACAATGATTACGACCACCTCCATATACCTCATCATCACTGCAACTGCCTTCCTGCACCATAAGACCACGACATTCATCCTGCCATACTGAACGACGCCAAGAGCTCAAATAAATTGGGGATTGTAAATAAAGGCAGAAAAAGCCTGATTTAATGCAATTTAATTCAAGGCTATAAGGCAACAAAAGGTGAAAAAATTGAAAGGATGTGTAGACTTTCCATTGGTGCTGTATGTGATATTTTCTAAGCCTAAAAATGTCATAACTCTGTGAATAATTGATAAAACGTCCTGAAACTAGAACGTGTTCTGTAAATGATCATAATTATGCCATGTACCAAGTTTCAGTTGAATATGTTAAAGGGTATGGGGGAAACAAAAAGTCAGAAAAAGCACAGTAGTCCATGAGCCCGTAGGGTTGGTCGGTACTATCTGGGAGGAATAATTCTGATAGTGATTTCTGGCAAGGTATATAACCCTAGAGTTAGGAAATATATGATAGCATTGCATTGATAGTAGCTTTTTGTGTGTTATCACCCTGTATATATGCCTACTCTTAAATAAGCTTTTGTGCAAAATGGCCAGTACAAGGTAAGACATCCTATTTCAACTTAACAACATTTTTTATATCAGTCAAACATTAACATTGGAATTTGTCTCACCTTTTGCTAGGATCATTTGCTTCTCAACAAAAAGTGCTAAACATTCCTAGGTTGAAAGGTTTGTCATTGGTGACACATATATATATCAGTGTCTATTTCTTCTGTGATAAATCATACCGCCTTCAGAAAAGTATTTGTCTATCATTTACTGTGGAAAGTAAATAAAAGTTCTGGAACAATATAATTACATGGGTGTTTAGCAAATTTATTACGAAATCCAAAAATCTAAATTTCTTCATTGTATGTTGTATATTACGATCAGTATAGCAGACAATGTTACCCCACCCCCCAAATGAAAAAAAAATACCGAATTTGGACGGATTTATGTTGTTTGGTCAATGTCATGATATTTTCCCTGTTGTTATTGAAAGATACATTCCAAGAATCAAACAAAGGTAAATGATAGCATGTTCATGAACAAGATTAATGTTTTTTCCCTGTAATTTCTCAAAAAATACAAAATTTCAGGGAGTTAAATACTCAATAATGCACATATGAAGGTATCAAACACCCGTATTACACAATATAAACCAATAAGACAGTAGCAAAATGGTTAATCATGTACAATCTGATGAATGAGTCAAAGGTGAAAATGAAACACAATCTTCTGTTGTAGGGCATAAAATTACAGGACAGAAACACAAATGTGGTGTTCCACATGAACAAGGCCATTACCTAGGCCCAATGTGTTGCTGATAAACATATTTTCTTATGAACCAAAGACGGGTCCTTTATAGTTTCTAAGACATCTCTGATCATATGCACTGATTGTAAGTGATATAAAATGTTGAAGATGAACTTAAAAATCATAATCATTATCCAGTTCTTCAATATCCTCCTCTAAACTTCCCCCATCGTCTGACACAAAGATGGATATGTTCTGCAATGTATTAGCACTGGACTATCAGTGCCTGTAATTGCAAACACTAAATGTTAGGCTAGTTTTAACAACTGTTTTGAAAACAAATAACATGAGCTACGTGTCTAACAATTTTCAAGAAGATATAGCCTATAATAAGAGAGAACCATGAGTTTTAAATAGAACTAGACGACCCATGAACCCATTGGGTTCCCATTGTGACAGCGGTTGATAAAAAAATGATTTCAAGAAAAATAAAATAAAAAAGATAGCTCCAGCGAACTATACCGCTGAGGTTGTTTTTGATACTGATACTGAAATTTGATACTGCGCACTGCAGGCGAATGGTAGGTAAGGTGGCCCAAAATTTTTGCGCTATCGTGTACCGTTTTGGCTGTATTTCGGGAACATACATACATACATACAAGATGAGAGTTTTAGTAATATATAGATGTCTTCTTCTGTCTTACGCCGGTTTCAGAAAAGTTTATTTTGGGATGGGGTTACTAAACGGCTAATAACACACAAAAGGCTACCACAATGCAATGCTCTCACATAGTTTCTGACTAGAGATGTATACCCTGCCAAAAATTGTGATGAGCATTATTCCCCTCAGATAGTACCGGTGGCCAAAAATTACCGGGTCTGGCTCATGGCCTACAGGTGGGACAGACAGATGGACAGATGGATGAACAAACAGATGGAGAGTGACCCTATAGGCCCCTCCGGTGAAACCAGTAGGGTATTGAGCCTTCTGCCATCATTGGCAGAAACCGGTATTGGGACTAATAAAGTATGGTGACCATTGAGAGCAATTTCAACAAAAAGGAAGATGGAGATGGTATCTCAGACCAAGGGTTTCAGTCGTTCACATACAGTATCAAACAGATGGAAGGAGTTTTGGGATGGCATCGATCTTAAGATTGCTAGACACTGGGCTCAAGTAACAGTTTTTTGGGGAAAGGGTTCTACTGGGTGGTTTGCCATTACCCTGCCAGCTGTAGTTAGTGCAGTGATTTGGAATTTGGCCATGGTGCCGATGACTTTGTTCGCAAAGGACACCATGGCATCTTTAACATCCACCAACTAATGCCAGGAGATGGGGGCACTCAGTTTAATGCCCATCCTAGGGATAGCACACACATTGATGATTCACCCTGCCTGCAGAACACGAGGATGATAGTCTATAGCAAGGTCAGGATTCAAAACAAGACTGACACCAATAGTATCTTTCGATGGAAAGATACCCTTTGTGTCAGACTGCAGAAGATTTGTGTCCTCTTTAACCAACAGCCAGGCCGGTTGGGGAAATTGGAGTCCTAATCGTCCTTGTCACAAATTTGTCAACAGCATTGAGAAAATGGAGAAAAGAGTTACAAAAAAAGTTGAGGTGTGAAGTAAACCTGGATTTTGGGAGTTTAATGTGGAGGGGATTACGAGAAGACTGTGGGCATCCGGAGTTGCTGGGGTGGTTTTGAGGTGTGAGAGAGCAAAGTGAGCTCCAATTGGAGTTAAGGAGGATACAATTGGAGCCATTTTCTTATCCAGGTCGCTGGAGATGATTTCAGTTTGACAACCATAGACAGACATAATGGGACTATCAGGGTTTATTAATCCTTGGCAGAAAGTAGATGCGAGACACACGAGGAGTGCTGACAATGAGATTGTGGGAGGTTGGTGGGAGTTCTTGCTTAGAAATGAATTTTTGGTGATCCGTGGTGAGATTGTTGTCCACTTTGACATAGAAGCTGGAGTCTGATAATTTAAAAACAAGCTCATTGTCAACTAAGTCCATATGCCAGAAGACTACTTTTCCACCTTTATCTGCTGGTTTAATAAAAAATTGCTTTCTTATTTCTGAGGTTTTGAAGTGCAGCCCATTAATTGTGAGAGAAATTGAAGGATTTTGTATTTCTGGTGAAATTAAACTTATGAACATCCTGATGACATTTTTGACAAATAAATCAACCGAAGCAAATTGACCAGCAAAGGAAGTGGGGCACGAAATGGGGTGGGGTGGGGGTGGGAGGAGTCCAGTTTGAGTGATGGGTGGTTAGTGATTGGAATTTGTCAGGTGGGTCGAATGAGTCTGTAAATTTGTCATGAAAAAAAGGCTTTCAATTGTATATGTCTGAGAAATCTTGGTGTTTTCCAAATCGTGTTTTATAAATAATCATCCAGTCTTTTTGAGATGGGAACAAAGGTCAAGCATTTGTTTAAGACTGTAATTTCAACTGAAGGGAGGAGAGGTCGATTGTCGGCAACGGTTGCAACTATATTCTGAGAGGTTGTTTGTGGTGGTTGAGCAGAGGTGGAGCCAAGGAGCTGGTTGAGTTTGAGAGTCTTGCTTGAGCCCCCCCCCCCCACCAAAGATCTTGCATCGAATGGAGTGAACCAGAATGGTAGGGCAGCTCTTTTCAAGCTGGGACCAGTGGTGAGAAATATCATTGTCAAGTTGTTTGCATTTGAAACTCATTGCTTTGAGTGTCTATCTCATAATGTTATGAGAATAGGTCATGGAGGTGCAATTTACATCAACAAACATCAATCAACTTAGTCGATTAACATCAACCAAGATTCTTCCTCCAACTTCCTTTGTTTCCCCCCCCCCCCCCCCCCCCCACATTTTCACTCAAACAACACGTCACAAGTGACTTGTACACCTCTGCTCAAATGGCGATCCTCACCCCCAGTAAGTCATTGATGATGTAATTGCGGGATTCTTCCTCTTTTAACCTCTGCCATTGTTCTCTATTTGGCTCCGATGAAGGGTAAGGCCCAAAACGTCAGTTTTTCCTTATATTATTCAAGGTGGATCAACCACCATTTAAGGTAATTTTGTTTCTCTATTCTTACTTCATTTGTTGCCCATGTAGATCGTTCTTTGTGTGCTGAAATTAGCATTTATATTCTTACACATTGGAAAGCCAACAAGGTGGTACTTTGTTTGTGTTTATGTGACGTAGACATCAGCAAAGATGCACCAGTAATAAGTCAAGTTTTTCTTGAATTGAAGAATGTGCACATAACCACTTGTGAAACCACTGCTGAGGCAATTGTTGTGACACTAAAGAACAATGACTTTGATTTGACCAGTCCATGTGAGCAAGCCGATGATGGTGCCTCCTGCATGCCATCCAATACATCGAGTGATCTAGTTTGACTTTGAGCTGGAGCAGGAACCAGAGCCCATGTATACACATTGTAAAGCATATGTTCTTCAACACTTAAGAACAAATGCGTGTCTTTTACATGAAGAGGCAAGAAATATAATTGGCCTGATCAATGAGGGGTACCTTTTCTTTGACAACTTTCCAAATGGCAAGCTTTCTTTAATTGAGCCTTAATGTGTATTTCCCAAGCATATATGACAAAATTAGTGATTTATGCAAAACCCAATGTGTTAAAGGGATACATGCTCCGAGGTCTCTGATGAGCTGTATCACAACCCTGCTGCTCAGTGACAACCCTGCTTGCAATTACTGCCCCACCAGAATGCACTGACATTAATGAAAATTCCTGGAATTTTGACATAGCAGTAGGATGATTGTTGCAATGCCTAATGGACTACTGAACTCACTTAAATCCTTCAAAAAAAAGTGATTACCTTTCTCTTCATGAAGGTTAGTCTTAGCTATGTTCACATCATTGGCAGCAAACTTCAAAAAAGCACCTTGAAATTTAATCTGCTTCCTGTGTAGTTGACTAAGTAGTGGGCAAATTTCTGGAGCTCATCAACCTACAGATTAGGTGAAGTCCATTAGTGTTAGCACATAAAACGTTTTTACTCAGGGAAGCAATGCAAGGCACAGAGGAATGCTCATGCACAACAAGGGAGAATGCAAAGTAAGAGAGATAACCATCGAACAGAGAGCAGAGAGGAATACTTCAAAAGGTTGATTTTGCATTCCTTTAATTGAGAAATGGAAAATGTAAGAGTGAGTATCCCCTGACAGGAGGGTCGACATTATTATGTTTTGTCTGGTCCCAGAACTTTCCATCCACAATGTCAAGTTTGAAGATCAAATCAGCAATCTGAATTTTTGAAGGGATGATATTCCCAAATCTATCGTCCTTTAAAAATGAAATTCACAGAAGGTAGATTTATTCGAAATAAAGATAGTAGGATGGAGAAATGCTCCCAAAAGAAGGCTGGATTTTTTTTTGCCATAACAGCGTCACAAACATCCTGCCCCTGATCGTCCTTGGCTGTTCCTTCACCAACGTCTTTACCAGTGACAACTCTTGGCCTCATACAGGCACATGCATCCAGCTCACAATGTGGAGAGCTTTAAGGAAATGCATGCATGAAGACATAAGCATTACACCAATTATCAGTGTCGTTTTTAGTTGAGATCTGGGATGGCTTCTTTTACTGTTATATTGACGGTTTTGTTTACCATTGGATCAAATTGCTCCCACAAATGACATTAGCATAAACGTTGACAATTTGATGCCTAAGATTTGATGTAAAAGAAAGTTGAATTGCGTTTTTTTTGCAATTAATGACACAGATAGGCTGAACACTGTAAAATCCACATGGTGACCGTGAACACCCCAATCCCACCCCGCTTCCACCTTTACTAAATTTCTATATTCCCTCTATGGAGCCGAAGCCTACTCCACCATCAGTGGTTTGGCCAGTTAACACCACTCACAAAAACTAGAAGAGTCTGCAAGAAAAAAGTATCCGCCACATGCAAGGTAGAGGACTCAATTATGGATTTAACATCAGTGAAACTTGGTTATTACTTTTCAAAGATGCTTCAAAGTTTTTCTGAAAATCTTTAAAACTGAACCTAAAATATTTTCTTCCTTTATTTTTCTACGTGTTAAAACTTGGGAAATTTAGTTTTCTACGTGTTAAGAAGGAATTTAGTTTACTTTGTAGAACCAGTGGGGCTCATACAGTCCTTTTTGCAATACGTATTTCGACATCAATCAAAGGTAGAGGAATCAATAAGTTTTGCTGCATAATATATCCTCACTGTAATTCACGGACCGGTGTTTGTGTGTGTCTATTTGTCACGCTACTCCTCCTACAGTTCTGGGCTGATTACATCCATATTTGCTACATAGGATCAGCATGACCCCAATTAATATGTAGGGGTGTTTTTATTTATCTTAGTCCGGTGGTCTTGGGGGGAGGGGGAGGGGTACACAAATTCTCTGTAAATGTGTATCATGTCACGCTGCCTCCAGGTGAAGGAGGGTATGACAAGTCTCCACCATTTACCGCATAGTATTCCTGCCCCACGTTTTCCAATGCAGCGAGGTGTTTTAAATTATAAGCAGTCAGAATGTTTTTGCTTCATGCACCTAGTCCTGGTTATTTTTTTTTTGCCAATATAGAACTGTCAGCTGCCTATATATATGTATACATACAGGGTGAGTCAAAAGTAGCGCCCGATTTCTGTTTTTTCGGCTGTCAGATTCTTTCTGGGAAGAATTCATGTTTGTTAATAAGATACTTGCAGATATTTAATTTCCGTAATTTATTTATTTTTGATTTTGTTTTGCAGGTTATTGCTGCGAGTTTGGAAAGACTGATTTGCACAAATTGAACCATGAATTACCTTTCAATGAATCAACGCATGCGGCCGTGAACATTACTACAAATGTAATGAACAACCAACGATGGCGGCACGCCGTTTGGCACAGGAATTCGATATTAACCCACCTCAGGGAAGAAACATACGATTGATTGTCAAGAAATTTGATGCAACAGGGTCGGTAGCCACTGCAAAGAAGTCCGGTCGTCCGAAAACGGCAACGAATGTAACTAAGGCTGAAGAAGCCATCAGAAGACTGGAACAAAGCCGCAAAAGTCAACCGCCGTTTATCTGCAGAGTTGGAAGTGAGCCAATCAAGTGTTATCCGTATCTTTCACCAGAAAAAATGATAACCTACATTCCATGCTTAGGCATGCCCTTCATGATGGAGATGACGACCGCCGTCTTCAATTTTGCAAAGAGTTCTGCTAAACTTCACGAAAGAGGACACAATGCTAGACAACATCTGGTGGTCAGATGAGGCATTGTTTAAGCTTAATGGCACAATTAACAGACACAATTGTGTCTAGTGGGCTGCGAATAACCCAAGAGTGACAGTTGAGAAGGAGGTAAATTTACCTGGAGTGACAGTTTGGGCAGCCAATATCTCCATTAGGGATAATTGGACCCTTTTTCTTTGAGGGATCTGTCACTGCAGAAATTTACCTGGATATGCTGCAAACTTTCTTTTGGCCCAGGGTACAAAGATCAGGACTGTTATTCCAGCAATATGGAGCTCCACATCATTATGGACGTAATGTTCATCAGTGGCTTGATGAAAACTTTCCCAGAAAGTGGATCGGCCGCCGCGGTCGATCGAGTGGCCGGCACGCTCCCCAGACCTTACACCTCCAGATTTCTTTCTTTGGGGGCTCATGAAAGACCTTTGTTATTGTGAAAAGCCTCGTACCATTCAGGAATTGAAGGCTCAAATCACTGCAAAGTTGAGGAAATTGATATCGAACTCTGCAGACGTGTGTGCGCTCTGTGCCTGCTCGCTGCAATTGTGCATCGATCACGAGGGAGAGCACTTTGAAAATTGCAAGTAAGCAGAGCTAGGTACAGTTCCGTAATAATTTTCTTGAATAAATGGTTAGATAAACATGTCATTCATTTATTTCTACCTTCTTGTACACTGTAATACAAATGGAAATCAAACAATCAACTGACAGAAATTGGGCGCTACTTCTGACTCACCCTGTATATATATAATAAATAATATATAATAATTATATAATATATATATAATATATAATACATATATACAATATATATACACACAATATATATAATAATATATATATATAATATATACATATACGTATATATACGATACATATATACATATATATTATAATAATATATTACATATATACTATATATATATACAATAATAACTATATACATATACATATATATATACACATACATATATAACATACATATATACATATGCATATATATCGCCTGGTGTTGGCGCAGTGGTTAGGGCAGCGGCTTGGATCCAAAAGGCTGAGTTCAAGCCCCGTTGGGCCACTGAATTAATACACCAGGGGGTTGACTCAGCCTGTCATCCTTCCGAGGTCGGTGAAATGAGTACCAGTATACTGGGCCGGTGTATACCCGGTTAAAATAGGTGTACCATATCCCTGTGTTGTAAGAGGCGACCAGGGTGGCGTCAGGAAGGGCATCCGGCGTAAAACATGTGCCAAATCACTATGCGGATCAGACGGATGATCCGCTGTGGCGACCCCTAACGGGAGCAGCCGAAAGAAGAAGAAGAAAGATACATATGCATATATATACATATAAATATAATACATATAAAAATATTATACATACATACATATATAAATATATATATACATATATATAATATACGTATATGTTAAATATATATAACAATATAACATATACAATACCACACACACATACATATACAGGTACACACACACACACACACACACACACACACACACACAACACGTACTAGCAAAGTACTCGGAGAACCTGAGCAGTGCGCATCATCCTGCCCCCACTACCCCTCCCACCTCCCGCCACCCCACACCCTTTCTTACCTTCACCAATCCCCCACCATCACCCGCCCTCCATCCGGACTGCCAATCCACCCCTTCACCTCCCTCCTCCAATCCCTCCCTCATCCCACCGCACCCTTGGCTCCACCCTCCTACCCACCCCTTGTCCTCCTGCCTATCTCCTCCTTCCCCACTTCCCCCTTTCCCACCAGAAATAACATCCAAAATGAAAGCAGATCACACAAAAAGAGAAAACAAAGCGATGTCGTCTGACAAAAAAAACCTCACACCAGATGACTCCGAGGCAAGGATCTTTCGCTCATCTGCTGTAATCACAACATATTGGCGACGAGGATGGTCACCTTGCTCTTACACCACCTGTTGCATTCTTACCAAGTCCGGGTGAGCCCTCGATACCTTTTTACATCATGGATGCGCATGTTCGAGAACTTCATGCTGGTGGTAAATGACAATGTACTTTCTGATGCGAGGAAACGTGCATTGCTTATACACTGCCTAGGAACTGAAGGGCAGCGTTTATTCTATACCCTCACAGTTGATGGGGACACGTACTCTGCTGCTGTTGGTGCATTAACAGCCTTTTTCATGCCAAAGGTGAACGTTGTTTTCGAACGATACAAGTTTCATCAACGAGTACAAAGGCCAGGTGAATCGACTG
>CM068952.1:75921437-75931992 GCA_035128595.1 Eptatretus atami
CTCGGTCATACTTACGTGGCAGATTACATTCCATGAACCTATTTGTCGGACAGGACCAGTGTAGATTTTGCCACAAAGTGTATTCATTTCTCATTCAGGTAAAAATTGATTACTAAATTTGGTCTGGTATCTCCAGCTTATATCTTTTAAAAAATACAGAATAATTTTATTTTCACGTCATTTCCTTTTCTTTTCTCCGATACAAGGCTTGCGTTCGCAAGGGCCCAACTGGATTCCGGACCAAGGACCGCCAGTGAGTCTATTCACCACACTATCAGTCACTTGTGCGCAACAAGCCCACGAGCCACTCTCGAACACACTTCTCCCCATGCAAACACACCTTACAACTTGTTGAGACCTTCCTATTAAAATTTAAGTTGCAATTGTTTTGGCCCAGTTTCTCTAGTAGTATCCTCACCAGCTTGTTAGAAACATCTGGTCAATGAGAACTTCAGTAAATCTGCAGTCTGAAGGAACAGCGTCTGCAATTTATACCTTTGTTCATTTATTCATTTTTCGCTATATCGCTCTTCATCGAATTCTCATGAGTCTTAGTGCCTTTGCTGCTCCACATTTACAGAATGCAGGATGACAAACTTCTCTTCGCAATTAACATTGTCACAAACAAATTTAAATTCCAACTTTACATGTAGTGATATGCTATCTGTCTCGATGAGCTCTTGCTGTGGTTGCATCTGAGACCCAAAGCTGTGCTGCCGATGACAGTACCCCGCCAAAAAAGTTGGAGCACGGGATTGTAATAGTTTCAGTTTTCTGGCTGATAACTTCGCCTACTCTTCACAAGGACACCGCGAGAATCATTTGACGTCCACCAACTCATGCTAGGAACGGGACGCCCAGCTTAACGTACATTCCGAGAACTGCACGCATATGAAATCATCCTGCCTGTGAAATATTTACAGCTGTCAGGATCGAACACAGGCTTTAACAGCTTAGAGGTAGTGCACATAAAACGCTCGGCTTTTCCTCGGCTCTCTTGAGTTATATTTGAAGTTTTTATTCCTGAACCTTTTATTCATGATGAAAAATCATCTGTGGTGATCCACTCTTCGTCATTGACACCATTCCGTTATCCCTTGGTTTGATATTGCCCCGTTTAGTTTAATTGCTCTTTGCAGATCTGAATTTTCATCCACAGGACTTCCAGGCTCCATTTCATTACAAAAGCCTACTACTAATGATAAAATACTAGAGTTGTGGTGGTTTATCACATCTGCTTGGCTATCTCTGACTAACAAACGTGCCTATTTCACGGAAACAAAATATCAGAACGCAACCTCGTGGGCAGGGTGAAGGGAGGAAGGACCTATCTCCTCACCACTGTTCTCTATCTTTTCGACACCAATCACTGACCTGCTGACACGTGCCGATCTATATATTATTGTCTCTAATCTTATAACAGAGATGTAGATTTAACACGAGATGTAACAGAGCATATATTATTCTC
This sequence comes from Eptatretus atami, assembly GCA_035128595.1. Lineage (NCBI taxonomy): Eukaryota > Metazoa > Chordata > Myxini > Myxiniformes > Myxinidae > Eptatretus > Eptatretus atami. Next base: position 75,922,906 of record CM068952.1, read on the forward strand.
TAATCTTTACAGGATGTAACAGAGATGTGGCAAAGTCCTTCAGAAAGGATTCACACCACCTCCACTTTTGTACATTTTGTTGTTCAAACCTGAATTTTAAAAGGATGTAAAATTTAAATATTTTTTTTCACATTCTACCACTAAACATACCAATCATGACAAGAGAAAACAGTTTTCAGAATTTTTACAATTAATTCAAAAGAAATGCAGAATTCTGCTCAATAAGTATCAACCCCCCTGATCATACTTTGTAGACGCCTGGCAGCGATTACTATCTCTTTTGATGTCTGTGTTCAGCTTACACATTGGATTGGGATGTCTCCATTCTTCCCTTGCGGTTGCTCACTCTGTCAGTTGGATAAGGAGTTTCAGTGAACGCAATCCTTCAAGCTCCATCTATTCTCAACGAGAATTTACTGTCTGGCTTGCTCTCTATCTATATATCTATATCTTTTCCATATGGCTGCTATCTTCATTGTCTCTGATATAAATCTTCCACATGTCTAAGCCCTAAGTCTTTGCACTCTGAAGCAGTCTCTGCTCTATATTAGTTGTATTTTGGCGCATTCATGTTCCCCTCTATCCTAACGATCACCCAGCTCCACGAAGCATCAACCATAACCATGTGCTCTCTCTCTGCTTCACGTTGTTGTTGGTCATCAGCTTGCCGGTTTCCTCCAAACGTAGCGCTTTGCATTCAAGCCAAAGAGTTCAATTCGTCCCATCAGACTTACAGTCCTTTGCCTTCATGCTCTCATAGTCTTTCACTCTCCTTTTTGCAAACCCCGAGGCTCAACCACCCACCGTGGTTATAACTTTTGCAGTGAGCTGTGTGCGTCATGTGCCTTTTTTCTGCAGGGATCCTCGTCTTTTTACGATCTCTCTATTATATGCGAGACTGTCTTCTGGCAGGTTCTCCATCTCATCCAGTTATGTGTTCTGTCAGATGTGTTCATTGGGATTTCTGCTCACCTCCCGACCCATCCGTCTTGCCCAGTTGTTCAATTTTTCAGACACCAACGCTCAGGAAGAGTCTGGTTGTTCATATTCTTTCCATTTCCTAATGATGGAGCTCACGTTGTCTCTACTACTCCAGAAATGTTATAACCTCACCAGATCTATGCCTCTCACAATTCTATCTTGGAGTTCTAGGACATTTCCTTGACTTCATGGAGAGTTCTGCTCTGACATGCACCGTCAACTATGGGACCCTCATACACAAAGTGTGTTCTTTTATAAATCATGTCCAGTCAATGATGAACCATCAGGTGGACTCACCAATCAATTTGTAGAACATTTCATGAATGATCCAGGAAACTGGCATGCAGCTGAGCTCAATTTGTTGTGAGTGTCATAGCATAGTGGGTTTCCATCATATTGACATAAGACATTTCAGCTTTTTTCATTTAATTAATTTGTAAAAATTTCTAAAAAACTCATATTTCACTTTGTATCAGATTGTGGAGATTTACGACAAAAAATACTTTAATCTTTACACGCACGCACACCGCACACTGCAGAACTTTAAACCTTCATGAGGACTCACCTATGAAATTTACCACTTTCACCACCCAATCCTCAGGGCCATCTCTGATTGTGTTAAAAACCATTATAATGATCAACTTTGTGGGCATCGTTTCATCACAGTTGTATTCATCATCATCATCGCTTCATCATTGCAAATGAATTCCATGGGTTGTGATTTTTACATGAAAACCTACAAATAAAAGGGGTTTGAAAGCCCACATGAACCACAACAAATTCATGCCCGTGCACACGAACACACACACACACACACACACACACACACCCACACGATGCACGCACCGCAACACACGCACACTGCAACTTAACCTTCCATGAGACTCACCCTTATTGAAAGTGACCTACTTCACCACCCAAGCCTATGGGCCATCTCTTATTAGTCTTTTAAAAACCATTAAATTATCATACTTTGTTGCGTCATCTTTTCATTCATCATTTGTTCATCATCATCATCGGCTTCATCTTGCAAAAATGAAATCATGGTGGATTTACATATGAAAAACCGACAAATAAATGGGGTTAAGCTCCACAGGATACCACAACAGAACTCATCACGTGCAACACACACACACACACACACTACACACACACACACACATGCACGCACGCACACACCCACCGCAGACTTATAAACCTTCATGAGACTCACCCTTATGAAAGTGACCACTTTCACCACCCATCCCTCATGGCCACTCTTATTATCTTTAAATTCCATACATTGATCCACTTGGGGCCTCTTTCATCATTGCTGCTTGATTGGTTAATTCACGATTCTCGTGTTTCATCTGCAACAAACAGAGCCACTAAAATAACTTTCTCAGTGTGTTTACCTGTAGTTCTTCATCATTTTGTGTTATTGTTTTACGTGCTGTTATATTTATTTATTTTATTGTTGTTACTGCAGGACTCCTGGAAGAGGCATGACCAGGTCACCCTGGCAAGACAGGTGAAATGTAAAGTATGTTTGAAGCAGTTATAATGATGGTCATGAAATCTATTACACAAGATGTGGATAGCTTCAAAGATAGTTCCCTCTTTATTAACATACAGCTCCTACAAGAATATCAACGCCATAATGTGAGAGTCGTGTGGTAACTGAGCAAGATGTTCTTCAGAAAGTTGTAAAGAAGTCAATGAATGACCAACCCTGAGACTGTGGTTCTGAAAAATTAGTCCAGGTGATACGGCAGTATTTACATTATTAAAATTTCACATCGATTAGATATACAATTTTTATAATTCAGAATTATTTAACATAAATTATCATTGCCATTTAATTACTGTACAAAGCGTGGTGTGTGTTGTTCGTATCAAGTGTGTGGTATTAGTGGTGCGTATGTGGTGTGTGGTGTGTGTTTATGGATGTGTGTTATATATGTTGGGGTATATCTGTTGTGTGTGTGTGGTGGTGGGGGGGTGGTGGTGTGTCGGTGGTTGTGTGTGGGAGAGAGAGAGTGAGGTGGTGTGTGGTGGTGTGGGTGTGGTTGTGTGTGTGCTGTGTGTGTTGTTTGTGGGGCGGGGGCGGGTGGGTGTGTGGCGGTGTGGGGTTGTGGTGTGTGATGGATTTGTAAACACCTTTGGGAGTGTACAATAGTGATTACAGGAAGATCGAACTTGGACAGAAGCCCCCGTTCAATGTAAAATATCAACTTTTCTTCATTTAAAGTAAAAAGTTACGAAGTTGACAACTTTGTAACTGTGACGTGGAAGCCGCGCCGGGATGCGCTGATGGTCAGATCCTTTACCTGTGTATTAACGTAGCGAGACTAAAAGGCAGCAGGCAAACCACACTCAACAACAGCACACAAGCAAGTAACAAATCAGTGTTGTGGTAGAATGGGGGTTAAGGTATGTTGTGTTTCAGGTTAGAGCAGATTGTTAACTTATGCTTCAAGTTTCTGGTATCAATATAATGTAGCCCATCAGTGCAGCCCATGTTGTTAGTGCGATGTGGCACAGCTGCGCGAGCGCTGGGTGATTAACGTAAGGGCTGCTTGGAGTGTTAGAGTCCTGAGTTCGACTCGCGTCAGCCGTTGAAATAACACAGTGGGTTGACTTAAGTCCTGTCAATCCTTCCTGACGGTCGGGAAAAGAGTGCACCTTATTGGGGCCGTTATAGCCATTTAAGATATCATGTCCGGCAGTGCCACCTCCGTCTCACCAACACCCATGGAAACTGCCCCACACCTTACTTGTGCCCTCCACGGCTATGAGAGAAGAGCGAGAATGTTTTTTTTGTGCAGACTCAGCTCACTTCTTCGTCTCTCTCTCTCTCTCTCTCTCTCTTCTCTCCTCGCACCCTCTCTCTCTCTACTCTCTCTGCTCGCTCCTCTCTGCTCTCTCTCATCTCTGCTTCTCTCTCGCTCTCGCTCTCTCTCTCCTGCGCTCTTCTCTCTCTCTCTGCTCTCTCGCGTCGCCTCTCTCTCTCTCTCTCTCTTCCCTCCTCCCTCTCTCTTCCTCTCTCCTCTCTCTCTCTTTCTCTCCTCCTTCTCTTCTCCTCGCTCTCTCTCTCTCTCTGCCTCGCGCTCTCTCTCCCTCCATCTGCTCGCCTACTATGTCCTCGGACACCAACACAACACACACACACGACACGATTACACACACACACACCACACAGCACACAACACACACACCACAGCGACACAACACTACACACACGACACAGCACAGCAAAAACACACAGCACATAGTATATTAGGGTTCTTGGTAGGAGTACTTACAAAGGCATTTGTATTGAAGAGGATCACGTGTACTTTGATCCAAGTGACTGATGTTCAAACTGCGCAAATCAGCCTGGGCGTCCGTTGTATCATCCGAATGGTTTACGTGATGCCGTTTCAGGCCCAGGAACCTTCGATCGCGGGTCCATCAACCCCTGTCGCAAGGTCCACATCAGCATGTACTCCACATCAAGTCGGAGCTCCACAAATCTCAAAGCTTGCCTGTCCAACAGTCAGGTCAATCACTATGAGAATGCCACGAGTATCCTTATTTCAATACATTACTGCATAATCACGCACATGTTTCCATGCGTATATTTTATACGATCGATTTATCTTATCTGTCTGTTTTCTGTGTTGTCTGTTATTTACCGACAGTCACAATTTCAAATCCGATCTACAATAATTCACCACATGGGCGAGTTTGCCAATAAAACATAGAACCTCTGCATTTATTTTCCGATGTCCACAGCAGATGCTTGCTACAATACACGAGCCATGAAGCGCCCGTCCCACATACCTTCGTAGATTTCTATAAATCATCCCCAATTTCATACCGATTGACTTAAATTGAAAGAGGATCTATTTTCAGGTACGCAAGTTCAACACACGCTCAATGTTTTTGAGCGTGCAACATCGACCAAAGTCGCTCTAACATATGGCCTCGGCAGTTCTTCTATACAACAGTGTCCTACATTTCACCGCAGTGACTTTTGTACATATTGCTCAAACTGTGTCATCTCCATGTTTGGTCATTAATTCACCATACTCGATTGACTTTTCGCCTCGGAGTCAAATTGTCTTTTATGCGATTTTCAAGTATCGCTGCTGCACAACGTCTTCTTCTGTTATTTTAGGTTTCTTAGTGCCTTAATATTTATTCAGAGCTAGGTTTCAACAGTGGTGGATGAGAGGTAGGAGCTGCAATCACACACACTATATTTGCGGGGGGGTGGGCGAACCGTTGGTGTTCCGTCAAGGCCATTTCGATTTGGTCGTAGGCAACGTGCCGCGCGGGCCGGAGCAAGAATAGGGTTGAACGACGAGTGTAGTATCGGAGCATGTCAGCCTAAGCGATGGCTGAACTGTTCTGCGTTTGCAGCGGCGTGTGGCGGGAGTTTCACGCGTGGTGAGTAGTTGATGATGCTACATCGCAGCTGTTTTGCAGGTTTGGGGTCAGGTCAGTCTTGGAGCGGAAAGCGAGTCTTTGCAAAGCTCAGTTTTGAAGAAGAACTTCCAAGCAGCTGTATCGGTCGTCCAAGAGCAGTGAGCATGCAAACTTCAGTGGCCATGGTCTCTCACGAATTGGGAAAATCCTCAGCACGTACATACAGTTTGTAGAACTCGAGCAAAGGGAGGTTGTTGTACCTAGCTTTCAGCTCGTCATTGCTTTGCAGGTCAATGATTTCGTGTAGTAGGTTGTCAGGCACATCAGCTGGTTCCACATTAAACGGCGTGGCAAATATGTTCAGTTCCCTTTGTTTTTTTCATGTCCCGGAACCTTCTTCGCAAATGCCTGGAGGAGATTTTGCACACTCAGCAGCATATTCAGATGTCACAGCAGGCTTTTGTTCTTGCAGAGTGGGAAAGTGGACAGTGTTTCGTTAACTGATTATTTCAGAGTGGGAAAGTGGACAGTGTTTCCGCTTTCCAGTTGCACTTGCCAGAGCTTTAGTTTAGCTTCAAATGATTTCACATTTGATTGCAGAGAGCTGAGAAGCTGGTTGGGACCTTGGACTTTGGCTTCATTGAATTCTAAATTCGAACTGCAGTTTGACAAGTTTGAGTTTGGGCCTTGGCACCGGATATGAGAAGCCACCAGCAATAGGTTAGGACAGAGCAAAAAAGGAAGATAGAAGACATAGCACAATTGGTCAAAGAGAAAGGAGAGAGATGAGTGCGTCTGCGAGAGTCGGGTCGTTTCAAGTGGTTTAGTTGTATGCTCACGTCGTATCATACACCAAGAGAAGATCTGTGGTGCACAGTCCCTGCGTCTCAAAAATGTGATGACAACTGTCGTTTCCACCATAAAAGTCATCAAAAGAGAGGGCCTGAAACAGCCCGCCGTTCAAGGACTACTGAGTGAAACTAGACGTCGAGTAACGGAGATCTGGTTTACCAACTGTGAGGTTGCGGTGGCTGAGTCGTGAAATATGCTCACCGAGGGTCATTTTACTCACGAGCAGAAGAAGTGAAAACAGTTTTCGGAGTGAGTGAAGGGGAAATCCTGTCATGAACTCAGTGTAATAGCAAGTGGCTGTGTGTATGTGTTGGGCTTCATGGCTGGACATTTACCAAGTACCTGTCAGAGCTGAACGTTCAAGGCTCCAAGGTCCCAACCAGTTCTCAGCTCTCTGCAATCAAATGTGAAATCATTTGAAGCTAAATAAAGCTGTGGCAAGTGCAAATGGAAAGGGGAAACACTGTCCACTTTCCCACTCTCGCAAGAAAAAAGCCTGCTGTGACATCTGAATATGCTGCTGAGTGTGCCAAAACTCCTCCAGGCATTTGGAGAGAGGTTCCAGGACATGAAAAGTAAACAAAGGGAAACTGAACATATTTGCCACGCCGTTCTAATTGTGAACCAGCTGATGTGCCTGACAACCTACAACACTGAAATCATTGAGCTGCAAAGCAATGACAAGCTCAAAGCTGGTACACCACAACCTCCTTTGCTCGAGTTCTACAAACTTATTGTACGTGCTGAGGTTTTCCCATTCTGAGGACGACCAATGCAAAGGGCTGAGACTTGCATCACTGTTTGGGAGCGACTCGACGCCAGACTGGTGAGGCGAGTGAATCTTTTCCCAAGAATGACTCTTGCAAAAGACTCCGGTTCCGCTCCAGCTAGACATGACACAAACTATCAAAAACCCAGTCTTGTGAAATAGCAATCATAAATACACATATAACAAACCATAACCTGACAAAATGCCATACGCCAAAATGACACGATAGTTCGAGCCATGCGCTGCAGTTAAGGTGAGTAACCCGAATATATGATAGTTCAAACCTATGATTCATCATCACTGGGCCAGGCGTGACACCTGACCAAACCAAAATGCCAAATCGCCAAAGAGAAAGAGTTCGAGGGGCCATTCGCATTAAGGGGGGTGAGGGTCACGCGATATAGTGTGTTCAAGTAATGCTTTGCATGGCCCTGGGCGGAGGAGGAAGTGTGCTGCATAGGGCGGGAGAAAATCGGAAATGGGCCTTGGTGATCAGGAAAAGGGGCGTTCCCCACGGCGGGCATATGGATAAGACGGTATAAAAACGATAAATAATGTATACTATAATTGATATATATGGTAGTAGGTATAGTGGTTAGTTATATTATTTATTTATATATTTCATCATATATATATATATTGTTACGTTGAATTTTGGTTGATATTCGATTTAAAGCACACAAAAACATACAGAGCTTCCTTTAGTAACAGAAAAACTAATGATCGAAATAAAGAAATGCATAAGTGGTGTGTGCGAACCAATAGAATAGGGGGGGGGGGGGGCGGTGCTCATCCTTTCCATTTTTAATTTATGTTCAGTAAACTTCGATTAGATTGCGTTGTTCGTTTTGCTGATGTTAATTATGTTTGGTGATTACTTGATTTACATATGGTATGATGTCCCCTTTTTCTTTCCTCCCCTCTTTCTGCTCGAAGAGGTAAGAATAGATACCTTCTGCCTTTGTCTCCGTGACTCATTTTTGATGTCTAACAACTTCCTTACTCATAGCCGTGGTTGAGCGGTTTGGTGAGGAGCACGATGGGCAATGGAGTCATGACTCTCACTTGCCTGGGTAATGTCTGGGGGGAAAGGGCGGGAGAAGGATAAGAGGGAGATCTGTTTGTTCTTTTGTTCGGTTCGAGTCGAGTTGAGTAGTAAGTCTTTTTGCTCTTTTGCGGCAGATGAGTAGCTTCTTTTGTCGCTCGGTGGCGAGCGCCGTTGGCGGGGTCTGGGGGTTTGGGCGTTGGGTTAGGGTTGGAGGGCCGTTTGGAGGCGTTGTTGGCTTCTGGGCAGAGGTGAGGTTGGTTCAGGCAGAGCTTTCGGGGTTCCGGGCTTTGACTCTGGGTTAGGTGCGGGGAGGGCTTGTGGAGAGGAGGGGCTTGTGGGGTGTGGCTTGCAAGCTTGCTCCTTTGTTTTTGGTAAGAAAGTTAAGCCTTGGTTGCTCGGTCTTTCCTCGTAGCTGCGATTTTGGTCTGTTTTATTCTTCTCTTCTATGTTTTCTGTTTCTGAGCTCTTTTTGTTTCTCTTTCTTCTATTTGGTTCCCTTTTTTTGGTCTCTTTTTTGTGTGCGTTATCCTCTTCATTCGACCTTCTTCTTGTTGTAGGTGGTTCTTGGGGGAAAGCGACGCACTCGACGGAAGGATCCGGGCCTTTCGTCTCACCAGCAATGCGTTGAGAAGCCGGGAGGATTCGCGGGCTTCGGGAAGGATCGCCGTTGGCTCACGGCGATTATGATCCATTGCTCTGTCTCTCTCACTCTGCTGGATGCCCTGGGTGCGAGCAACTTGAAGACCACCATCCGAGGTGGATAAGGGGGGGGTGTTATCGAGTAGGATTACATGGTTTCAAGCTCACCTGTACCTACCGAGCTGGAGACCGTTATTAACAAAAGGCAATTCTTGAGAAAAAAATAAAAAAAAACACAAAAATATTCATAAATATGGTGATGATAGTGCGAATAGTGTAGCGCTAATACAGTAGTGATTCCAGTAACGGGACCGCGTACTAATAAAGTAGGAGCGGGGGGATATTGTTTTTAGTTGCTTCTTGTGTTGTCTGTCATAATTTGTTTTGCATTGCATTTTCGTATTGA
>CM068952.1:75934073-75945485 GCA_035128595.1 Eptatretus atami
GCCTAGCTGGCGCTGCACGCAGTTGGCCGACCGAAATGTACGTGACGTAGCTATTAAAGCTTAAATATGAAAGCTGCAACCAATTCGATATCAAATCAATACCTAGCTACTGTTTTTGCTTCAACATTGCCTTACGCAAGAGAATGGTACATAGTGGTCATACACCTGAGCAGTCACAACAGGGGAACACTTATTCCAACTAAGCTGAGAACGTAATACAAACTACATCGAGAGCGTGCCGTGCGAAGAATAGTCGTCGGCTCAGGCCTGCGTCCCCGTTGAGGTTATGCGCTCAACAAGACTTCATCTAACAAGAGGGGTTCCCACTATGTAGTGACAAACCGTGTGTATTTGGCGAAAGTGGCTTGACTAAGGCTCTAGCACACAGCATCTGCCTACTGGAAACTTCCAATTTAGGCACCTCCTTCGCGTACTTAAAACAGACTGCTGGGGCTAAGCCGGGTCGCCGAGACGAGCCGCGTTCCGAAGAGGGCCCTAATTTGGGTACCGCAACCGCGGTGCAAGAAGATAGAATAAACAAACGCTAAGTATGCCCTTCAATAACGTCGTGATGGTAAATTGGAGGCGTAAGTGTTGCTGTAGAGAAGATTACTAATGATACCCTGGATATGACACAACGTGTTCCTTTTCCCGCCAATCCCCTTGGCGGATAAACATGTTCCGGATAAGCCGGTGATCTGGTAGGTGAGGATATGGATACTCTGGATACGGATATGCGATAGTTAGACAAGCATACCACTGTTGACACAACGTTAGTCTAGGTGTCAGGTGCTCATAGTATCAAAACGCGCGTTGAGGTAATATGTAAGTATCAGCGAGTTGATTCTTTCCAAGACTTGGGCTGTGTTGTGGTTGCTTATTGTTATTTCATTTATTTTACATTGGTTAATGTGCGCTATTTTTTTCCGGTCTGACCGGTGAGTGTCACACAGTGATTTGAGAGTAGCAAATGTAACAACCTGTCGATCTGAAGGAATTAGGATCGGCATCCTGGTGCGGTGTGAACAGTATATTACCTCGGAGTTGGAGGGACCCGGACAGTAGACCAGCCTTGATCATGTCCTTTTCTTTGCAGTTACTCCTCCAGAATTCGTGGAGTCACATACGCACGCCTCCAAAGATGTCGTTAGTACCCTCACCGCACGAAGCATACGAAAGTGTTTGCAGCCATCACACACGTCTTCATTATCAAAAGAACTGCATTAGACATTAGTCCGGGAACCAAAATATACTCGACCCTGTTGGCAGTACGTCGGACCATCACTTGACAGCTGACAGACATTAAAAGGCACGCAGTCACATATCTTCCCTCCTCGGATACTTTCCACTACACTCATCAAATCTATACTGAAACCACACAGATCTCTTCGACCCGCGACTAGGCAACAAAAACAAAACGTATTTAATATGTTCACTCGTAAAAAACGTCTGGCTGCAAATATTCGGAAATCTAGAAAATTTCTTTTGTAATTGTTTTTTTATTTAAAATTAAGATTCGGATTAAACGTTTATTTCCATCAACGAGTTGAGAATAAACTTATCTTACAATACGTATTAGGTGCAACCCTGGAGACACAATGAACGTTTCGTTGTGTTTAACTTATACCACAAGACATGGTGAACTGTTGTCGGCCTTACCAACACAAAACCTATGCCGACAATTAAACAAACGATAGTCTAACAGACTCCACTATTTGCATGGCGCGTGCATTTCGTTATCGCCGCCAAGATCGATGAGCGTTGAGTTGTAGCCTATATAATAAGGCCCTCGCACGCAACACTACACAAACGAATTCAACATCATAATCAACTCCCGCCCGCCAGCCAAATGGGAAGTGTCAACAAATCTGCAGTCACACCTTGGCCGATCTTGCAGCGTATGCCGACCTAACGACGGACGCAAAAATGTGTCAAAAACGCTGGGCGCACGTCCGAATCGGTATGAAGTAAGTTTGGTATACAGTCAGGACATGCCCCGCGGACTAGAGAGAAAGTACGCTATATACGCGTCGTAGGAAGTTTGGACGTACGTAAGTATATTTGTATAAAGAGCAGTTTGAGAAGAGCTTGTTGAACCAAATTTAGATGGAGTTATTTGACAGTAGTTTGCTGATTGTAATTTGTTACGAAATACGTACGGAATTTGTGTGTTTGCCAAGATGAGCGGCGCGGCGTTTGACGTCATTGTGCACCATTAGCGAGGTGAGCCTGTTAACAAAGGCATAATTCAGCTTGATAAGGATGCGTACCACCAAGGACATAGGTACACAATTGTTCGGCTTTTATGACGAACTCTGGCTGCGGCGGCCTTTGCCCAGACCACTGTGCAGAACGCATTACTAGGTGCGTTCGTCTTGGGCTGGTGTAGTACGATCCTCACATGTTGGCGAACTGGATGGAAAAGTAGATAGTGTCCGACGACGACCGAAAGCAAACAGTGGCTGTGCGTGTGAGGATCGTGTGCTGAAGATGTAAGCTAGTGCGGAAGCTCATTGGGAATGCCAGTACAAGGCACACGATATGTTGCAATGTGTTTTGTCGCCCTAAAGTTTTCCCTTAAATCAGTCTTACACCTCCCTACCATGGGGGTGCGTTTGCCGCCACTTAATTTCGTCCGTCAATAGCTCGCCAGCACAACACAAGAACCCCCTTGCGCCGTATGGCTTATTTTCAGCGATATTCGTTGTCGCAGTCATTTCACTTGCAGTCTTTTCGTGGTATGTACACAACCTATGAAGCCCGTGTTTGTCTAATTAACCAAGTGCCCTTACAATGACCGCAATAGATATTTTATATTCGCCGTTCGGCCCTTACCAAAGCAGTTTTTTTGGGGCTCGCTTTTGAGGAACAGTCTGGATATCGCCCGCATCCCGGCAATGTCTTCATCCGACGCAGGGGAGCGGTAAATGGGGACCGCCGGCCCCTAAGGAGTAATTCGCGACCTTCATTCCTTGGGTTGGGAAGTCGTCGTTGGATGCATTTCTCGCCATGGAGCGGTTGGTGTCCAGGAGCAACCAGGCTCCTTAACACAGTACAGGCACCTGTTTTTACCTCTGTGATTGTAAACGACTTAACAGTATCTTTTAGGGCACATGAATCGATCTGCGTGGCGGTGGAAGTCAATGGGAGGTAGGTGATTACTGAGTTGGTGACTGGGAGGAGTGTACGGTGATGATCGGATTCTCCACTTGCGTCCGCGTGTCACGGGTACGGCACCCCGCCAATCCTTTGCCCACTTGTTTCGCGTTTTTCCGGCGGGTATTTTTTGGGGGTTTTTTTCCACCCTGCGCTCATGGTTGTTTTTTCGTTTAGGTATGTATTCCTACGAGAGGGGGTTTTTAGAACGGCCAAACTGCTTCAGGTCTATAATGTGATGAGCGCTCGAATCGACCTTATAAGATACGGTAAACATAACAACGACAATAATTATCAAGTAGTGTCCCGGCGTTCAGCACACTAAAATGCACACGATAGCCTAAACCTTGTCCATATCGCGTTGCGACGTTATACATGCCGGTGACGGTGAAGGAAAATTTGCTCCGCTAAATTCAATAAAAAAAAATAAGGTGCCAACTAAAAAGATCAAACGTAATTTAAATGGCTGCACCTCATCAATTGAACGTAAGACGATGCGCTTGGCTCACTAAATTGGATTTTTTTAACAACCAACACGACTTTTAAAAACTGGTCCAACTCAAAACTATTTTAATTCGTTTCAAATGAACGATTTAAATTGCTGTCATACTGCTCGCCTCTCCTTTGTTTGAACGCTGGCGCTCGAGAAATTTTGAGCGGTTTCTATTCAACGTGCTAAATCGTCAAACTCGCACTATTGAAAATAGACTCTTGCGCCAACATCGCGAATTGTTTACACTTAACGTGTTCTTAATCGGTGCAAATCAACTGGTGTCTTATCGGGTGCAAATCTTATCGGTGCAATCAAATCCCGATCCACTGGTGTCACCCATACTTTCTCCCTCGGTTCACGGGTCTGTCTTCTCAAAATCGTTAAATTGGCACGCACTCTGGTGCAGGTGCCAAATCGATGAGGGTATGAGCTAAAGTAGGGCAGGGTGATATTATAAATAAGTTGCCAAAACAAAAAAACAGGATACTTCTCTCTCGTAATGTATGGCCTGTCTCGCTATGGAGTAGAAAAAACGAAGAAAGTGCAAACCAACGAAACAATGACAAAAACAATTTACAGTCATGACGGGTTTCCTCCTATCCTTGCCACCCTTTTTTTTTACCGATTCCCCCACCGCGTACACTTACATAACTTATCAAAAAAATAGAAATACTGTACGGTGGTCGTTCGTTTAGTTCTGTTAGTCCATAAAAACAGAAAAAAAAAAAAAAAAAACAAAACGATCATGACGTCACCTGGGAAGCGCGAGGTCGCGTTACCGACAAAAACCGGTGCAAAAAACCCAGACAAAGCCCCGCTACTCATAGGTTGAGCAATCAACATCTTTTCAAGCCCTCATATTCTCATTACCGTCCATAGATTCGAAGAGATAAAAAAACTTTCCAAAAGCACAGGAGTTAAGTCGAAGCTGTACAAACGCTGCGTAGCGTGTTAAAAGCAATTCACCTAAACTGATAAAAGGTTACCTCAGTTTCAGAGCGGCAACGCTACATTATAAACAATATCACAAAAAAAAAAAAAAAAGACAAACCTAAGCATCGAACGTCTTTTCACGCCTCTGAGTAACCATTACAATACAGTGTGTCGACGTGTTGGATCAAAAACACAATAAAAGTAGTGCATAACCACACTTATGCTGAAAAGGAACTAGGACTAGTTTGGGTACGCCCTTACAAAAAAAAAACAATAAAAACCTATCACAAAAAAGAAAAAGTAAAAAAAAACCAAAAAAAAAAAAAAAAAAAAAGATAAAAAAAACACACAAAAAAAACAAAAAAATCGATCATGAGAAAAAAAAACAAAAAAAAAAATAAAAACACACCCCCCCCACACCCACACCACACCCACACCTAAAAAAAAGCCACCACCAAAAAAAAAAAAAAACAAAGAAAACCAAACCCCCCACAAAAAAAAAACAAAGAAGAGAATTACAAAAACCAAAAAATCGGCGTGTTCACACTTAGATTAAACAAACTTCCCAGTCCACTGATGTTGCGGATACAATCTGTCACGAGCGCAAAAAAAAAAGTGCTCGCGCTCACGTTGCCTCCAACTTATGGCCCAGCGATAGTAGTGAAAAGACCGTGTGAGTCCCAGCCTAGAAAAAAAAACGGCGGCAAAAGAAAAACAAACACATCGTCAGTTGTGATTTCAACACTTGCATTTACGGGACGACGAAGATTCTCCCTAACACGTTTAAGAGCCGCGTGCAACCGACGTACTGAGGCATGTTTTTCTCAAAAGCGGTACTAGGACAAATGTGTTAATCAAAACTACCGGCCGATAACGTATTGCAGTCCGTTGTGCGACGTTTAGACAAATTTTTCAAAAAATCGGGCAGATACGTTGGCTAAAAGACGTCAAGGTGTGATGGGCCTAAGAAACCATTATCCATTGGCCATTTTCGCTTGTGCGTAATTTCAGTACGTTCTGTCGATCGGTGTGTCAACGAATCCGTGTAAACACGAATGCCTACACGGTTGACTAAAACCACACCACCGAAAGATTGATAAAAAAAACCTAAAAAAAAAATACCTCACTTTAAAAAAACCTCAACAAACTTAAAATTACTTTACTGTGGGATTTAAAATAGGGGATGTAGTAATATTTGGTGGAGTGGCTTTTTCACTTCACAGGTTGATGCGTTCGGGGTTGCATCATTCCGGTGAAGGGAAGAGAGTATTTCCATATCAGGGTTCAGCTATTTCATGTTATACAGAGGGGGACTGTAAGTGCTATAGCAAAGCATGGCACACACAAACAGCAGGCCCCATTGGGGATTTAGGTGAAAAATGAATGTAGCTTGAGCTTTTATAATCTTTTTTAGAGGGGATTTGGAAAGGGAGGGCTGGCGGGATGTTCGGTAAGTATCCCTAGTCGGTACCGTTCTGCGTTTCACCGTCACGTGTGTCGGCCTCGTGTGTCATTGCTCGCGTCACGTGCTACACCCTCACTTTACCACTTTGACTCCGGTTGACAATGCGTTTCGTGTACGTAACTTCATGGTGCTTAGGTGTTCTGACCAAACTGTTGACTATACGTGTAGACCTGAGGAGTACAATAGTGTGGTGGGTCGACACTTTGGGAATTCCGCCGGGATGCGAGGGTTAACCTTGGTTGTTTTTTATGTCCGTACTTGAGTATGACCGTATGCTGGCGGCATAGCAGTTTCGTTGGCAGCTGCCCATCCGCCCAGCCCAGTCTCTCTCATCCAAGCGGCTTGGATATGTTCGCTTATAATTTAGGCATCAATTATTTAGAGCAAGTGGGTTAGAAGAAGCTTGGCAAAATTGGGGCAGATGACAGGGCTGTAAGGGGTGTCTTGGCAGGCCGATAACGTGTAGATAGGGCAGAGATGTGGGTGATCAGAAAAGTAATATGGGGGGGAGATAGGCTTTATGCGATTGTGAACAAAAGATTGGCGTATGCAGGTTTCCAACATAAAAAAGTAAAGTAAAGTCATCTGGAAGTGTAATGGTGGGCTAGGGATGTCAGGACAATGAAAATAGACAGGAGATACGTGATTGGCGCATAGGGGCCAGTCTATGGAGTGGTGTCAGCGGCAGGAGAAGAGATCTGGTGGGGGGGGTGGTAGAATAGAATAGCTGGGCTTGGCGGGTGGGTGAAGATTAAGGTGTGGCGCATCAAGTGCAACACAGGATCAGGCGTATTCTCAAGGTGGCGCGGCTATAGTAGTCAAAAATAAAACGATAACGGAATAGGGCATTTTCGGCGACTGTGAGTCGTATTCAGGTTGTATCTACTTGCGCGTGGGGATAAATGCATAATTCAAAAGAGTGGTAGTGTTAATTCAGCTTTATAGGGGACATTGTAGTGAGGCCGCCTCATAGGGTGGAATAGTTTGTTGCAAGGTTTGGGTGCAGGCCGCACATCTGAGGAAGGACGGTAAGCTGGGCCATCGGGAGAAGTCATCAGCGGGCGTAAGACGGCGGACTTGATCCTAAAGCTTAGGCGGGGATGTGTGAAGGCAAAGCCATGAGGGGACAATAATTAGTGTCGGGGCAAGACGTTTTTCATTAGAAAAAATCACAGTGGAACAAAAAACAGAAGGGACACCTTTGGGAGTATGGAGGAGAGTTAGGGGGATAGCATCAGTGAAGGCAGGGGTTCTTTCTCGCAGAGAGCGTGTTGAGTTGCATGAATGGAATAGACTTCAGTTGTATATGGGTAGGTGGCGGCAGAATTCTGTAAATATGTTTAAATGGGATTTGAGTAGGGTACCCGTTGAGAGGGGGCTTGGGGACATGGGAGGGGTTATTGGGGCAGATGCTGGTAGGTAGTTCTTGTGCGTGTCCAGCGCGGCCGGTAGAGTCTAATACCCTACCCTTTTGGCCCGGCATGGACATTTTGGCGGCCGATGTGATGGGGCAAAAGGCGCTCTAACAGCTGAAGGCGAGAACACCGAGACTCCCGGGATCAATCGCCGCCGTCGCGTTGAGCGCAGTCGGGGCTTTTGCGTAATGGCAGGAGAGGAGAACCACCGGGAGGGGCACAGGCAGGCAGGCAGCGCAGCCTGTGCAGGTAGGTCGCGGTCGCACCAGGCTAACAGCACATGTGGTACATTTCTGTCGCGTGTGCTCTTGGAATCTTTAAAAGGAATACATTTCATGAAAAGTATAATAGACAAATATTCAACTAAAGGGACGTAATTTCAATAAGGTAAACTCGATAATGATATCGAAATAGAATAACAAGATCCTAGCCAGGTACGACCTGGCGCTCAACACAGCAGCACTGAAATACCGGCAGCAAGCGCGGGAAACAAGATATATCAGATCGAAAAACCCTTACTTTCGCTTCAGCTTGGCCGCAGCCAGAGCCTGATCCTTGTGGAACTGGACAGTCGAGCGGCGGCACTCTAACTTGTGCGGTCTGCGGAGCAATGCACCGTCAGGCAATCCAGCGAGTGCCACCGTCCGCCTAAAGGGCGCAAGCCGCAGTGTAAGCGGCTTCGGTTCCCCGATCGTTCCAATGCCTTCATCAGCACCCGATCAGCCCGGGTGTCTGCCTGCAACCCCTCCTCAAGTCAAAGGCCGGCACATCTTACTTCAGCCATGTGAGGCCAAATCGCGTCTCAAGCACGGATTGCAATGGCTTAGCTCACACCACCCCTAGGCTGTGTGGCTGCAAGGCCTCTGCTACTCCGCTACTCCGTAGCAATGAGCACCTTGTGCCTCCAGCGGGCCTGGTCATACGTGGCTCTCCCCAAAATGCAGGTTACCAACTCGCTTCGCTCCCGTAAAATGTCGCACCTCATCCCCGAGGACTGTGCGGCATCCACACCTTTCTTATTTAGGGGCGCTCTCAAAATTGCACCACATATAATTTCTGCTGCAAAATTGCGCAAAGCTCCCTTCCATCCACGTCCACTTCTCTCTGCCTGTTTCATGCCTCTGCCGACCGTCCGGGGGGCAATGGCCTGCTCCCACGAATCGCTGGGAAGCTGTGGGATTCGGCTTCTGGCCTAGCTCGGGTGTGTCACCGAGCTTCACTGAACGTCAGCGTCCATGCAATCATCACGCTGACATTTTTTCTTACCGGCCGGTCTGACTTTGGCTCTTGTTAGTTCCAGCCCCAAGCACTTTGAAGAGCGGGGGCTTTCTGCCCGTTTGTTGTGAATTTTTTTTTTTTCCCTCATTTTTTATATTTTTTTTTTTTTTTTTTCTGTTTTTTTTTTTTTCTCTTTTTTTTGTGTTTTTCTTTTTTTTTTATTGTGGTTTTCCCCTTTTTTCTTCAGGTTCACAGTCGTTCCCCAGCCTTTACTGGCCCGAGATTCTATCTTGAAATCATAACAACAAACAAATGGACGACAGAAATCATCAGAACACGGGAATCAAATAGGCTGGGGAACTTATTTTTCGTTTACTGCTCACACATAATTAACACGCACGATAAGGTGGATTTCAGCTTTTCTCAACTAATGTAACACGTTCGAATTGCATTAACACGCAGCATGGGCACCACCTACCTCAATGTGGTGAAAGACTAACAGCATTTAAGCTCAGGAGATTCACCTAACTTACTGCACGGATGGCTTTCACTCGTCCCGTAGAGGACCAAGCAACTCTAAGGCAATGGCTATTTACCCTATTAACATTCTTCGGCATCTAGCCTCCGATAATCTTAACCAGTATTTCGTATGGGTCGCTGATGCATAACGGCTGGAATGGTTTGTCTTGTCATTGTTGGGTCTCATCAAAAAGTTGATGCGGTTCGTCAGTGGTTTGTTCATGACCGCTAAGGGCTAACAACGCATGCATACATGCGGCAGGCTCAACATACAAAGATGATATGTGTGTGTGGATGTGTGTGTGATGTTATCGTGTGTGTGTGTGTGTGTGTGTGTGTGTGTGTGTGTGTTGTGTGTGTCGTTGTGTTAATGTGTGTTATTGGCATGTTATCCTCCATTTGTGGGTTTCATAACCAGAAGTGGATACAGAGTCGCTCCAGGTCTCGAAGTATCCAGCCATCCATTTCAGTAAGGGATCATGTTTCATGGACGCAAGCTGTGAAGTTTTCTTGTTTCTCAAATTGTTCGGGCGAGTGGCTCTTTGAGGATCCGTCACTGATGTCTTGAAGCAACTTGCGGGCAACTGTAGTTCAGTTGCAGAAATATTCCGCAGGAATGTTTTTTTTTTTTAATCTCTGTAAACGGTTCTTGCGATATGCATCCCATTGCTGCGAATGGTAAAATCCAGCTGGTAGCAGGATTTCGGTGCTGCTTCAGCTTGGCCAGGATCTTTTGTTTCATTTTCAAGATCCCTGGTATTTGGTCATTTTCTTGTTTCTGGCATTGTTTGGGCCAAAATCGGCTGAAGAGTGAAACCCAATGAGCATGCCCATATTTTGTTTTGTGGCAGCCGCAAAGTACTATATCCGATTGGGAAGGCTTTGTTTTCTATGTTCATCACTCGATGGGATCATCAGGTCATACGTCATGCGTTAGCATCTTTGTTTTGCAAGATGTTTTTTGTTTTTCTTTTGGCTCACTTTCGGAGTCGCATGAGTTTCTGAACATCTGGGATATTGAAAATTTGCAGCTGTGGTCCAGTGGATTACTCGCCATGAACTTTTATGGGGGCCTTTGTTTGTTACAGCTGTTCTGACATGAGTGGGTGTGTGTGGCGGCGCGTAGCATGTGTGCGTAGCATTAAAAAGGCGAGCCCATGAACATGTTCTGTGCCTGTGCCGCCTGTTATCTCATTCCCGCCTTCCTAAGCTTATTAACAATAAAGTAGATCGATAGATTGAATTAGTGTGGTGTCTATGGAGTTGGGCAGGCTTGTGTCAATGAGCAAAATATTTTGTGTAAAAAATTTCATGTTATGGGGCAAATTGATGTTATTTTTACAAAGGTGTATGTTAACAGTTTGTGAAAAGAATGCTGTTCGTCCTGCGTGGGCAGAGCATTTCAGCCCCCACGGCCCACCCCGGATGCTGGCCTTCATCGGACAACAAAAAAAGATTCGGCATGTAATCCGCAGGACAAGACGCGCGAGGAAGAAGCGTTGAAGGTAGAACATGAGGCAGAGAAGGGAGAAGAACTGGATAGACCAAGAGAAACAAAAGTGCACCGATGCGCGGGCATGAAGAAAAAATGAAAGGGCAGGCTGTCCAAAAAAGGATCGGCTGCAAGTGTGGGCTTGGGACGGGCTGTGAGGTGAATAGCTCTTGGAGTCCCAGCTGTACGCAGGTAGCGCGCTAGCATAATGGTACCATTAATTCCACACACTGAAAGCGCACTGGAGATGTGGAAATCAGACCGCACATCTTCGCCAAGCATCTGAAACTGTTAAAAAAACGGCTCATGTAGTCCAGGAGCTGGTAGACGCCACTTTATTTATGTTTTTTGAGTGTAAACGTTTGGTTTAGAGTGTATAAGGGTACTGATGTCTGGGGAATCCAAATATGCTTGTCTTGCATGGCGGCTGGGGGCACCTCCGGCGATCGAGTGAAAATTGCAGAATTGCTATGCGAATGTGGCCCGCTGCTTTTCCAACAGAATTTGTAGCTCGACGCCGTAGCCTATTAAAAGGCTGCCGCACAACGATTCAAATCATAACCGCCGGAGAAATGGAAGTGCCAACATCGCAGTCACATCTTGGCGATCTTGCCAGCGTATGCCGACCTCTGAAAAATGCGTCTAAAATGATGGCGCACGTCGAATACGGTATGGGTAAGTTTGGTATATGTGAATAGAACGCTAAAGTACGCTATCATAC
>CM068952.1:76015571-76028998 GCA_035128595.1 Eptatretus atami
GAGCCCCTCGGAGTGCGAGTCTTGCTTTGTGGGGTGAGCACGGGGACCGTCTATGGCTGCCACGTTGTGGTTGGAATCCGCAGAGGAGGTTCCTGCGGTTGTACCGTCCAAGAGGGGACGAAAGGTACATTGCAGCTGCATGACGTACGGAGGTCAAAGTGCGCGATGCTGTGAGTTTAGCCAGCAGCTGTGCTGCGCCTAAAATTTGGAGGAAAAAAAAAAAATTAAAAATACAAGCCTCGCTTTCGGATCGAACAGGATTCCCTGGGCAGCGGGGTGGATGACACCTTGGCCTGGGCACAGTGATGACCACTAGTTAAGGGAGAGGAGGGTAAGCTTAGTGCTAGACCGCGCTCCATGAGGCAGGGCTAAGTACCTCATGGGTGGCCCGTGGAATGGATTAGGATAGATGGTCTGATTTCGAGATTGTAATGGGGGAAAAGGATTAAATGACATTTGAGGATGAAGCTGGACAGACCTTTGGATGTGTAGTGGGGACGTAGATTAGCTACGTAGTTGTTACAAATGAACGTGCCTGTATTGTAGGGACGACGTGGAGCACGATCGGTATAGTATAGGGAGGTTATAGGATTGCAGAGTCAAGCGGTTGTTGTGTGGTGTTGAAGAGTTGGTCGAGTATGTAGTGGAAGCATTTTGATGGTGAGTAGCGGGGTCTGATGTACTGAATGGGAGGGATGTGAATGCATGAGTCGAATGAGTGGATTGGGGTTGACGATGTACTCCCGCCCAGGGGAACCCGGGGTCAGTATAAATGATTTAGCTGGTAGTGCGAAATTGAAAAATGGAGGTCGTTTTGTTTGTGGTGGGTAGGCTCGAAACCCTTTGGAGGGGTTCAGAGCCCTGTTGACGGGCTGGGAGCAGTGGCTGCAAAGTATATCGCTGAGTGGGACCCGCACGGCACTCGGCGTAGTAGGCCAAGGCGCCATGGGGCCGGATTAGCGTAGGTGGCACGGGTGCGGCCCGCAGATGCGGGGGCCTGGCCCGTAAGCCGGTGGGCAGTGTTGTGGGCACGGGATGACCCTCGGAAAGGGCCGGGAAGCCAGCCTGCCACGTGAGCGTTTAGCAGGGAGTCGCCAGGCGAGGGCACTCCCCGGTGTTTAGGAGCTGGTAGGCTCGGAGCAGTGTAGTGCCTCGGGGGTGCCATCGTCGGAGAATCCGGCAGAGGTCACGTGCCTGCCAAGGAGCCACGCGTCCCAGCCATGAGACCGTGGAGGGCACGAGGAAAATATGGGGAGCGAGGCCCGAAATTTGAGAGACACCAACACAGGCGACGGGAATCTGGGATTATTTTGTTGTAGACCAATAGATTAAGCGAGAGCGCTTGTTAAAGCCCCGGGTAGTTTAAAGTTAATGGTTAGGGATAGATTAGGAAGTGTACCCTCCGCACCTGCATCCCTTCGCTCATCGTGGGCCGGCTGGACCTCCGTTTGTGTTAAATGACGCTGAAGTCTGGGGCCATCCTGAGGCTTCGTTGGGCCTCGACACAGGACGCTAGCTCTCCCTTATTCCCCCCGGAGGAACGTAGGGTTGGAGTAGGCTAAGACGATAGGTTGCCGAACAAAACAGTAAGGGGGTAGGGACGATTATAGTGGGAAGTAAAAAATAAAAAAAAAAACAAAAAATAATTGGGCTAAATTGGGTTTTTACAAATTAAGGAGTGGGTAATACAAGTGACAGGCAAAGGCAGTAGGTTGGGAGGAGACCCGTAGGGTAAGGTCCGAGCCCGCCTTCCGAGTGGCAGCCACACCACCGCACTCCACACCTACTCCACTGAAGGCAAAAGGCTGGCCAACTTCAGTCGACTGTTGTTTGCTTGCGTAGGCGCATGTACCGGCCGGATCGTGTCAGCAGCTGTATGCTTCAAGGCGCTGTGCGGCCAGTCTACTGCCGCGGGATGTGTTGCTGCAGCGGCCTTGTCATGCGGGCGTGCTTGCCTGCTACCCTTGCATAGCCATCGCCGACTGCCTGTTCTACCTGCTCACCCAGTTTCAAATTTGCTTTCGGCCCCCGCCTGTTCAATTGCCGTGGGACCAAGATAAGTCGCGGACACAGTTTGCAAGCGGCAAGATCTGTTCATGCTGACTGCTAGCTGACACCACGGGCCTGCAGTGGCGCCCCGTAGTCGCCGGTTTACTTTAATGCTTTCTGCCGTGCAGAGATCCATTATTCCTGGGGCTCAGTTAATGTAAATATCTAAAGTTAAAGATGTATTTACTTAATATGAGTGCGCCCCTCCATGTCTGTCTAGCGCCGCAATTTATATTAAGTCTAGCCTTTGTGCAGTGGGTTTGTTTAGATTAGTTACTCACCCTCAGGTTATTATTTATGGGGACACGAAATACCACTGAATGTCAGCAACTCAGGATCCGAAGGTAAACTACTAGGGAGAACTACACATGATGGCACTAACAGAATTGACGACATCGGAACGAGTCTGTAAAAAGGGGTTTAAGGGTACGTGTTTAGTGGCCTCGTGGAAAATTCGCAAAACGCACGCTATTCAGGGTCCCGTAGGTGAGTATATGGCTCTAAGTACAGGTGTATAGCCCAAACCGCGTTGTTTTGGTAGGATATTTAAATGTGATTACATCGGCTGGCGACGCCTTTGAGATAGGCGTTTTTCTGTTTCTATCTGTTAATGTTTGAACCAACCACGTCCTCACGGTCGGCGAACACCTCACTAACGCACGACACGGCCAGCACATGCGTCACTCCTGCAACCACGCTAGCACTAACCATCAGTACAACTAGCAGCAACCGAGAACCTAGACAAGCCACTAGACTTTGTACCTTCATAGTCAGACTCGCGCCACATATACCGGCATTATGCTATTACCAAAACGGCAGCGCCGAATGCACTTGACTAATGTCGAAAAGAAGCAGCGCGACCAAACCCTCACACAGCCTCTCTACCTGCTCTCGCCTTGCAGTAGACTGGCAATCGTTACCACGGCAAGGACAACTGTAGAATCCTTGAGGCGTGGACGGAGGCTGTCTGGGCTGTCGCGTTCAGATGATATCGCAACACGAGCAGGGCGAAGCTGTCAAAGTAAGCGGCCATACGATCGTCGAAGGAGAATTTCGATACAAGAGAGGACTTAAGACGCACCCAGCTGGTTGCTGTCAGTCAATTAGGAGCGCGGGCTGGGTTGGACCGGCGCACGCTCGCAGGCGCATGCTGTTGGAATCGAGATATGGCAATTTACGGATGCAGGGTAGATTCAGGCGCCTTTTGCCTTCGTCCTATCGCGAAGGGCGTGGCTCGCGCCCCGAGGTGTAGCTAGATCCGGGAATTTGCATGTGGGTTTTACGCTCCTGCCAGCCTATAATGATACGGCCAGCGCTACGCAGAAGAGGGTAGAAAGGTTTAGGGCAGATCAGAATCGGTTGGAGAAGCGGAGTCAGAGTTCGGGTGCGAAGGCATGGCGTAGGTGCGTCTTTCTGGCAGTCGGCTGAGGAGGAATTTGGGGAAGACGTCAAGGACTGCGCTGCGCCAGGGCGGGAAGACAGGGCGCGGGCGACTGATGGTCGGCGGTGGGAATCAGGACGCTTGCATAACGCGGGTACCAAAGCGCCAGGTCCATAGAATCTCCATCCCCCCGGTGGCATCTAACAATTTCCGCTCCTTTTCCGCGCCGCATGTAGAAAGTGTCTCAAAAGGGGGGTACGCCGCGATTACCAGCTAACGCCACTCGACAAGCGGTGCCTAACCGAAAACTCGAGGCGACGCAGGATCACGATAGTAGCAGGGCTACCGCTGCGGCTAGACACAATTTGCGGGCTCAGTCTCACGAGGACGCGGGTAGGAGCCTTCCTACGCCCCGCGGGCCCGCGGTTTCGCGGGGCCTGGCCAGGCTCCTATCAGGTCACGGCCGACAGCATATTGCGCCTACGGCCCGTCTGGCCGCTTGTCTTGTGAGCGTGGCGGTTTCCTTTTGGCTTTCGAATAGAACTAGTTGTATGGACAGCCGTGGCTTGTAAGAAGTAAAACGTGTATAAAGGTGTTGCCGAGTGTGTATGCGCGTATTTGGTAGTGCTCTGGCATTGTTTGTTTTTATGAATGTTAATTGAATTATAGGTGCATATTATGACGCTGTATTAGACTGTATATGGTGTGGGCCTTTTCCGCGTAGAGGCCAGGAGTAATAGTGTTGGCTTTGTGTTGACTACGTTTTCACCGACGACTGTTTCGCTTTGACGGTGTCTTGTTCTTAATTGGAGATCATGCGCATCATGGTGATCACGTAAGGGTTTTCTATGATGTGAGGGGCGCTTAATACGCGGCGATAATGATAATTCCCCGGGGGACGAGCAGTCGAGGCTGGCACAGTAACATCGCTACGTGTACGCGAATGAGTAGCGGAGAAACGGCCGCGCCATAGTCGGACTCGCGTCCGGGTCGACACTGGCAGTGCGATCGCCGTTACTTGATGCCGCCGTGGTACTTATGCTAGGTTCGTAGTTGGCCGAACAACGCTCTTATCACCTACAGGCCGAAAGTGCGTGCGATTGCACGATCGTGTGAGTGCTTCGAGAGGCGCGACTGGCAGCGTGACTGCTGCAGCCGCGTTGAGTCGCGAGAGGGTCATAAGCGACAGAATTGTCGCGTCGGTGGGCGTACGCTCGCGCGTCGAGTCACGTGGCGTGCACCGCCGCGGGCGCGAATTCGCATATCAATAATTTGAATTAAGTGTTGTTGTGGCGGTCGCTATCTCGTCGGGCATCAATGGACTCTCATCGATCATCAGCACGAGATGCCATACTGGAGGCCGAAATCAGGTACAGGGAAGCTGTAGAGTTTGCAATAGATTGCTATTCACCTGAACATTAATCTGTGAATTGAAAAATGTTTTAACTTGCTTTTCACCCTGCTTACATGTGGCTGGAATACTTATGGGCATAAATAGTGTATTGAAGTTAAAAAAATACTATAGCACAATTTTTATGTTTTCAGTTTCATGGGTGTTTGCGCCTTGATATACCATAAAGAACTTGAAACTCCAGCTGAGACTGAAGAACCTCGTGATCAATGCGGTGAGTGTGTCTCAAAAATTGGTAATGATTACATACATCCATATGAATGACGCATCTTTGAGTAGAATCAACGCAATATGCAAGTGTCGGCGATTAGACTAGTTCATCAGTCTTAGTGCGTTAGGCGTGGGCTTTGCATAATATACAATCCGCTTTCGACTAAGAATATTTCACACCAACTGTCTGCATAAAAAATAGGATAATAATAGGTTTAGTTTGAAATGGACGGCTTGGGTGATTTCGTCTACAGATTTGAGAATATGATTCTGAATCTCTCAGGTCTGTTTATCCTCTATATTTCCAGATTATGATGCTTAATCTGGTGTTGCTGGTGTGCCTTATATGTGCATATTGCTGTGTGTTTGTGTAAATGTTGTGTCTGTTGCTATGTATATGAAATCTGTGAATAGATGTGTTATGATGTACTTATGCCTATGTGCCAAATGTGATGCAGAGAGCAACTATGTTGTATGTTTGAGTGGTGTTTTGCTGTGTGTCCACAATGTAGGTCGTAGGACGTATTACGTGGGTGTTTTGCTATAATTTAGTGATAGTAGTGATCAGGCATCTAGCGTTTCATATACAAAATGACATAAGGTGCGCAAGGTATGAAGTGATAGCGCTTTATTAACATAAGCTGAATGAGTGTTAGCAGGATATGTGGAATGTGTTCAGCGAAATGATTTATTTGGTAATATTTCTATTCATAAGAGTTATGAAAGTAATTTTGCCATCTGATGTTCAGCGAAAGCTAAGTGACTAAAAAGTCTGAACTATCATCTACTGTTCATAGCGTGTAGTTTATTATAACATAGCATCATAATAACCTTTTATAGGCATTTAGCATTGATGAATGAAACATGTCACTAACATAGGATAATAAATAGCGAACAGTAATAGAGGGAGAGAAATAATGAGCTGAGTAGAAGAGATACACGGAAGATGATCTTCGAGAGAGGCATAAGGTGGTAGCCTAGTGGTGCTGGTCGCACATAAACTTACCATTAAGTTTGGAAAACTCATTTAGATGATAGAATAGTACAGTTTGCTAGCTAATTGAGCTGACAAAACCATGATATCGAATACAACCAGGTGAGTCGTAGAATGTCAATATATATATGTCATGTCGCATATATTATTCCGTGATAAATGACAGCTTTTATAATGTCGTTGTGATAGGTGGGATTATAACTTCATTGAAAACATTTTATTAGATTACTGTTTAATTCGGAGTTCCGACTGGATTGACTAACGATTAGACTAAGCAATGGATGCGTAGAATCTTGAAGTGAAAGTAGATGAATATTCTCAGGGAAAACGATAGCATAATAAATGTCTCAGATGGACCATTCGATGAGAATTCCTGGCGAAAAGCGGAAACGGGAGAACAATCTTTTGTTTCTGACTTTGGCTATAATAATAAGAAATTAAGCGAGTGCATGTTAAAGTGAAACATGGTATCACAGACAGTACCCAATAGTCCGTTGTGGGCGGACACCATTGTGTTTTAAATCTGGCAAGTGTATCAGATATTGAAGTGATAGGTAACGTGGAATATTTCTCTAGTATAAATGAAATAATAGATTCTTAAGATGTGGACATTGCATAGAATACCTGGGCGAAAACAGAACAGGGGATCATTTTGTTCATTTAACTATAATAAAAGAAATATTAGGCGGCCATTAACAGTAAACTGTTAATCAGCTTACCCGGAAAAGGTGAAAAGTCAAATACGTTTGTGCGATCATGTTGTTTTTTGGACCCTAGGGGCAGTGACTCATGATCTTGAAGTGTAAGAGGAAGTTGATATATTAATCATGTAAAACGAAATGAATTCTGTCATGCATGGACATGATATAGAGAGTACCTGTGCGAAAATCTGAAACAGGTGGATCAATATGTTATGTTGCTTATATTACTATATAAGTAAGTCAAATGTAACCCGAGTTCATTAAGGTAATACTGGTATCACCTTGACCTAAAATATAGTCATTGTGCTGGCAAAGTTGTTATGCACTGAGGGCAGTGATTGCAGTAATATTCGAATGTGAAGGAACTTTTTGAAATATTCTCAGTGATAGAATGAATAAGAAGTTCTCAGATGGAGCAATTCATAGAGAGATGCCTGGCAAGAATGAAATGGTGGATCAATTTTGTTAATCTTTACTAATCGAATATAAGAAATTAAGCGCGATATTGATAAAGCTTAAACTGGTAATCAACTCTAGGCGTCAAACAGATTGTAGCTGGCATGTTGTTTTAATTAGGGCAGTGGGCAATGGCCATTGTTTTTAATCAGCTCTTAGAGCTTGGAATATGACAAATTAAATTCGTTGCGTAGAGGACACAATCTGAAGTGTTTATATTGGCAAAAAGGGTAGACAGACAACATTGAGATAATTGCCGGATGGTGTACGCTTCATTTAATATTGGTCAGCCTACTCCACTGTCGAATACTATTGCTGCCAGTGTTCTACTTATCATTGGTGAGTTATTGATCAAATATATGCACAGTGGAATGCAATCTTTAGTGATTTATTCTTCTTATGTGATTGGCAATAGGTGGCGTATAACCCATCTTTGCTCGTGCATATCTAAATGTCTTTATAAGCTTGTCATTAAGTTGGAATTCCAATTCGCTAAATCGACAAAGAGGTGGCGTACTGAGAAATGAAGAGAATCATTTTTGATATGTAAGTTTTTAAGTAAGCAATCTGAGAGTGATTTTACAATCAGACAGAGAAAGTGGGAGTGTGTGGAGGCGTGAATCCATCTGCAGGCACGCAGCTATTTTTGGCCAAGTTAGTAATGTGAGAATGCCTAAATATGTGAATTACCAGAGTAGCTAAGAGAAGATTAGCCTGTTTCGGTGATTGAAAACAAAGAATACACTATTCTCTAAATCGCAGAGCAGTGTATGTGAAAGATTGACTTAGCAAGCGAAGTAATACACACAATCGGTGAGTTGAGGGATAGGCACCAAATACTGGCCATGAATAGAGGATATTCATTGGAATAGAAATATTTTTCGAAAGGAGGATTTTAAGTTGGTGAGAGCTGCGTAGAAAGCTCGATTTAAAGCTGCAGTTCAGACGCATTGATAAGAGAATATTTTACTTTTTAGCTGCTGTTGATGGGCCATTTACATATTTAAGTAGAGGACAACGATACTGGGATTAAAAGACGCTCCCAAATATTGCAAACCCATGAAATTGTAAAATGTTGGTGGCCTTTTGTTACCCCGCAGCTCTGAGTAGGTTAGTAATAGGACTGAAGAATTATAAATTAATCTGATTTTACTGGTTTTGGAATATAGCAGATGTTATCCAGAAAGACCACCACTCTAAAGGCTTATGGAGAGACTGAACATACATTCACCAGTGTAGAGGATAGTTGTTGGCGAGTCGCACTCAATAAATAAATTATCAAGAAATGGGTGACGATACACAAATTACATAATTTATTATACACCAATTGAGAGAGAAACTAAGGCTTCACAAGATTAAGTCGGTCTGTATGCTGCAGATAAATAATGAAGAACTTTTATATGCTATTCATCTCCACTGGTCCCTGCAACGGGCGGGGAGCAATCAGCTGAGAGTGAGCCGGAACTACCCAGAGTACTTGCTTCATATTTATAGTGGAGCATGAGTGGTTATTTCAGCTCCTTTCAAACATGGCGTCAGAAAGAAAATGAGGATGTGAAGAAATCTATGTTACATAATGAAGGCATGTAAGGAGTGGGTCCATTTCAAGGTGTGCTCTCGTCAGTCCTCACTCAGGGTTATGCATGATTTGAGGCAAGGGCCACCGACCGTGGTTAGGCTTCGAGCCATGAGAGGACAGCTCTGAACCATAAGTGGTGCAGGAACACCCAAGCCCAGAAGTCGATGGGATACAAGGCACCACCAGACTCCAACAGTGCGATGGGTCTTCATATATATTCCCAAGACTCTACTGCGTTTTTCTTTCACCCAGCACAAATCACAGTAATCCTTTGTGGGGAACAGAATGTGTGGCCACAGGGTGGCAAAGGTTGGCTTTTTTGTACAAAAGGTCTAGGCTCATGGAGCAGGTGAAGGAAAAAAGGCACACAGCTTTCTGGAATAAACTTTCAAGGGTATGGCAAGAAATGGGAACATACACACAGGAATAGTCAATAAGCGCGAAAAATCAGAACAATGGCTGGAAAGGCACGAAATGAGGAAACGAAGCGAAATGTTCATTGAGTACTTCACCGACAGCAAGGATACACAACCCAGGACAAAGTCAGGTACTATTTATCCTTGTGTGTATCAACCGCACAAAAGGTGTGCGACACCTGGAGGTATCAGACTCTATCATTAACTCAAACACCCGCCTCTACCTCCTTCGACAGAGAAATGACGAATCTATACAAATATTTATCTCATTGAAGCCACCCCCATCTGACCCTCACGCCCTATCAAAACCCAATTCATATTCTTGTTCATTTCAACTCGCAAGCGGTATTGGTGCAGTGATGAATTTAATGACTTCCGAAATATTCAAATAACCAGAGTTGTGCAAAGTTTATAATTAATGGAAGATTTTGACTTCAGATTATGATGAAGGCAATTTACATTGTTCGTAGTTTCTCAGTTCTAGGTATGTTCAAGGAATTAGTAAAAACGTAAACAAGAGAACTTTAATTTGTTGATGAAAAGGACGTAGAGGACTGGGGAAAATGGCCTTATGGGTAGCTCTACTATGCGGGCAAGCAGCTTTGTTGTCAACATGTGCACACCACTGCTAAGAAACCAGTTTGTGTGAAGGGTCGGATCTGACAGCGAATATCTCCTCTAGATATAGACGCTATGACGTGACATGTTGCTAGCATAGAGATCACAATATGAATAGAGATCTCTTATATCATTTATCTAATCACATGTATCCTTATTGTTTCAACATTCATACTGGGGTCAGTAATTAATTAATTAAAATGATTAGATGGTTGTATGCAGTCAATAGAGTTCATGATGCTAAAGATCGACTAACACTGGTATTTATGCTAATGCTCCATCCTAGGCGCCAAATAGATCAGCTTAATTAGTTATCACTATATATCTATTTACAACCAGACTTTGTGTGGCATCCTGGTTAAATAAGTCCAGCTGCTCGAGTCTCGGCTGCGTTGTGGTGTAGCAGTAACTGCCAGGCGCAAGTTTCGAGCAGCGCATATTCTGACTTACTTCTTTCTTGCTTGATCAGCATCATGCATTTAAAAAACAGGGATGCGAGGAACTATACCGAGCAGAACTATGTGTGCAGGGAAAGAGCATGGGCAAAGCGGCACGGCGTTGCTCAAGTACAATCACTACCGAAGATGACATGCTTTGGTAGCACGCACGCTACTGATAATATATATGGTTTATCATAGTATTGGTATATTGGTATTAGAAGCAATAAAAAAGACATCCAGCGTGGCCATGGTGCTGGTGTTCTTGAAGGTTATTTAAATATGATTTTCAACTGCGATGGCTTCACTTTGAGAGGACGCAATGCGATAAATTAGAGCTACAAAGATAAATTCATCACATAGGCGTCACAGTTGACTTCATAGGATGTAATAGCACCACTTGGAGGCGGCGTAAAAATGTGGCTGGCCATGTTTAGTTCCCGCCCAAGTAGATGAGTTTTGTGCGACACGATGGTCTTAAGTAATCCCACGCGCGAGACTGTATAACTGTCAGTCAGCCAGTGTATTCACTATTGGGATGGGGTTGCGTGGTGATTAATGCAATGTGGGTGCCATGCGCTCAAGTGCTATGATAAACTGGACTATGCCGTCCTAGTTGTGTCGAGCTATAACAATGCAACGCTAGGTGCGCCTCACAGAAGCAGTAGGCAAGCTTGATGGCAGAACTCATGATAGCCTATTGTAAATTGCTGGCTCTGACATAACAAAGAAAATAGGACATTGCAAATCAGTGTAGAGCACACCTACAGGACAGCGAATGCACTCACGTAAGGCCAGGTGTACTGGCATCAAAGAAACGGCAAGATCAGATGATAGGGCATGCTTATCCCATGTTTTTTGGGAAAAAGCGGGAATTTGTAATGATCTAGGATCCACGTTGCTGAAGCGCATTTGTGCTGTCTTGCTTCCACGATAGTATCAGCTTAAATGGTTGGATTAAGTAAAATTCACACCAAACTTAGTCGACTTATAGATTGCGCACATTGAGTAAGGAAGAGTCGCAAGAGGCAGATCTAAGTTTTGGCTGCCAGTATGTCGATGATGGGCTGAACGCCCCGCCGCCGCGCCCGCCCCATTACCCAACGAACATGGAGTTCGTAAAGTTCAAATTACGCGAGCAAATGGCTCAAATTGCAGCACATTTTTAAAATGAAGGCGATATGCTTGCAACATTGGAGACGGCATGAATAATACGGAATGAGATTTTTGGATTGCACCAGGCCTAGTTCATGCCGTAGGGCAAAATATTCAGACTATTGTTTGATGACGGGTGGTGGGGGGGGGCACATATGGTTTGGCCTAATATTTATAGAGCATCAAGTGTGAGAGATGAGGCTGCCAGCAAGCCGCACTGCGAGGTACACGTAATGGTTGCTTTCAGGGCGCCGATCTGCAGCAATCATACTTCTTGCGTTGATGGTTAACTGGAGCTGCGAAGCGTGAATATTTGTGATATATGTAGCCTGGCAACATATGCCATGATGTAGTGTGTACTTTAATGCTTGCATGTTGGAAAACACTTCATTTATAACCATTGGATACAATTGATATTATCTAATTGGTGGATATACAGATGGGTGTTTATCGGAGTTGTTTTCCACATATTGTGTGTTATACAGCGCATGCAGGTTAAGCTTGTCGGCACTTTGGCGTCGATCAGGCTGACAGTGGCTCGGTGGGCCGTGCATGAGAACTAGGGATTCCGTAGGGTGAGACATGGTCAGCAGAGGGCTGAAATTGGGGCACGAAATATTTATGAACTACAAAAATTGATAATTGAGATAAATCCATGATGGTATCTTTTATGCGAGCAATGGCTTTACAAAGTTGGCTTGCAGTGGTAATTTGAGTGATATTGCATGGGCTGCACGCATTGACTATCTGTACTCATGTTTAAGTTACAATTGCATACTGCCCTGGCATAATAATATCCCAAAAGCCGCGATTAGTTTTAGGCCATAGGCTGCAGAGCACTGATGGCTTAGTGGGATGTTTAATCTCGGCTGCTGCGCTATGCACACCATACTTCGCTTGCTGTCCTATTGCCACAATACAGATCGCTTTTCCTTATGTCAAATTCAATTGTAGCTTAGCTACGTAGTGTTAAAAGGAACGTGCTGTAGTGTAAGGGACGACATGGGAGCACGAGTTAGGGGATGCAGATAGCAGGATGGCAGAGTTCAGCGATGTGTGTGTTGGTGAGTTGAGTGGAAGCATGTGCTTGGTGAGTGAGTGAGGCCAGCGGGTCTGTGTGTTTGGAAGCGAATGTGGGAATGCATGGTGCGATGAGTGATTGGGGGAGGAGTGACTCCGCCCAAGGGACCCCGGGGTCAGTGTAAAGTGAGTTAGTGGGTTAGTTAAATTGACAAAATGGAGTCGTTTTTGTTGGTGGGATGTAGGCTCGAAACCTTTTGGAGGGGTGCAGGAGCCCTGTTGACGGCTGGGAGCGTGGCTGCGAAGGTGAGTATCGCTGAGTGGGTACCCGGGCACCGGGCTAGTCGCCGTGGTAGGCCAAGGGCCATGGGGGCCGGGTAGCGTAGTGGGCACGGGTGCGCCCGCTGTGCGGGGCCCGGGGCGCCGTTAGCCGCGTGGGCAGTGTGTGGGCACGGGTGACCTCGGAAAGGGGCCCGGGAGCCAGCCTGCCACGTGTGCGTTTCAGGGGAGTTGCCATGGGGGCACTCCCCGGTGTTTAGGGAGCTGGTAGGCTCGGAGGCAGTGTAGTGCCCGGGGGTGCCATGTGGAGATCGGCAGAGGGTCGTGCCTGCCAAGGGAGCCACGCGTCCCAGCCATGAACCGTGAGAGGCACGGGAGAAATTGGGAGGGCGAGGCCCGAATTTGAGAGGACACCAACACAGGGCGACGGAATCTGGGTTGTAGAACCAATAGTTTAAGCGAGAGGCGCTTGTTAAAGCCCCGGGGTAGTTTAAAGTAAATGGATAGGGTGAGATTAGGAAGTGTACCCCTCCCGGCACACTCCAATCCCTTCGCTCACGTTGTGGGCCGCTGGACCCACTTTGGGTTAAAAATCGCTGAACTCTGGGGAGACCATCCTGAGGCTTAGATTGGGCCTCGACCCAGGACGCTAGCTGTCCCTCATTCCCCTTTGGGAAGGGAACGTAGGGGTTGGGAGTAGGCTAGGTGACGAGATAGGTTA